>OZ008369.1:43123105-43663105 GCA_963931995.1 Phaonia tiefii
GATAGATTTACTACAAGTGCCTTGTAATTTTGAAAACTTCAATGACCTTATTGCAATATTAAAACTGCCAAATTCACTGGTATTATTAAGTGACAGGCTGGTGAAATTGCTACCAAGTAATTCATATACATAATAGAATTGTAAATTCGTTGATCTAGGGGTATATAACATCTGGCACCATCTTGATGATACTACATGTCGTCTACATCCATATCATTGAACTCAGGAACAATACAACTAGATTGTTGTTTCGCGACTGTTATTGTCCGGCCAGACGCATTTTCTTAGAAAAATGTTTCTATGATGGCTTCAATATGATGGCTAAGCTCTGACTCCTAAACTCTAACTTCGATTCCACACATCTGCCATAAATAACGTAATTCTTTGAAAAACTGTTTTTGTTTCTAACAAAAATAAAAATACATTTATTTAAAGTTC
Source organism: Phaonia tiefii (assembly GCA_963931995.1). NCBI lineage: Eukaryota > Metazoa > Arthropoda > Insecta > Diptera > Muscidae > Phaonia > Phaonia tiefii. Next base: position 43,123,544 of record OZ008369.1, read on the forward strand.
AAATCAATTCAAAACTGTAGCTTAATTCGAGCCAGTGGTCCTATAAATTAAAAAATAAAACATTAGTTATATATTGGAATCATTGTCGTTCCTTTCCATTATTAATCAAATTGAATTCTTAACTAAAGAATTAGGCAACAAGCTTCTTTCAACAAACTAATACCATTTTGTTAAGGTTATATAGTAAAACAAAAGACTTAGAACACAAACTTGGTAACAATGAAAAGGTAACTAGTTTACAAATGTCATTTTTAAAAGGGGAACTGTTTTTTTCTTTTAGACAATAAAATAAAATTTTACCAAAATGGAAAAGTTTCTTGAGAAGGAAATAAATATTGATGGAAATAAATATCGTCCTTCTGCACGAAATGATCGTAAGTGAATAATTGTAAAAAATTTACATTTTACTGCAAAATTGTCATATGATTCAGAATCTGACAAAATTTAGAGGTCGTAATCATAACAGTAACAGAGTTATAAAATCTTTAAATTCATATTTAACAAGGGAGCTCTATGAGTATAAACGTAAAGATCCCCTTCTATTGTTGGGTAGATGTGGCTGTCACAATTGGCACACTTTGTCAAAAGAGGGCCATTGTGATACCCTCATCTTTGACCTGTAAATTGGCCCGGTATGGTTGAGGGGCATTCAAGCCACATGACACCTCATCTCGATATTCTAGTATGTGGCTGAAGGAAGTCGTACATTGGTCCCTGACGAATCAATTAGTACTCGTTAGAAACGTCCTAAGATCATTCAGTTTAACTTTCTGAATGTCTGGAAGATCTAACCTCAGTTGGTCAGGTTGGATATACCAGACATTTTTAATCGAGCAGCGGGATTTTGACCCTAAAATAGGATTTTGGTATTTTTAACAAATGTGTTAACATTTAAACAAGTCGGCGGCTACAGTATAATCTGAATTAGTTTCATATGAGATCTGTTCAAATATTTTGCCCATAACAAGCGTCTAAAACTGCTACTTTTGTTAGATATATCAGATTAATGTGAAGTAAAATCCGACAAAAATCCATTACAAATTATTTCAGTTAGTGACACATTTGAACATATGTCAGCAGCCTACAACTAAGCCTCTTATGATGAAGTTCACAAACTTCGAAACGATCATCTGACAATGCGACTTGAAATCCTGCTTATGACTGTTGAAAATCTTATATTAAAAATATATAACTTCCAAGTTAATTTATACTATACTAGTTCGAAAGACAAAAAAGTCATAAAGCGAGATTTCTCTGTAAAATGCGGGATAGAAATCCAAGACAGGATGAGACACCGAAAATCGGGATAATCCCGTCAAAAGCGGGATGGTTGGTCAGGTTAGGTATATCCAAAATGAAGTAAGATCCTAGATATTTTCTCCTACTCATAGACAACGCCGGGTACTAGCATATGAGATGTTCGACTTTCTCGTCGTCCCCTCCTTTCCCACAGCTTCTGTAAATATTATGAGCTGAGATTCTAAGTTTAGACTGGTGTTTGAGTGTAAAATGTACATTTTGTCACTTACGATCACTCCGCGCAAAGAGGTCGGTATATTTTCATTATTTATATCCATCTCAAGAAACTTTTCCGTTTTTTAAAAATTCATTTTATTTTTCAGTTGAAAAGAAAAAATCAGTTCCCATCTATGCATATGTAAACTTGTTGCCTTTTTATTGTTGCCAAGTTTGCATTCTAAATCTTTTGTTTTCCATAATTTTATCGAAATGGTTATAAATTGAAAGAAGTTTGTGTGCCTAAGTCTTTAGTTTTGAACTCAAACTGACTAATAATAGAACGGAACGATAACGCTTCAAAGATATTAGTAATGTTTTAATTTTTAATATATTGGACCTGTGTGTCGAATTTGACTAGAGGGTTGCTATTTATATATCGGGTCCTGGCCGTACTAGTGTTGCCAGTTAAAAATTAGAAGTTCCCTTGGAAAGTTTGACATTTTTTAGCATAAACATACATAGAATGTTTCACTTGCGAGCACTAATTATTGTATTTACAGTGTGTCGAAAAATTAATCTCGGTCACAAAATGGAATTAAACCGTGGACATTTTCGTGCGATGATTTCGTACGATTTTCGGCATGGATTATCGAAACAGGTGTGTCTCAATCAACTTGTTTCGACTTTTGGTGATAAAGCACCATCCAAAACCACTGTAAATCGCTGATACCTAGAGTTCATTCTCGGACGCCGTTCGCTCCACGATGATTTTCGTGAAGGTCATCCAACGACGGACGTTTTCCCGGAAACCATCGATGTTGTGCGGGAACTGTTAATGCAAGACCGACTTGTGATAATACCGTGAGATTGAGGCATCCTTAGGCAGTAGTATGACAAGCATCAATCCGATATTGCATGTTCTTTTGGCCAAAGTAAATCGAAGCAAATGATCGCATTTTTTTCGGTATAACCGGTCATTTGGCAACAGTGCCTTCAGTGGAATGGAGGATGATCAATTCTAAGAGGTATACCACCAACAGTGTTGGAAGAAATAAGAAAAAAACATCAATAGAAGACGAATCATTTTGCATTAGGACAATTCGAGGTCTCACACATCAGCTGAAACAATGGGATATTTGAGAACTCAAGATGTCGAATTGATGGATAATCAGCCGTACAGTCCTGACTTGGTATCCAATGAGTTCTTTTCACTGCGTGGTCAAAGTTTTTCGACGGCCGAAACAGCAGCTGAAGTGTTCAAAAACCATGATTTGCAAGTGTTTCAAGCGGAGTCGAAAAGTGCTTCGAAAATTGGTTTGAGCGCATGCAAAAGTAAATTGATCTTCACGGAGAATATTTTGAAAAACAATAAAACCATTTCCAATTATAAATGAAATATAAATAGCAACCTCGTACACCATTTCCAAACAAATTTAATATCGAAAACTATGAAATTGAATTATGAATTGAAATTCTATTTCAAATCAAAAATTCATCAATTGAAATTTAAATCACTTTAATTGAAATTGAAAGACATCAATTGAAATTTAAAAGACATCAATTGAAATTGCAATTTAAATTTCATCAGTTGAAATTTAAAAATTATTTCCCGATTTTCTGTATTAGATTTTTAAATTTAAATTGATGTGTTGTAAATTTCAATTGATGTATTTTAAACTTCAATTGATTTATTTTAACTATAAATTGATGTCTTTGAATTTTAGTTGATGTGTTTTAAATTCCAATTGATGTATTGTAGAATAGAATTTGTAACTTGCAATTGATTTTTTTTTTAAATTTCAATTGGAATAGATGTAGAAGCGATATTTTTGAAACATTTGAAACAAACAAATAGAGAACTCTCGTTATTACTGGGGCTTAATTAATTGTTTCCTTCAGACATGCCTTGTGTACGAGTATTACACTACTCTAACTCTTAATACAATAAATTGAAATCATTAGGCACAGAAATCATGATGTCTAATTTGGTTAGACTTTCACCGAAGGCCTGTATCGATAGGACCTGGTGAATATTGTTGTTCTTGATAAAGTAATGTCTACATATGTTCGCACTTCAGGACGTTTACAACAATTCCCATTAAGTTGTTTTATTTCTCCATTTAAGGTGTAAGAATATACTAAAATACATATTGAAAGGGGAACCATTAAGGAATCTAATGGTTTAGAAATTTCTGTTTCCCCAACCATTAATTCCACAAGTTTTTGAAAGCTATTTCTATTTATTAAAAATAATAACTAACTTTTGTTTAAAGAAAATATGATATAAAAAGCGTACCAAACATATGTTTATGTAAAATGTCCGATTATAAAAAAAATAGCTTTTGGGTCCAAATTTTATGTTAAAATTTGTCCAATTTTTGAGTTTACCATTACCAATTGAAATTTAAAAGAAAAACCAATTGACATTTAAACCACATCAATTGAAATTTAAAAGTTACATTCGAAATTTGAAACACATGAATTTGAATTTCATAAATCAACAATTGACACTATAAAGACATCAATTTATAATTAAAGGATATCAATTGAAATGAAAAACACGTCAATTGAAATTTAGAATATATCAACTGAACTTTGAAAATTATATTTGTAATTTAAATAAATAAATGGTTTCCCGTCACATCCCATGTAGGGATTAGGGAGAACTTCTAACAACCCGTGAGCTATGCGCGGTCTCACTGATTTATATACATCAATTATAATTCGAAAATTCTTTTTGAAATTTAAAATACACCAATTGAAATTTAAAAAACATTACTCGAAATTTAGAAGACATCAGTTGATATTTAAAGATATCGATTAACATTTAAAACTTATCAATTGAAATTTAAATCACACCAATTGAAATTTAAAATACATCAATTAAGATTTGAAATACATCAATTATAATTTCAAAGACGACAATTGAAATTTATAAGACATCAATTGAAATTTAAATATCGAATACATAAAATCGGTTCATAACTTGAAAATTTCAACTGACGAATTTTCAATTTCAATTGATGTCATTTAAATTTTAATTGATGTGTTTTAAATTTCAATTGATGTCTTTTAAATTTCAACTGATGTGTTTTAAATATCAATTGATGTGTTTTAAATTTTAATTGATATCTTTTAAATATCAATTGATGTCGTTTAAATTTCAATTGATATTTTTAAAATTTCAATTGATGTATTTTAAATTTGAAATAGAAAATTTAAATTCCAATTCCAATTGATAAATTATAATACAATTGATATTTTTAAAAACTAAATATATATTTTTAAACTGCATTTGTACAGGGTGGCGTGTATCTTAATGGCAAAACTATGTATTGGGTGATTCATTCAAAGGTACCTCTACCAGTATTGATTTTATGACAGATAAAACTGACATAGTGTTTTTGTGGCCGTCGGTGGCGCAATGGTTAGTGTGCGCGCGTCTTGTTCATGAGATCGTGGGTTCAATTCCTTCTCTGACCACCTTAAGTCTAATTCGACGGCGGTCACCTCGCGTAGTGACGGCGACACTATCGAGTATTTAGCGATGATAAAGCTTCTCAAAATACCCTTCGGAACCGGTGTAATACTGAAGGCCCAATTAGTGAGTATAAAAACTAGAAAGCGCACAGCTCACTGGTTGTGAGAAGCTCTCCCTATTTCCTTCATGGGATGTAACGGGAAACCATTTATTTATTTATTTTTTAGTATTTTTAAATGACATTTCATCATGGAAAGCGGGCAAGCTTCCTAAGTATCACCGTTTCAGTTTTTGAACTTTAAAAAATCGTGAAGAAGATCCACTGTTTTCGACTAACATTTTGTTCAGCGGTGTGACCCATTTCTGCCTTACTGGCTATGAACACAATTGCCGTAGATGGGCTGAAGAGCCACCTGAAAGTGTCCAAGAGCTGCCTTTACATCTAGACTAGAATTCTCTATAAATTCAGAATTTTCTTTAAATTCAAATTAAAATTTCTCTTAATAGGGATAACAGTGGGACACAGCAATGTACATGTTGCAACAGAATTGGAAAAAAATTAACTTTCAGGAGAAAGAGAATTTCCTCATCTCTTCAGCTGCGTACCTACTTTTTAAAGTTGTTGATAAAAAAAATAGTGTCTAGCCAGCCAGCTAGACAGACTGATAGACGGACATGGATCAATCTTCTTAAAAAGTTCCAAAACGAATTACGTCCTATCCTATGGGTGAGGGTATAATTATATTTGAAATTGTAATAAATATATTTGAAATTGAGAGTACATCAAATCAAATTCAAAATTTCCAATTGTAAGTTTAAATACATCAATTGAAATTTAAAAAACATCAAATCAAACTTAAAAAATATTAATTGATATTTAAAAGTTATCAGTTGAAATTTAAAAATACATCAATTGAAATTTAAAAGACATCAACATCAATTGAAATTTCACAGATATCAGTTGGTATTAAAAATACATCAATTGTAATTTAAAAAACAGCAATTGAAATTTTAAACACATCAGTTGAAATTTCAAAAACATCAATTGAAATTTCAAAGATATCAGTTGGTATTTAAAAGACATCAGTTGAAATTTAAAAGACATCAATCGAAATTTAAAAAAAAAAACAAATTGATATTTTAAATTCGTCAGTTGAAATTGTAAAATTATTAACCGATTTTGTATATTGGGTTATTAAATTTCAATTGATGTTTTCTTAAATTGTATTTAACATCTTTTAAATATCAATTGGTGTCATTGAATATTGAAATATCAGTCGAAATTTCTTTGAAATTTCAATTGATGTGTTTAAATTTCAATTGTGTTTTCTTAAATTGTAATTGATGTTTTTTAAATTTGAATTGATGTATTTAAAATTTGAAATATAATTTTTCAATTTCAGTTATTGAATTTTCATAATCATATAGATTTTTAAATTCCAATTGGTTTTTTTTAAAATTTCAAATTCAATTCCAATGGGTTTTCTTTGAATATTTCAAATTTAATATAAACTGACAGCCTAACTGTTAGAAAACTGTAATTGTAGGATAACCAAGGATGGTGATAATGGGGGTTAATATGAAAATGATTGTGAGATTTCAAAATTCAGATTTTAAACGATGATTGTGAAGCACGAACTAAAACTATTGCGCACAAATGATTGATTCTGAAAAGATCTTTCTCATCCCTCTATAGAATGCAATGGATATAAATAACTTTAACATATCTGGAATTGCTTCATATTAAAATTATTAAGAATCGAGTTGAATGCTTATCAAAAAATTCGAAATTTTTAAATTTCTATTATATCCGTTTATATTATTCAATCTTTCAGTTGTTAGGTTTTTTAATATTTGGTCGGTTCAAGATCAATAACTATTTCTTAAAGATTCAAACATAAATTAATTCAATCATAAATTCAAAAATTCAATCATAAATTAAGTGTGTGATCAAAGGAAACTAAATAAGTAATAAATGTGGTCCCCCGACTCTATAAACAATTTAGACCAGTTAACACAACATTAAATTGGACATTGGACATTAAATTATAATTTAAAAACATATATTACAATAAATTCTCAATTCTCTACTCAATCTATAATGTCAATATACATCGTGAAAAAACTGGGCTTCTCTACTTAATCTATAATGTCAATATGCGCTGTGAAAAAACTGGGCTTTTGTACCCGGTCTATCTTGCCAATGTGCACTGTGTACAATTTTCCAAAAAAAAAAAATTCACTTGAAAGGACATTTGATGCAGTTCATGTTTTAATAAAAATTTTAATTTTTTTCTCTTAAAAATAAAATAAAATTTTTCAATATTTTCTTTTTTCCATATTCAAATCTTTAGTCACCACTTAAATCCTTGGTCTGAAGCAGCCGTTTGTATCACTTTTCGTAATGTTATAATTATAACAGGCGCATATCCTTTTTTGATTATTCTGTTGTTGTTGTTGTTGTTAACTTCAATTAGGGGTTTCACATTTTTCAACACATTTCTTTCGAATTTCATAAAAAAAAACTTCTCTAGTAAATTCTGTTTTCTATAATACAAAATAATGTTAAATATTTACTTTTTTATTTGTTTCTCTGTTAAACACTGGTATTACACGTAGTTTGTATAAGATATGACTGTTGCTCTTTGTATCTTTTGTTTTTGTTTGTTAGATTCTTGCCAAAAACTAGAATCGTATTATATTTTTCCTATTGTAAAGTTCAGATTCCCGGAGGAACCATATATCTGAGAGTTACAAGCCAAAGATACAGTCAACACACTATTGGGTGGGGGAAACTTTACAACATATAAGTTAACACATCCGTTGGTATGGCGGAAGATTAAGTTAATTTTTTTTTTGTATTTTTTTCTTCTTCTTCTTCAATTTTATAACAAATGTTAGCCAGTAAATTGATAGTGGCAAATATTTTCAAATTGTCTTCACTTGGTTTCTTTCTTTTTGATGACTTTTGTCTACCAAAAAAACACGTCTGCACGGAACGGTGGTCAGCTACTAACTGAAGAGAAGCAGTCCAACAACGGACTTAAGAACATCAGTTAAAAGCCAACACACGGTCATGGCTAAAGAAATGCCAGAAAAAGCCAACAGAAATGCCACAAAGTCAGCGCAGTAGCAGACCACCGGCAGTAATAAGAAAATATGTTAGCACAACAGTGGATTAACAGCAACTTAACAGCAGCTTACAGACACAACATGTCTGCGTTGATACAGAGCCGTTGACGTAGACGTTAGCCTTACATTCGTCGTGATCGCACACAAGCACTCTTACACACGGAGAAGAAAGCACTGGAAGTAACCACAAAAGGCAAAGAGTCACCAGCACTCTACAGAGTCGTAAAGAAGCTAATGTGTGTGTATGGCCTGATCTGGTCTGGTCTTTTGCGGACGGACGTCGTCTCACTCAAGCGAACTCCAAACAGCAGTCAGTGCCAAAGTTGTACGTGTTACAAACAACAACATGTATAGCATGTACAGCAACGTTCAAGTCCACGTTCATGTCCACGTCCATGTCTACGTTTACGTCGACATCTTTGACGATGCCTACGCCGTACTCGTATAATATTCATACGCCCGTATTTAGCATTCGTAACACAGGAGTAGAGAGTGGTGAGTGAGTGCGCCAACCAAGTGCTGGTTAATGCCACTCGTAATGTCTCAACATCATCATGATTCTCAGATGAGGATGATAGCGTCGACATGATCGTCACCATCATAATAATGATGATGATGATAATGATGACTCTGTGATGATTTTGATCAACTTGTTGCTTCTACTGTTAGCACTCTGCCCACTGCACTCTTCCTACTTGTATGTTGCTGCTTCTATTGTGAGAGAAATTGGGTTGCTAATGGAGGAGTCACAGACTCTTCTCTTAAGAGCAAAATATGCTGATGCATCTTATTAGGCGATGAAAGTCTCCACCAAGCACTTGTCGGCCGTATGCGGCATAATCATTTGTGTCGTGCAGATTTCATCTGATCATCCATCGATGCGATTTGTTTTGTAAACAATTCAAGAGCATAACACCATTGATATCGTCCTCATTCTCAAGTAATTATTCTAACACTGTGTCCTTTTTTGTGAAGGATTTGAGAGTTATGCAAAATTATAGAATGCAATCTTCTATATATCTGTTTTCTATAATCTTCTATACAAGTCCATGGCTATCCGTTATATTGGATTCGAGGGTTTTGAAAAAAAACTAATGTCAAATTTTCATAACAATTCAGGCTGAAAAGGTTGGGACAAAAATATCGGCGTAACGTTGAATGAAAACAATGAACTCTACTAAAATTGAGAGATCTTTTAATAAATTAAATCGATTTTGACAACAAAAAAATCATCGAAATCGTTACCTTCTACAGTTTAATGCTTCTGCCCTTTAAGTCCGGCGGTGCAAAGAGTTTTTAGTGGACCCACATAACATCCCAGCAAAATATTCGGTTGCAAAGAACCACATATTTAAAATCGTATATTGCAAAACAGTTTGTTCTATTGTTTGTATTTTAAAAATAGCAGAAAATTCAAGTGAAAAGGGAAAGCAAGCATGTTTTATATTTCAGCAAACATATGTTTTCTATTACAGCAAACATAAGTTTTCTATTGCAGCAAACATATTTTTTATATTACAGCAAATATATGTTTTCTATTACATCAAACATAAGTTTATATACCAGCAAACATATGTGTTCTATTACAGCAAACATATGTTTTCTATTACAGGAAACATATGTTTTCTATTGCAGGGAACATATATCTTCTATTACAGAAAATATATATGCTCTGTTACAGCAAACATATGTTTTCTGTTCCAGCAAACTTATGTTTTCTATTACAGCAAACACATGTTTTCTATAAAGCAAACATATGTTTTCTATTAAAGCAAACATATGTTTTTCTATTACAGCAAACATGTGTTTTCTATTACAGCAAACATATGTTTTCTATTACAGCAAATATATTTGTTCTATTACAGCAAACATATGTTTTCTATTACAGCAAACATATGTTTTCTATTACAGCAAACATATGTTTTCTATTACAGCAAACATATGTTTTCTATTACAGCAAACATATGTGTTCTATTACAGCAAACATATGTGTTCTATTACAGCAAACATATGTTTTGTATTACAGCAAACATATGTGTTCTATTACAGCAAACTTACGTTTTCTATTCCCACAAACATTTGTTTTCTATCACATCAAACATATGTTTCTATTACAGCAAACATTTGTTTTCTATTACAGCAAACATCATTTGTATATTACAGCGAACATATGTTTCTATTACAGTAAACATAAGTTTTCTATTACAGCAAACATATGTTATGTATTACAGCAAACATATGTTTCTCTTACAGCAAACATATGTTTTCTGCTACGGCAAACATATGTGTTCTATTACAGCAAACATATATTTTCTATTACAGGAAACATATGTTTTCTATTACAGCAAATATATGTGTTCTATTAGAGCAAACATTTGTTTTATATTACAGCAAACATATGTTTCTATTCCAGAAAAAATATGTTTCCTATTACAGCAAATATATGTGTTCTATTACAGCAAACATATGTTTTCTATTACAGGAAACATATGTTTTCTATTACAGCAAATATATGTGTTCTGTGGCCGTCGGTGGTGCAATGGTTAGTGTGCGCGGCTCTTGTACATGAGATCCTGGGTTCGAACCCGGCTCTGACCACCTTAAAATTTCTTTCGGCGGCGGTCACCTCGCATAGTGACGGCGACACTATCGAGTATCTAGCCATGAAAAAGCTTCTCAAATTACCGTTCGGAATCGGAGTAAAACTGTAGGTCCCAATCAGTGAGTGAAAACTGGAAAGCGCACAGCTCAGTGATTGTGAGAAGTTCTCCCCGGTCCCTTCATGGGATGTAATGGGAAACCATTTTTTTTTTTTTTTTATTACAGCAAACATATATTTTCTATTACAGGAAACATATATTTTCTATTGCAGCAAATATATGTGTTCTATCAGAGCAAACATTTGTTTTATATTACAGCAAACATATGTTTCTATTCCGGCAAAAATATGTTTTCTATTACAGGAAACATATGTATTCTATTACAGCAAAAATATGTTTGCTGTTTTAGTAAACATTTGTTGAGTACTAGAGAACAGTTTGACAAGTCCATGACTCATGAAAGAAAAGATTGAAGAAGGAACTTCGAAACGATCAACCGCCAACGTGAGTTCAAATCCTGGTGCGGACTGTTTACCCTTTTTCTAATTGCAGAAATAACCCCCTGATCTATATATAGCTCATAGGAAATGGGAAAATATTCTTCTAAGATATTTTTGTCAGGAATAAAAAACGTCATATTTCTGAAAATAGTCTCTAAGATTTCCAAATAATATATTTTCTCAATGTCCTCAAAACAGTCCTTTGATTCAGTTATGACCTCTTCATTCGCCCCTAACCAAACGCCGAGCCAGGTTGGTTATATAAACTAAAGTATTCCCTGGGGGCTAAATCGGAAAAATATCCAGGATCTGGTAGCAATTCGTAGCACAATAAATGGATTTTCCCATGACGACTACATACACCGTTCCGCCGATGCATTATCATGGTGGTAGATCACTTTTTTTCTTTCGTCAAATGTGGTTGCGTGTGCCTTAAATCAATGTGGAATCTGTCTACCAGAATGTGAATAATATTACCCGGTTATCGGTTTACTCCTTTCAAGGTAATCGATGTGAATCACACCGCCTGCATCCCAAATGAACGGATGCCATAATCTTGTTGGCAGCCAGACCCACCTTGGCGTTCGTTCGTATATGTTCACCCGGAGAAGTTCATTGCTTTGACTGGTCTCTGGTATGTTGTGATAGATCCATGTTACGTCCACGGTTATGAAATGGTGCAATAACTCTTTCGGACTGAGGATGAACATCACCAAACACTCCTTTGAAGTGGTCACAAGGTTGCGCTTATGGTCAAGTGTGAGTAATCGCGGCACCCATCTTGCGGGTAGCTTTCTCATGTGCATATATTCTTGTAAAATGTGATGTAACCACTCAGTTGAGTTCTCTATAGCATCAATCACCTCACGCACTTCCACTCGCCGATCGTTCAACATCATTCCATGGATTTTATCGGTGGTTTCTGGTTTTCTGGCTTTACGACCTCTTTTGGCGACCTGAAAGTTCAGAGCCACTTGTCCTCGTACGACCTCTACGGAATTCAGTAAATCATTGATGGTGTAGAGCACTCACAGTATTTATTAAGCCCTTTCTCGATTCTGGTAATGGGATTCGTAGTGCTTGGTGAACACACAAAATTAAATGTTGTCCATTTCCGTCGAAATTCACGAAGTTGTCTGCTTTCAATGGATGTCAAACCCAAGCGAAATGACGCAGCTTCCTTAAAATTTTACAGTAGTGCTCTACTAGATGGTAGTTGACATGATCAGTATTGATATTTAATTAACTACGAGGGAAGATCAATAAGTTACGGAGCTTTCAAATCGCCATTTTTATTAACACTGCAAATAGTTTACTGTTATGGTAGAACACATTTTCTATAATAGCAGACCAATTGCCAGCTGATGAGTAGCAATCAGTGTCTGCTGTTAATAGCAAATCTTAGGTATTGAATTTGGCAGCTAAAAAATAAAACAACATTAATTTTAATAATTGATTCGTAACCAATGAATGAATCCTGTGTTTGACACTTTTTTGCTGACTTTTCATTGCACTTTAACCAGTGCTTAAGAAGTACTTAAAATGCTTTCTTATCCAATAATCGGTTGAAATGATCAAAAGAATAATATTATATTGACATTTTGAAATTGCTAAGAACCAGTTATGGAAAATCTTATACTGTGAAGCAATTTATAGTACTCTTGGTATTAAAATATAATTAATATTCAAAATTAGAATGTTCGAGAATTTGTCGTTTTTTTTTTAATTATTTTATTCTTCAATATTTCGCTGCCCTTTGTGTAGCGTCGTCAGGAAAACAATCAACAATTATCATTTCGTTTTTAAATAGTGCTTCTGCACTAGTTGCCATCATTACCTCGCCTACAATTAGAAGAAATAATGTGCGAGATAAGACACATACTTGTCTAATTCCTGCAGATGTGGTGACTTATCTTTCCAATACAACGAACTTTTTACGCTGCATCTCTGTACAATTCACGGATCATGCACGGAAAGAAAAAACTCGTTCCTCCCAAACGAAATCTAAGAGAACTGAAGTTCGTTTGGGGACTGTAGTTGGGAGAAATGAACTTCTGTTAAGCCATACATATCATTTCGTTTGGGAGAACCGAAAAATACTTGCAGCAAACGAGTTATGAAAAACATAAGCTGAAAAAACGTTTGCGAGAAACGAAAACCGGTTCCGCCAACTATTCCCTCGGTTACAGCAACCGAGTTGTAGTTGATCCTAACTAAAAAAACGTTTGCGAGAACTGAAAAATGTTTGCAGTAAACGAGTTATCAAAAATTAAAGCTGAAAAAACGTTTGTGATAAACGAAAAACGGTTCCACCAACTCTTCTTTCGGTTACAGCAACCGAGTTGTAGTTACAGCAACCGGGTTGTAGTTACACTATTCAGTACAACATTACTTATACATTAAAATTTATATTCATGGCTTCCATAAGCTCTTTTTTTGTGTAAATTTCCAACTTTTATGATTTTGGTTTTACCCATAAAGTTTGTTTTAAAAATAGTTGGAATTTTTGTCTATCTTTTCAGTGTCTACTAACACGTCCGTCTCGACAAGGCAAAGGCCTTTTATGTGTATGCGTTAGTGTGTATGTCAAACGAGTGGACTGTGTATACAGTCGACAGAAAGAGAGAATGAGAGAAATTTAAGTTCTTCGTACTCATTAGAAAAATGGCTAATTTCAGTTATCGCAAACGGTTTTTAACTTGCGACAAATGTAATTTTGTACGCGTTTAATGCAAACGAGATTTCGTTTGCAACAACATGATGCACATTTGCGATATATGAGTTTATTTGGGAGAACTACATAAACGGTTGCGATTAATAAATTAATACAAATCAATCAAAGTATTGTTGTGGCAACCGAGCAATAAACGTTTTTTTTTCTTTGCGTGTGGACAATGTGGACCACATTAAGTTACAGTGTACACAATCAAACGCTTGTTCAAAGTCTAAGGAAAGTAGATACACAGGCGAATGTAGTTCAACTGAATATTCCATGATTATACTCAGTATGTTCACATGGTCGGCACACGAACGACCAGGCCTGAAACCCGCCTGCTTCTTCCCCACATTTGGTCCACCACCGGCGAGATCCGCTGAAGTACAAGGATCGCCATTACGTTCCCGATTGCATTAAGCAATGTAATACCTCTCCAGTTCCTGCACAACGTTAGGACACATTTTTTGGGGACAGTGATAACCACTCCCTCTTTTCACTTCTGAGGGATTTTGTTGTCTATCCATGCACTTCTGATGACCTGCGTAATGGCATCTGCTAATGCTGATACACCATATTTAAACAGATCCTCTGAAATATTATCAGGACCAGATGAGTTGTGTTCCTTCATTTTACGCAATGCCACCTCGATCGTTGCTTGCGACGGGGGTTCCGTTGAAATATCTCTTATAGAGTTGTGACGCGAGTAAGCTGCCAAAGGGGTTCACCGATCTTCATCATCCGGAAGTCAATATTGTATTGTAAAAAATTTACGGCATCGCTCCACTATCCACATCGCTATCTCCATGCTATTATTAGCTCATAACGTTGCAGTACTCCTGACGTTGTTGCTGCTCAGCGTTTCAGTTGAAGAGTACATAATATGGAGGTTAACAATGTTTTCAGTTTTTTCGGCTATATTGGTCAGATAATTTTCGTAATCTGAACGGGCCATGTAGCCCTATATACGTGCTGATTGCCGATAGTCTGATGTTAACTGCCTCTTTAACTTTGGTGTTTCTGATCGTATACGAATGTTGTGTAGGCGTTCACGATTCTGTATTTCGGTCTAGGATTTTGCTCTAATCCAAGGTTTATTCCCACATCTTCCCTCTACAATGACCTCCTAGGCTGATTGCTTCAGCGTTCGAACAATGTCTGACCACGTATTTTGACTGTGCTGTGCCAAATTGGAGCGTAGAGTTTGATCGAACATCATTGATATGGATGGGTCCTGCAGTTGGTCTGTATTGTATTTTATGATTTCGCCTCTAATACCGTTGAAAGCCGCTGGGTAGAGACGGAAGGTGACCGGTAAGAGTTGATGTTCGCTATTAATATCAGCACCTCGCCTAATTTTGATGTGCAGCAAGGAATCCAAAATCACCTTGCTGACAAGTAATTTGTTTGAAGGTTTGACCATAAAGTAGCGTTCACAATGGCAGCAACGAATTTGTAATTCAAGCCTTCTCGTTCCCACTCATAGTATTGCATATAATGCCCTCTCATGTTTTTCGTGAAATTGGAATTCAAATTTGTCATAGAAGTAGGTTCTACTTCTACTTCAAATTGGAATTTGTTCGAATCAGTTTATTCTACTGACCGCTAGGGGCGCTCTACTTCGAATTATGTTTTAAAACTTGAAAGTATGAATGAAAATGTAAACATTTTGTATCAAAACAAACATTTTAATAAATAATATTATCTGTAGAATCTGCCAATAACAATAATTTCACATATAATTATAATTTTTTATTACCAAGAATACAACACTGTCGCTGGCTTTCGAACAAATCAGCTGATGCAAATGTGAAATGTGTAGTTGTTTGTAGCAAGTGTAGATCACTCCAATTTTATTAATAAATTAAGAAAAAAGTTTAAAAAAAAGCTGACATTTTCATGTTTATCGAAACCGTCCAAGGCCATGACATATTATGGAACATAAGTTTCTAAACATTTCTATAGGAAAATTTGAGAAGATTTCTATAGAAAAATTTGAAAACATTTCTATAGAACAATTTGAAAACTTTTCTAAAGAAAAATTTTAAAACATTTCTATAGAAAAATTTTAAAACTTTTCTATAGAAAAATTTGAGAAGATTTCTATAGAAAAATTTGAAAACATTTCTACAGAACAATTTTAAAACTTTTCTATAGAAAACTTTGAGAACATTTCTATAGAAAAATTTCAAAAAATGTCTATAGAATAATTTTAAAACAATTCTATAGAAAAATTTTTAAAAAATTTCTATAAAATTTTACAATTTTTCTATAGAAAAATTTTAAAACATTTCTATAGAAAAATTTTAAAACATTTCTATAGAAAAATTTTAAAACATTTCTATAGAAAAATTTTAAAACATTTCTATAGAAAAATTTTAAAACTTTTCTAAAGAAAAATTTTAAAACATTTCTATAGAAAAGTTGTCAAATTTTTAAAACTCTTGTATAGAAAAATTTGAAAAGTTTTCTAAAGAAAAACACTTAATACTTTTTGCTCCGGATAGTGGTACAAATCTGAGGTCCGTGTCTCACATTTAATTTGTCTTTTTTTTACTGTTTGCTTTTACGTTTGTATTGCAATTCTCCATGGTTTTCAATCCCCAAATATGTATACTGCTGTATAATGTAAACAATGTTGCCAGTCAGCTGTTTTTTCGAACTTATTCGAACAAATTTGTTGCTTGCATTGTGAACGCCTGTTGAATTTGTTGCTACCATTGTGAACGAGCCTTAAGGCGAGTCATTGTGTATATTTCTATGGGATATTTCTATGGGATATAATTCGTGTATAATTTCGTTCCGCCGATAAACAGTTGATGACGTGCACAGAAATCTATGAGCCGGTCACTATTGGTCATCGGTCACAGTTCCAAGACCATGTCTTCCCATCACTTTCTGTGGGTTGTTGGTGTCGTTACCCACTTTGGCATTTAAATCTCCCAGAAACATTCTAATGTCCCCAATTGACAAGGAGCTTACTGCAAAATCCAGTTGGCTACAAAAATCGTCATTAACACTGTCCTCATTAGGCTTAGTACGTACATATGCCGGCACCACGGAAATCCTGCGGATTTTCGAATTAAAACCCGCAATGACGATGCGATCGCATATTGCCTTGTATGATACTAGAGCATTTCTTGCCCTAAATGAAAGAAGAAGGGCGACTCTGTTTATATGTACGTTACATATCATTGTCCACATTGTAGGATTCCATAACTATTTTAAACTGTTCGAGTCCCAATTTTTCCGAAAGAGTCCTTACATTCCAGGTACTAATCATAAACCGTTGTTTAAATCCAAATGTCGTAATCGAGGAGGGATGTTTTTTCTTTGAATTTACTGACATTTCTGTAATGATTGAAATTTAAAACGAGTGATTCATTAGTACACCGGATCGGATCCTAGTGCTCGGGATGTCAACAACCTATAGGCAGTTACACGCTGAAAACCCTGCAATTTGTTGTTGTTTGGATGCAAATATAAAGTGTGTTTGGAGCTTGTCGCAAATATAATATACTTGTGTCCAAACACATTGTATTTGCTTTTCAATATTACATGTTTGCGACAGAATGATTAATATGTTATAGAATATGATACAAATACAGTCATGAAAAAAAAAACACATAATGCATTCAATGCAACTAAATTAATTATTTTAATTAATTAATTATTAATTATTTATAAATGTGGCTTTATATTGTTAACGTTATTTGTAATAAATAATACATATATAATGAAATCGAAGAATAATTCGTTTCTAAATATTATTATGTTTGGGTTCCACGTAAGTATATGGAGGTTGCTTCCACGTAAGTATATGGATGTTTGGGATGAAGAACGCATATGTGTCCATGTGCAAATATAAATAAATACAAGTAAGTTTGGGATTTGCAAATATATGCATGTTTGAAGTGTGTTCCAAACATATACATGGTTCCTGCAGAATATGTTTGGGAAAATATTTTAGAGATGCAGTTATTTTTCAGCGTGTATACACCCTGTATTAGGGAGATATTTTTATCGAGTTACCCGCCTATATCCGTAGGGTTTAGTAAACAGCAGGGGCACCTAGACCAGGATGTGGCTCTTCACTATGGTTTTGGCAGGAACTTTTCCTGCCTCTGTGCACTACCATCTCTTGTCCCTGTGCACTACCAACTAAGGATAAGGATGTATATATTACCTTGTCCCGTCGGACAAACAAAAAATTAGTAATAGCACTCAAACGACGTGTAAAATCTAGAAAATTATGGTAAAAATAAAAAAAATAACAACATTTTCCCAAATCCAACCGGTGTTTGAAATCAGCGGCCCCAAATATTTTTAATTTTAGCAAAAATTTCTAAATTTATAAAACAACATTTTAAATATTTTAATGGTCATTATCACAATAACTACTCCATTTCCAATTGAAATTCAAAAAGAAATTAATTTAATTTTGAATAATATCAATTGTAATTTGGAAAATGCAGTACATCTGCTAAAATTTAATATTTCTATTTGATATACGTCAATTGAAATTTAGAAAACATCAATTGAAATTTTAAAGGTTCTTATTTGCTGTTTGAAAGACATTAATTGAAATGTAAAAGACATCAGTTTCAACTTCAAACACATCAAGAAAAATTTAAAATTCGTCAAATGAAATTATATATGAATTATAAATGAATTATAAATTATTATGAAATTATAAATGAATTATATATAATTGTATATAAAATTTACCTACTTACCTTTATTGACTATTTTACAACCTTATGAGGTCAGATGTCTCACACATATTAATGAAACAAACAAATTTAACAAATTTCAACACATTCCTCCAACTGGCTCTATCCTTCGCTTTTTCTCGCCAGTTGGTTACACCAAGGATACGGAGGGATCCTTCTGCCTGGTCTTTCCAGCGGAGTCTTGGACGTCCTATTCTCCTGCTTTCATCGCGTACGTTATCGAAAACCTTTCGCGATGGTTTATCTTCATTCATTCTGATAACATGGCCCAGCCAACGCAATTGGCCTATTTTGATACGCCTAGCTATGTCCACGTCAGAATATAGATTATATAGCTCTGTGTTCCAACGACGTCGGTACTCGCCGTTTTCTCTAACACGACCATATATTTTACGAAGAATTTTTCTCTCGTATACTCCCAGGTGTTTTTCATCCGCTTGCGATGTGACCCAAGTTACGAAGCCATATGCCAAGACAGGTAAAACGAGAGTCTGATATAGTTGGACTTTTGTCCGTCGAGAGAGGGCTTTGTCCTAAACTGCTTGCTGAGCCCAAAATAGCATCTATTTGCAAGCACAATTCTCCTATTTATCTCCAGGCTGACATTGTCCTTGTTCACGACGGATCCAAGGTAGACAAATTCATCTACCACTTCAAAATTAAATCGGTTGTCAACGTTCAAGTGCGGACTAAGTCGAGAGGTTTCTCTAGTCGTTGACACCATAAATTTTGTTTTGCACTCATTAACACCAAGACCCACCTTCGCTGATTCTTGAAACTGCAGTAACCTCTCGCAAATTTCGCCCAATGATGTCTATGTCGTCAGCATACGCCAGCAACATATGACTTTTCATGTTAATGGTCTTGTTCGTATTTACTGCAGCTTTTCTCAGTATTATCTCCATTAAGAAGTTGAAGAGATTTCACGAAAGTGTGTCACCTTGTCTCAGACCTCGCTTGATACAGAATAATTCAATGAGGTCTTTCCCCCACTTTCACTGCTGATTTTGTGTTGGTCAGCGTCATTCTACAGAGGCGAATCAGTTTTGCCGGAATCCCAAGTTCGGACATAACTTCGTACAGTTTTCCCCGTATGGGGCAATCGAAAGCAGCTTTGTAATCCATAAAAAGGTGGTATGTATCGATTTGCTTTTGTCGGTCTGTTCCAGGATTTAGCGTGGCGTGAATATTTGGTCAGTCGTGGACTTGCCTGATCTAAAACCAATCACCCAATCAGGTTTCAACAATTGGCTTGAGTCTTTCACATAATACTATTCATAATAATATTATTCATAGACCTTGTACGCGATGGATAAAAGACTGGATACCGCGATAGTTGGAACAGACACACGGATCACCCTTTTTGAAATTATACACAATCTTCAACTATCATTACCTCCTGATCTTCAGCGGAAGAATCTGAGTGGAGTAGTGCTGAAAAGTGGTCTTTCTACATTTTGAGCACACACTGCTTATCAGTCACCAGATTCCCATTATTGTCCTTGCAGGAGGGCAGCCCATTATTAGGCCCGTCATTCGATCTTCTTAGCCTCTGGAAAACTTTTCGGGATTCACCATGCATCCTGTACAATACCGTTTTCTCACTCTCCCTCTTCTCCCACTGCCATATTTTCCGCCTAAATAGTTGGTTTTCCTCCCTTCTCATCCTCTTGTACCGCTCACTCGCAGCACGCGTTGTAACTGACTGTTTCGTAGCCATAAGTGCAGTTACTTTTTCATCAGTTGCAATGCGACATTCTTCGTCGTACCATGGCTTATCCTTCTGCGGTTTTTGATAGCCAAGTTCAGTCCTTGCAGCGGTTTCCAAAGAAGGGGAGATGTACTTCCACTGCGCATCTGGGTCCTTGGCAAGGGTAGGGGGGGGGGGGTATTCTGGCCTAGCAAGAGAGAGAGCTTCTTTTGATAGGACATTGATATCTCCGGTATTTGTAGCCTGTCAATGGCTAGCTTTTCCTGTGTCCGGCTTCGTACGTTTTTATGCGAACTTTCGCAGCCACCTGGTAATGATCCGAGACGATATTGGCAACTCGAATCACACATACATCCATTACACTAGAAGAGTGCCTGCCATCTATTACCAAGTTATCAGTCTGATTCTTCGTCCTTTGCTCAGAAGATATCCAGGAGATATAACTACCATGTTCTTTGCAGCGGCGAAATCTATCAGTCTTATTCCACTATCGGAGGTGGTATAATGTAGACTGTGATTAACGATGGTTGGTCGAAAGACACTTTTCTTTCCCAATTTGGCATTAAAATCGCCTAGAATAATCTTAATGTCGTGTAATGTATAAAATCTACATTTTGAAATTTCAATTGATATCTTCAAATTTCAATTGATTTTTTTTTTTGAAATTATCAATTGCAATTTAATCCACGTCTATCGAAATTTGAAATATCTACTTCAATTGAAATTTAAAAAACATCCATTGAAATTTAAAATTGAAAATTGAAATTTTAAATCTCAACTGACTGGTTCAAACTTTAATTGTTATTTTGAAATTATCAATTGAAATTCAATCCACGTCAGTTGAATTTTAACAATTCAATTTTAAATTTGAATTAATGTTTTTTTTTAAATTTCAATTGATGTATTTCAAATGTCAAATAGAATTTTTATATTTCATTCGATTTTTTTTAATTTCAATTGGCTAAGGTATAGTAAAAGCTACTAATAGTTAAACATTTCTAATTCCATACAAACTGGCAGCTAAAAATTTAGTTACCTTGAACTGTTTGATAACTGGGTATGGTGATGGTATATTTCAACATTTTGTTCGATGTTGCAACTGCATTTTATATTGTGGTCCTCCACATGTATTCTACAAGGTGTGTTTAAATATTTTTCACGTGACAAGCATCCCATTACAAAAATTTTGAGACCCACTTTGCAAAAAAATTGATTTTTTCCCCACAATTGTATAAGGACTAGTTTGGATGTCCTTTTAGATAACTAAATGTTGTAAAAGAAATCTTTTAGATTCCTGTTCCCCAACAAACCATAGCACTCTTACTTATTCTTATTCTCATAATGTCGTCCATTTGATCTATCCCAAAAATGTTCATAAGTGCTGCAAAATATCTGTCCCAAGAAGCGAAAATATGCATTCCACATGACTGTCCTCCATGCTGACCATTCGCTCGTCTCCGTTTAGCAGGTAAATCCTAATACATGTGAAACTTTAAACTTTATATATTTTTTTAACCAAGAAACAAGGAAAAAGAAGAACCTTTTTTATAACTTCTTTTTTTGTTTTGAGACGATCGCAAGGCTCGGCATGCGCTTAGTATCTTTGTCTAAGTCATACCTAACGGTACTTTGGTTAAATATCCACTTGTCCACTGCCAAAGGAATGGAACAACGGCAATGGATACGGCAGCGACAGCGAAATCCACTATATTTTACCTATTGTAAGTAATGTACTCGTACTAAACATTTAACAAACCACACGAAAATTGATGCACAGTGGGTGAAAAGTTTAAGATTTCGAAGAAGAAGAAAAATACTTTTTCGTATATTCGAAGTTATTTTGCCAAGAGTTCTATATGGAACAATGTTGTCACTGCCCGAAATAATACGAATATTGTAAAAATTTTAAAGTTTTTGTGAGTGAATGAAAACGTTTGGTAAAATTGCAGTAAATTGTATCTGAGACTTTTATACATGGGTTTAAGTCTTTGATAAATAATCACACTATGAAGGTAAGATTAGTTGAAGTTACAATACGATTGTATCTTTGTAGGTAATATTGAAACTATGTCCAAGCAGCCTGTTCAACTTATCGTTGAAGTGGTACATTAAGAAGTAACTGCCTTCCAGTTTGTCCATATCATTGTCTCATCTGCAAGGAAATTTATTCTGCTATGTCAAAAAGTAGTAAAACTTTTCTATGTTTCTCTGTTTTTTCTTCCACAAGGAAAAAATCTCAAAAGCGGAGTAACAGCGAATTATTTGCCTCAGACAACGATTTATAATCTTTGGACTTTCTCTATTGTTATATTCGTCGAGCGACCGTTACCACCGTTAAACAGCAACCGGA
The DNA here is from genome assembly GCA_963931995.1 of Phaonia tiefii. Lineage (NCBI taxonomy): Eukaryota > Metazoa > Arthropoda > Insecta > Diptera > Muscidae > Phaonia > Phaonia tiefii. Next base: position 43,146,222 of record OZ008369.1, read on the forward strand.
CTTCATATTTAGAAATTGTTATTTCCAATAAACTGAAGGTACTGTTTTTCGTTTTCTGTTTTCAGACTCACACATTTCCACCGATTCTGAACGGAAGCTTTTCAAACTTTTTCATGACTAACTGCAGGAGCATAAGAGATGCTGAATGCTCTCGCCCTGCTCTTCGTCCCATCAGATCCTGCAGTAATTATGAGCGGCGCTTCTAGAGTCTAGACGCGTGTCTGCTTATCAACCATCGCTCAGTGATCACCACTACTAAAAGAACAAAATAGTTTCCCATTACCTGAAGGGCTTGGGAAGAGCTTCTCACAACCAGCGAGCCGTGCGCTTTACACTTACTGATTGGGTCCAACAGTTTTACATCATTCTTCCACCACGCGTTACTCCCAAACAGCACACGGTACCAGACAAAGCCTCTGGTCAGACCTGGTGGTTGATCTACTTCCATATTCCACTGCGGCGAAGTCCGAGAACTGGCAGTCCCTGTATTAGCAGGATACAACAGTACCGACAAAAGATTCTAATCTTGAAAAAGCTCTGATCACGAAAAACCACTACCACCGCTTGTTGACACAGACCAGCGGTTCCCCAACACCTCAAACAAACCGCCCTAGCGCGACGACTCGCGAAAACTCGAGAGACAAACTGCATTGCCATAGATAACGCAACCCGGAGACAGATGCATACTGCTCACACACCACTCACCATCTGATCTGGTGACACACATGCCGACTAAGCCCCATAAAGGGGACATTCGCACAATTTAGGGGTCCAACCTTCTATTGGCGTTTCGCAATTACACGATCGATCCGCGAGCCTCATTCTGTGCACAAATGCATTCAACGACCCGTGACCTGTCAGTATGAAACCAAGGCTTAGATTGAAAGATTCTTCCCGACGAATTCTACATCGGGTATAAACCTATACGTTACTCGACATTTGGAACTGGAATTTCAACGGCCCTGGCACTCAGATATGACTAACACATTAAAACGAGCCCGCTCCTCACTCCTACTCATGCTCTCTACTCCAACAATGAGCCAATCTGACTCCATGCTATGACACATCACCTCTAGATCAAGAGGAGTGGCGCCCATCAACACCTGTAGGGCCTGTGTAAACACCGTACAACATACTGGCGTACAAGCCAATAATATTACTCTTTGAACAGTGAATAATCGTCGCTGCCCGAAGACACTTCCCGCAGCTTTACACCCCAAATAGAGGAATAGAGGCCCCTGTACACGGTTCTAACTGCTTGACGACACAGACCCCAATCACTCCTCATAACGAGCCTAATCTTTCCTAACATATTGGCCAGTTTTTTGCAAAGTCTCTCTATTTGGGACAAAATGGTCATCCTTTTTCCCATGGTGACTCCGATATAACTGAACTCTGTGGAGTACCGGATCGCGCCACCACCATTAACACGTACGATTGGAAAATGGGACTTGAATCTATCCTTCAGCGACATGGTCACTGTCTTTTCCACCGATATACTAACTCCTACACGCTCGCCCCACCAAGTGTCAATATCCATCATGACAGAGGATAAGTGTTCCAACTCGGAACGAGATCTACCCTCGACCATAATGGGAGGCCACCCGCTTACGCACATATCTTGCATTCGGCCTCAACCTCATGCCAGAGCAAATCCATCTTCAGATTTCACACAAAGGGGCCACAAATGGAACCCTGCGATCATCCTCGGACCAAGGCGATACATTCTGCGCTATTCGCCCCTACTATCAGTGGTTTTCTGTCAGAGAAGTAACTCCTTACTCCTCTACCATTATCGACAGTATACTGCTTTCTAGGCTCATTAAAGGCATGAAGACGGTCCGAAACCATCCATTCACTCAGCACCTCACCCCGAGAATGATATAGCGACTCAGTCAAAAGCCTGGGTGTTTCACTAAACCCTAACGGGTTTGATGTATTCGCCTTTATCCCTAGTATAAGCATTAGTACCGTATCCATGTATACCAGAAACAGCTCTAAAGGCTCACTAAACTTGCAGTAACTACTGTTTAAATAGATCCATCTAATTCCCCCTCAACACACACGCAAACCCCCCAGTCGGCCCTAGACACTACGGCACACTCAACGTTACCGTCATTAACGACCACCGCAGAGTTCAGCCTCAAATCAGCGAAGACCCACATACTCGCAGGCAAACCCATTGCCATTAGCAGGTTCCTAAAGGAGCGAAAAACTATACTGTGGTTCGAACATCACCTATCATATCTCACACAGAGCCGAAATTTCATGACGACAGTTTAATTTATGAAATTGGCTTTCCATGCTTATGTCTTGCACTTGCTCTAGCCAGCATAACGCAGTACCAGAGTACATCCCTCGGACACCAAACGATGGCCCGAGGGCCTCCCCTGAAATGAGCAGTTTCGGCAGTGATTTGGGTTACCGCAATCCCTTGCCGAGTGACCCTCTACTTCACACCGATTTCAAGCATTCTCTTTCCATCTCTAAACGGTCTTACGTGGAACGAAAACCACTTGATGTAGCAGCGACGCGAAGCCAGGAGGGGTTCAAGGGCCGAGGCCCACCCTTCCAAAACAGCGTTCGTTGTTCCACCCATAGTACTATCCCACCGCCAACTACTAAGCTTAATACCACCCTTAAACTCGCACAACGACACGTTCCTTAACGTTCTTCTCAAAGACATCACTTAGAGAGGTTCAGTAGTAACTGCAACTCCTGTTTTAAGATTGAAATCTTCTGCAGGGATATTGGAATGCTATGTCAATTGCACCACTGTAGATCGGTAAAGAACCAATTGAAAGAAACTCCTGTGGTGAAATTAACTGAATATTTAAGACCGACCAACTCTTTGTAGACTATAAGGCTGCCTTCGATAGTCAAATACGGGGTAAACTGTTCCAAGCTATATCAGAGCTGGTATTCCTGCTAAGCTGACATGCCATTGTAGAATTACACTGACTGACACGAAATCCTCAGTAATGATTGGTAAATATTTCACCGTAACGTTTAATACGAGGCGAGGCGTTATTCAAGGCGATACCCTACCATGCGATCTCTTCAACATATTAATTCAGATCATCGTGACCAAAGCGGCGGTCCTCACAAATAAACTATCAGCAGCAAAAGCCAGACGGAAAAAAGCAGACGGAAAAAAGCACTTAAGGGGTAATACCCTTTCTCGAGACACTAAGATCAAATATATCAGACTGTCATACAACCTGTCTTGCTTTTTGACGCAGAATCTCAGGTCATATCGCATGCTGATGAAACGTCACTGGCAGTCTTCAACAAAAAATGACTCTGACAAATGTATGGTACTTTAATAGAAATTGGCGAGTAAAGACGACGCATGAACCTCGAGCTGCATAATTTGTATTCCGACACCGAGGTAATTATGAGTATCAAAATAGCGGCTTTACCCTGTTTATGCCATGTCAGTAGAATGAATCAGAATGAACCAGTGCGAAAGGTATTCGAAGACGTACTCGAAGGATAACGAGAAATAAGACGATCAAGACTTTGCTGGAAAGACCAGGTGGAAGGTCGTCTGAGAGAGTTTAGTGTTACCAAATGGAGGGGAAAAGCTGTATATCGAGCCGGTTGGAGAAATATGTTATCCTTATTTTGTAAGGTCCTTACGCCCTCTGGTTTCTTTGAAGCCACCTAAGTAAGTAAGTATTAAAGACGGCCGTTGATGTGAATTCAGAAAACGAAACCCGTTTCGTTAACCCAGCTATAAAGTTCTTAAATTTTATTTATTAAAACAAAAACACAATCCACCCACTGTGCCTAACGCCTAACATCGTCATTGTGATGTCTTTTTTATTGTTGTTGTAGCTGTTGCTTTTATAATAAGTATGAATGTTTGTACTTTAATGTCTGGTTATGGTTTTATGTTTACAAAAATCCATCGGTACTTTATGTTTGTATATTCTCCTCCTAACCTCCAAAGCAGTGGAAGATGGAACCAATCCATGAATGCACATTCAACTTGTGTACATACTACATATTCTCCTTGGAGTATCTATGAAAACTTTTGTTTAACTTGTGCATTTTTTTCCCTGTCCCCCAAAGTGAATACCTCGAGCTCACATGTCCACATAACTCCAGTATTTTTTTACTACTGACAAACATACACACACACACACGCTCTTCCCAAGCATCATCATCATGGTAGTCGTCATCTTCATCGTTGGTGGACTAAGATTTTGTTGGAGTTCTTCATGTTGTACAAAATATATAAAATTTTAGTAAATATGTATTTTTTTTCCTCTAAGCCCTTTTTGTTCTGCTGCAAGATTTTCAGCTGAGACGAAGTAACAGAAGAAGTTTTCTGACCCCATCGCAGTCATAATTTTACACACAAATACGCCTACATTACGTACTGTTGGCCATACGAGTGGAGTCACTCACACTCGTGCACATGCACATGAATGGAGTTAAGATGTGGCGTTGATGCGACATTTTCTGATGCGCATGCGTGTAGTTTGTTTTGGATAATTGAATTTCTTGTAGACTTTCTATGTATTTATTGTCACATTAAATGTTGTTTACATATTTGATTAACACTAAAACCGATTCACAGTTCTTCTCTGCTGGTTCAGAGGCTTGGAAATGCAGTCATTGGTGGCGGAGGTTGGTTCTTAGATTATTAGCTAAAGACACAGCTAACTATCGATGGATGCAGGTGAGACATTCTTAAGAATCTAACACTCCGCTCGACTGCATGTACATACATAATTCACCTGATTTTTATCACCTCTTGAAAGTGTTGTCTAGTAGATGTGTGAGTGTGACTGAGTGTCGCTGTGTCCTAAAAGTTAGATAAACACAAGTGTTTCTTCTTTGACTTGGCCTGATTGAGACAAGTCGTGTTTTTTAATTCGTTGGTCACAATTTCTAATTATTGTCAAACAATTAGAGAAACGACAATTTAAGTCTTCATGGATAGTGAGAAATTCAAAAGCTTGACGAGGTTACAGTTTCCGTCCAAAACAGCTCGTGGTTTGAATACTCAAGAAATATCAAGTTTAGAAAAAAAAAATAAAACTAATTCCTATTGTGTGATTTATATTTGTGTCTTCCCACTGTGTAGGACCCACTGTTTTCACGAATCCGATTATTTATGGCAAATTATTAAAAGTAGTAACGTCTCTAATCGAGATAGCTGTAGCTGAACTAATAATTTCTAGGCAGTATGGGTGCTAGATCTCGAATTCTCTTAAACCCGGGGTTTCCTACTTTTTTAAATTTATGTTTTTTTAAAAATCAATCCCAGATTATGACGAACAACTCAGCAAACTTCGGTTAGTTCGAATATTACGACTATTTCTACCAGCACACAGAGGTTCAACCTCGATTTTTATTAAATTAAATGTAATAAATTTAAAAAAAATCAATCGAAATTAAAAAATTCTATTTGAAATTTGTAATACAACAATTGAAATTTAAAGAACATAATTTGAAACATAAAAGACATCAATTGATATTTAAAAGATTTAAATTGAAATTGAACACACATCCATTGAAATTTATAATACATCAATTGAATTTTAAAAGGCATCAATTGAAATTTGAAGCACATCAAGTGCAATTTGAAACACATCATCTGAAATGTAGTTATAAGACATCACTTGAAATGTAAACGACATCAATTGAAATGTAAAAGACCAATTGAAATTCAAAAATCTAACACATAAAATCGCTTAATAATTTTTAAATTTCAACCGACGAATTTTAAATTTCAATTGATGCCCTTTAAATTTAAATTTATGCCCTTTACATTTCAATTGAAGTGTTTCAAATTTCAATTGACGTCGTTTAAATATCAACTAATTATTTCAAATTTCAAATAGAAAATTTAAATTCCAATTGATATATTTTAAATTTCAAACATAATTTTAAAGTTTCAAGTGATATTTTTCAAATTCAAATTGATATTTTTTGAATTTGGATTGGAAACAGTGTTGTAAACATTTTGGAGTTATGTAAAAGCCGAGTGTAGGTAAGGTTAGGTTAGGTGTTGGCGGCAGTCGATGAATAATGACTCACTTTGACTTGCACTGTGCAACATTTTTGAAGTCATCGAGTGCAAACATTTTGTCGTGTGAAATTTCTTATCGGAACTAACAAACCCCTATTTGGGTTTGGCTAGTTTAGCTGCTGTTCGGATTTTATGGCGTCTTCTACGTACACCTAATTCTGTTTTTGCACGGTTCATTTTTACACTATTTGGAAATAACACGGTCGACGGAAATAAACTTATCCTGTTTTTACACATTTTTTTTTTAAATAATACAACACAACTATTCTGTTTTTATTTATTTATTTATTTATATGTGTCACCTACGCACAAGACTTTGCCTTATATTAAGCATAGGATATAATGTTAAAGTTCAAACAATGGAATAAGAGTTACAACATAAATTACATTTAGAATTAAAGAAGTAAAATTAAAATTAAATTATTTAAATTATTGAAAAAAGGAAAAAGAAGGAAAAGAAAAAGAATATAATAAATAATAGTAAAAGTACCAAAAAAAAATAAAATTGTGTTTGAAATAGCATGATCAGTATGACTTAAAATAAAATAAAATTTAAAATTTAAATATTTACATTAATAAAAACAAAAGTAAAAGTAAGTAAGTAACTTAACTTAACTTAACTTTAACTTTAACTTAAAAAAAAACGAAAAAAATGTATAAAAGTCCAATATTTTGATTTCGAAGCTTAACTTGAGGCCTATGCTAGGAATATAAATAAAATTTTGGAAAAAAGTAAAAAAACTTTCATTTTCTTGTATTTCAAACTTTGAACATAAATATCTCCGGTCTTAGAAGGGTTAATGCGAAGTATTATACCTTAAAACAAAGTGTTGCCTACAACCTGAGTCTAGGTAGAAAATAGGTTTACTAGGGCTGTTTTTTGAGAAAATCAGATTTTTAGCAAAAAAGTGAGGTTAAAAAATCGTATTTTTTAAATTTGTCCCCAATGGGTTAATAAAATGTAATATATTTATAAGCAGATTTAAAGAGTTTTTAATGATCTTTGTAATGATATTCACCGGAACCAGATCGGACCATAAATATGTGAGATATGGCCAATTGTATACTCAAGCTTTAAAGGCCCATATCTCAAGAAGTTGGACCGAGCACAAACATTTGTTTTTTCTATTTTAATAAGCTTTTTAAGCCCTTTTAGGCAAAAAAAAAATTGGCCTATGGCCGGTAAAATTTGTTTAAATATGTATGTAAATATGTAAAATGTACTTTCGTACTCAGGGGACTCCCCCCTAATAGTTCGAAAAGGATTCATCAAAGTTAATTTTTTTTCGGGTCAAAAACTATCACAGTGTTATCTATGCTCTGTAAAGTTCAAATAATGCAGATTTAAATTGACTATCGTTAGAAATTAATTGTATATTGAATGAGAGATTATTCCAAAGACGTATAGTATTAATAAAGAAGAAATTATTAGATGTGCTTCGAGAATGTCTAAGCTGAATGAGTTGTTTACCTCTAGATGATCTTGCAAACCCTAGCCATTCATACAGATACTGCGGGTTACGCGTGTTAATAATTTAGTGCATATTTAAAAGGCATCTTATATTTAATAAATTTCAAAGGATACCCCGAACATTTTATTGGAATACTCTGTTATTTGAGTCCGTCTGTTAAGCCCAAATACATATCGCGTTATATTGTTAAAAGCTACCTTAAGCCTATTAAACAAATCTCTTTTGTAACTTGAGAACAGTTCGCAGCCATACAATAAAGTGGGGACAAGAAACGATTTCGCCAACAATAATCTGATATTTAATGCAGTATATTTTTGGAGAACATAAAGATTACGCAGTAATCCGTATGTTTTACCAATTGCAGATTTAATATGGTCAAAGATTTTTTTCAAAATGATGGGGTTCTGTCAACGGATTCTGGTAGAAAGGTCTAAAAAAAATATACGTGTATCGGCGTTTTGCCAGATCTGATCGGATTTTTTTTAGGGCGTGTCAAAGTTTCCGCCTCTCGGAACTTTCCTGCAACATATCGGCATGCAAAATTGTGTGTTCCTTACTTCTGAGGTACAAACTATGTTCAGAAGTTTTATAGAAAAGATTCAGATAAAAATTTTTGTGGAACAAATTAACCCTCTAACGTATAACCATAGTTTTTACTTTATTTTTAAAAAACTCGCAAAAAACTGATCGAAAACGACGGGGGCGTGGTAAAAATATTCTACAAAAATGATCGCCATAAAATTTCAGTATATGTGTCCGAACACTCTAAAATACAAATTTTAGCCCAAGTGCTAGATAAAAGATGAAATATGACAAAATGCATTATATAATGTGGTCTATTTTTAATGGAAACAGCAAAATGACAAAATTCATTATTAACCCTTAGAAGGCAGTTAGTTTTTGCTTATTATCTTAAATCTAAAATTCCACCAAGGCGCTTCACGTCACAAAGCTTAGTTTGGACATTATGAGTTGAGGAAGGTAAAAAAGCTAAAAATTTTGGATTTTTTCCATTTTTCTTGAAGTTTTTTCAATTTTTTTTCCAAACGAAACATTGTACTGCGAAGCGTCTTGGTAGAATTTAAGATTTTAAGGTTCTAAACGAGAAATAGAAAATTTTGGCCAAAAATCTTTAGCCGTTTTTGTGCCATTTTAAATGAAAAAGTCGTAAATCTACCTTTACCACTTATTATTATAATAATTTTTTTTCTCTCAGTGTACGAATGAAATATTCATCTTAAATGAAAGGCTACTAACCCAGTTTATTGTAAAAAATTAAAAAATTCCAGTTTTTCGGATATTAATAAAAGTACAGGAAAAAATTCGTAATCAGTTGAAAAATCAATGACAACAAGAACACCCTATAATTCACATATCATGTAATTGAGGGCCACCCTAATGAGCATTTCAGATAGCCGAATGTATCCCCAAATCAGTACATATAATTTGGTACATATATCTTTAAATTGGAAAAACCACTTTTTTTGACATATTGCTAGCTATACGTGACAGTTAGAGGGTTAATTTATTCCACAAAAATGAATCTTTCCTATAAAACTTCTGAACATATTTTGTACCTCAGAAGTAAGGAATACACAATTTTGCATGCCGATATGTTGCAGGGAAGTTCCGAGGGGCGGAAACTTTGACCTGCCCTAAAAAAAAATTCTGATCAGATCTGGCAAAACGCCTATACACGTATATTTTTTTTTAGACCATTCTACCAGAATCCGTTGACAGAACCCCATCATTTTTTTTGGTGTCGCACAGTGTTATCAAAAATTACTCCTAAATTTCTCGCACTACTGACAATATCAATGGCAGAATCCGAGATTTTCACACGATTGGACTCCGAAAGTATAACCGATTGTTTAGCAATAATCACACATTTCGACTTACTTGGATTCAGATTCAACCCGTTAGATTTTGCCCAGGAATCTATGACTGCCAGATTAGCCTTAAGTTTTAGAATACAATTCCTAATCTCAGTTTTAGGTGAACTTATGTAAACCTGCACATCATCAGCGTACATATGAATGCTACAGTGTTTAACCTCAGTTGGTAAATCGTTGCTATATAAGGAGTACAGCAATGGCCCCAAAATTGAACCCTGCGGCACTCCTCTAATTGTGGGAACCAGTGAAGAATACTTATTAAGAAGCTGGCACGATGTGGAAGAAAAGTTAAAGAAATTTTTAAGTTTATTGCACAGTATTTTTCAATCTACAGTGTCAAATGCCTTGGAATGGTCAAGCAAAACTAGAAACGAAACTCTACTGCTATCAAGATTCGATCTTATATCCTCAGAAACCTTCTGAAAGGCAGTTATGCAGCTGTGTTTCTCTCTGAAACAGGGTGGAAACTTTGTCAATAAACAATTACTTTGTGTATAAAATCTGACTTGTTTATTTATTAGCTTTTCAAAGGCTTTGGATCGAAAGGGAAGTATTGCAATTGGACGGTATTCTCTAATGTTTTCGGTATTGGTATTATCTTTGAAATTTTCCAAGACTTTGGGAAGTGTGACTTTGTAATAATGCCGTTAAATATATGTATTATGTGCGGTAAAATATAGGAACTTATAATCTTTGAAAATCTTGGATTTACATTATCACATCCAATAGCATTTGATTTAATCTCATTTATACTTTGTATTACTTCCAATTGCGTCGCACAGGTGAACCCAAAACCTGACACCGGGTATTGTTCAGAAGGACGAGTGTTCTTGTATAAGTCATAATTTGGCTCAGGTAAGTGGATATTAATATATTAATGGAATCATCTTTATCTATCATTGCACGCTATTTTCTCAGCCCTATGGCTTGAATTTGTCCCCATGTTTGCTTGGAGTTCAGGGCATTTTCCAACTTATAATTTAAATATTTCTTCTTTTTGAGGCGGATCATTGCGGTTACACTGTTCCTTAGATTTTTATATACTTGATGTAACTGGGGGATTTTGAATCTTTTCCATCGAGTAAAAGCAATATTTCTCAGGTCCATCAGCTTTTTGACTTCATCGTCAATCCACGGACATTGTAAGTTCCTAATGATTTTTCTTCTCAAAGGGACGTATTTGTAAACCAGGGCATTGACATTGTGTTGCAAAAACTGCACCTGGTCATCAATTGACAATATATAAAAAATACTATCCCAATCTATGGCTATAAGATCCTGGTGTAGAGCCCTGAAATCTAAATTCTTGAAATCATGATAATGTAGAATATCGATTGATTTATTTAACCTAAAATCAAACGTTAAAAAGCAAAGCTCATGCCTAGAGAACATGGGAGCCGATAGTTGGTCGTAAAGTAATGTTCGTTGAGGCGAACTGACAAAAAATAGGTCTATCAATTAATTAGATGAATGTGAGTAGTGAGTAGGGCACGTGGAGTTAACTATATCAAGCCCCACGGATTGCATATCAGATATATTTGAAGTTTTTTTTAGACGGACAATAAAATCTGATTTGAGTTTAACTGTTCCTTATAACTTTTCTTTGATTAAACAAAGATACAAGTTCTTGACCGAATAGGAAAGGGAAAGCTCCCAGTTCCGTTGGAAAGTCTTTAAATTTAAACGATGCGATCATCCGGACAATTGAAACAAATGAATAAGCAATTAGACAAGCGGAGACTTCTGGTGCCAAATTGAGTCTTTCTCTAACAGAAATATCATTATAGAAAAAATGGAAAATGTTCCGTTGACATAAACAGAAGGCTTTGAGAACTTATGATCAAATAAAAAACAGGGAACTATCAATGTCTTCGAAATGCACCGGCTAAAACCAAAAATAAATTTGCTGCAAGTAATTGATGGATGCAAGGATTTGTAGAAAGGCATCAACTTCATATCAAGAGCATAGGTGAAATAGCTTATGGAAATATTGCAGCTGTCAAAGAATTCCCTTCGGAACTGGAAAAATTCATTGAAGAATGTGAATACAATGAACTACATTACTAGTGGTTTTAAGGAAGCAAAATATATAACTACGTTCTGTTTTGCAGTAATGTTTCTGGAGTCCGCATGATAAACCTCTGTTGATAAATAAATCTCTCCGATCACGAGCAGATGAATTTCATGTAAAAATCGAGATGCATTGAACCCGACCCCCTCAGATATCGATGAAATTTTGTTTATAGCTAAATTTGATCAATACAAACAAACCCTCATTTTTAGAAATGACTGTTTTGCGATTTTTTGGGCGTGGCACAGTGGGAAAGTTTTCGAAAAAACGCGAAAATGGTCGAAAAGAGCTCCATTTGAACTACAATAACTCAGAATCGGCTGAACCGATTTCCATGATCTTGGTATCATTAAAAAGATATTTTAACAGGCTTTATGACACGTTAAAAAAGAAAAAATAAATACACTGTAAAAAATTTTATAACAAAAAAAAAATTTTAACTAACGAAAAAACCAAAAAGATCAAGAGTTTTTTTTACAGTGTAGTATTTTTTTAGAAAGGTTTATCCTTCACCTATACCATATCAAAAAATAAAAATGGGTTCTTTTTTAGTTTTTTTTATATAATTTTTTAAGTAGTGTCACTTCTAGTAATTGCCCTTATATTTCATATTTACAGGTAAAATAAATAAACATTGTCCCAGGAAAATTCATTTTGCTCCATTTAAACTACAATAACTCAGAATGGGCTGAACCGATTTCCATGATCTTGGTATCATTAAAAAGATATTTTAACAGGCTTTATGACACGTTAAAAAAGAAAAAAGAAATACACTGTAAAAAATTTTATAACAAAAAAAAAATTTTAACTAACGAAAAAACCAAAAAGATCAAGAGTTTTTTTTACAGTGTAGTATTTTTTTAGAAAGGTTTATCCTTCATCTATACCATATCAAAAAATAAAAATGGGTTCTTTTTTAGTTTTTTTTATATAATTTTTTAAGTAGTGTCACTTCTAGTAATTGCCCTTATATTTCATATTTACAGGTAAAATAAATAAACATTGTCCCAGGAAAATTCATTTTGCTCCATTTAAACTACAATAACTCAGAATGGGCTGAACCGATTTCCATGGTCTTGGTATCATTAAAAAGATATTTTAACAGGCTTTATGATACGTTTAAAAAAAATAAAAAAATACACTGTAAAAAATTTTATAACAAAAAAAAATTTTAACTAACGAAAAAACCAAAAAGATCAAGGGTTTTTTTTACAGTGTAGTATTTTTTTAGAAAGGTTTATCCTTCACCTATACCATATCAAAAAATAAAAATGGGTTCTTTTTTAGTTTTTTTTATATAATTTTTTAAGTAGTGTCACTTCTAGTAATTGCCCTTATATTTCATATTTACAGGTAAAATAAATAAACATTGTCCCAGGAAAATTCATTTTGCTCCATTTAAACTACAATAACTCAGAATCGGCTGAACCGATTTCCATGGTCTTGGTATCATTAAAAAGATATTTTAACAGGCTTTATGACACGTTTAAAAAAAATAAAAAAATACACTGTAAAAAATTTTATAACAAAAAAAATTTTAACTAACCAAAAACCCAAAAAGATCAAGGGTTTTTTTTACAGTGTACTATTTTTTTAGAAAGGTTTATCCTTCACCTATACCATATCAAAAAATAAAAATGGGTTCTTTTTTAGTTTTTTTTATATAATTTTTTAAGTTGTGTCACTTCTAGTAATACGTACCGAAAGTTTTCGAAATAATTCGAATAACAGCGAAAATATCAGGTCACATTCTTACACATTTACAAAATAGTTCAACAATTCTAACATTTCTTAAATGTTTACAAATAAAAAACCATCAACAATTGTTTATATTATTTGCCATGTTTTTATAATTTGTGTTTTATTTTATTTACATTTTTTTAAGTTCATTATTTGTAAGAAATTTTGCGCTGCTCAAATGAATGTTGGCGACAGCTGGAAAATATTAAATTATATTTGCAGCCTCGTTTTCACTTATTTTACGAAGCGAAGCGCAACACTTATTAGATATTTTTATGCATCTGTACTTATTGTTTGAATTCATATTCACTCAAATTTTTAAAATATACGCGTAAAAATTGTAATGGGATATCTTGCCTTCTCGAAACTGTTTATAATTATGAATTTCGGTACCTTCATCAGGTGCATTTATATAGCAATTTTTAAGGCAAGCAAGAACATCAGCATTGAAATATGTCAAATTAAAATCTTACCAGTTCATTAGATGGCAAATAAAAAGGCGTTGGTTACTTCATCAACTTTTAGTGAATGGTTCCACTATTGGTTTAACCCTCAAAACCACTAGTTTACCACTATTGTTTAAGCCCTCAAAATTGCAAAAATTTCGAAAAATTTAATTTTTTCCAGCTTTTTTCACCATTTTCGGCCCATACCTGCCAAACTGTGGACTTACATCAGTTTTCCACACGAAACTAAAATTTTTAACTCATATCTCGTAAACCATCCACAAATATCACTGTCTTTTTACTTTATTTCCATTAAATGGTGGTGTGGCCGTCGGCCGTTCACAAGAAACGATAACAAAATGTATGTAAGAAAACTTTTTGATGCCATTTCTTGAAATTTAAGTGGGAAATTGAAATGAAGCTTAATACTGTTTAGCTGCCCCGTACAAATTAATCTATAATTAACTTTAGCGGGGTAAAAACAATACACTCAATATTAGTGTCATTTGAAAGGGCATCGTTCGCTATATAACACATGTAAAAACATCAATTTTAAAGGGTTATTCTGGAAAAAACAGCATTTTTAAGTTTTTGTTACGAAGATTTTTCTGATTTAAATTTCAAATTGGGGTAATTCTCAATATTAAAAATTTGAGCCAGAAAACCTCGGGAAATGTATTACCAAAATCACATGAGGGAACACCCGGTTGGAATGAAGTTCCTTTCGCTATATATTATGTACTAGTTAGTCCCAAGTTAGTTAGGCCTAAGGGGCCCGTTGAAAAATACGACAATTTAAATTAATCTTTAAGAAACGAAACTTTTTGTAAAATGATTAACGTTTTTTAAGAAAACGTTTTTTAAGAAAAGTGCTTATTTCGTGAATGGTAACACTTAGCTCATGTCTGATTTGACAGATACATAATTAGTTTTATCCTTCCGCTGAACGAATATGGTTGTGTATACGCTTGAACAACGCTGGGAAATATTGCGACATTACTTTGAAAATCATGGTAATGTTACAGATGCCGATTTTGCCAAAAAAAAAATCATGTTTTCAGATGAAGCTCATTTTGATCTTGGCGGGTATGTAAACAAGCAAAATTGTCGCATTTGCGGCACAGAAAACCCGCACGCATACACTGAAAAGCCGATGCACCCAAAACGAGTCACTGTTTGGTGCGGATTTTGGTCCAGAGGCATAATTGGGCCATTTTTCTTCGAAAATGAGCAAGGAGTGGCCGTTACAGTCAATGGCGATCATTATCGGGCCATGTTGAACAAACTTTTGTTCACAAAAATTGAAGAGGAGGATATTGGCAACATTTGGTTTCAACAGGACGCCGCTACGTGCCACACAGCCGAAGCTACACTCGATGTTTTGCGCCCTGTTTTTGAAGATCGCATTATCAGCCGCAGAGCTGATGTCGTTTGGCCACCTCGGAGCTGCGATTTGAGACCGTTGGACTATTATTTGTGGGGTGCCCTCAAAGATAAGTGTTACGCCGCCAAGCCAGAGACAATTGACGCTTTAAAGGACAATAATCGTGAAGCCATTGGTGAAATACAGACAATGTGCTTAAAAATTGGACCGATCGTGTAGGCTACTGCATGGCCAGCCAAGGCAGCCATTTGAATGAAATTATTTTCCATTATTAACCGAAATTTGAGAAAACATTCAGTAGTTTTTTTTTATAGCATTTTCAAAAAAAAAGTTATTTGGCGGACCCGTTAGAAGGTATCTTTAAGAAATGGGAATTATTTTAGAATTGCTCCTTTTTCAAGAATAGGTATATTTTTAATAGTAAGTACTGAACTCAAGGAAAGTTATTTTGTTTCACAAAATAGGTACTCTTTAAAGACAAGGTAGTTTTTTTAACAAAAGGCCATTAGTTGTAAGAAAATGTACTTTTTTAAGAAAATGTACTTGTTTGTATTCTGTTGTTCGACCTTTTCTTTATCAATAAATTATCTATATTCTCCGAGCCTGAGGTCAGACTTGCTATTCTTGTATTTATACAAGAAAAGCAAAATAAATACAAGAAAAGCAAATCTCACCTCAAGCGCGGAGAATATAGATTATTTATTGAAAATGTACTTATTTTTAAAAAATATTACGTTTTTCAAGAAAATTTACTTTTTGAAAGAAAATGTACTTTTTTTAAGCAAAGGAACTTCTTAAAGATAAGGATTTTTTTTTTAAGAAAATGTACTTTGTTTGAGAAAATGAATAGGTATTTTTTTTGAGAAAATTTAATTTTTTTTATGAAAAGTCACTTATTTAAATTTATGTTTTGACATGTTTTATATACCGTTGGACGCGGTTTTCAAGAACTTTTCATATGATACTAATATTGTACACATTGTTTGAAAAACTAAACTAAACTACCATATTTAAAAATGGGCCAGCTCACGGGATCTGAATGCAAGACACTAAATATATTGGGAATCATCATAAAACAAACCAAGATACATTTTGAGGGGTGGACAATATTTTTAAAAATTTTCTAAACCCTGGGTATTTTTTAAAAAATTTTAAGAAACATTTTTTAAGAAACAAAAAACAAACACGAAATGAGAATGAGTACATAAATTATACCTTATGGACCATCAAGTTTCACTTGCGCATCAATTTGATTTTATCCCTGAAAGTCATATCTCATATTGTTTGTCACGCAAGTTACCTTCTTATTAGTTATAGATTCTACAACTCGCGCCGCATTTCGGCTATTAAAACCTTTTGATTTCACATTTTCAAAAATGTACAAGTATGTCGTATTTGAAGTTGTTACCTTCCCACTTTCCAAAACTGCTGCTGGCTGGACATTATTAAAACATCCTCTGTCGCGCTTTTTTTTTAAGTTTCAATAAAATGCAATGTAAATTATCCCATAAAAATGCGGCGTTACTCTTTTTTCCAATTTAAATCGCTGGCTGTTGAACTCCGTTTCGGACATCGCGCAATGTGTTAAACTTAAAATACGATAATTTTCATGATAATTTAGCAAACTACTTCACATTAACAAGGCAGACGACGGACAATCAGACAACGCAATTTTATTCTATAATAGTAATTCGTATTTTGGCAACAGTTGTGACTTTTATGCGAACTTAAATGAAAGTAAACGATGCGCAGCAACCGACAGACGAACGGACAGACGGTGGTGAATAATTTAAGCTTTATTAAATTCAATAAAACATGACAGAAATTACGATGCCGGTTGGTTGGGTTTTGTTGGTCAGCCAACAAAAGATCATGATCAAAATCACGATCGCGATCATGATCTTGATAATGATGACGGGGATGACGGCGGCGGTGGCGGTGACGGTGTCGGCGACAATAATAAAATTAAGACAAAAATCACAAGAGATTCCCTTAAACAAAACACTTTTAATACATTTTTACAAAATTCTGGCAAATGAAAAATGGAGAGTTTCATTACAAACAAAATCAATTGAATAAAATTGAAAATAATTGAAAAAATGCTCGTTTACAGACAACAAACAGTGGGTTGGTTGGAGTAGGTGGAGTTTGCTGCCAGACGTTGGCGATATTGATGATAATGATGATGATGATGATTGGTACACTATTCATTCCAGGCATTGCCAGCCAGTACAATGGCCAAGGAATGCCAAAGAAAGCTGACTTTGTTTTTTTTTTGTATTTTTTGCCGCTTTTAAGATCAGTTTACAATGGACTAAACTCTCCATTTCGCCTGCAATGAGGCAGTGTCTCCACTATGTGCTACGTACCCAGGCATATGAGTGATTATGAATTTGGTACACGTGCCGGCATCTGTTTCTTTCATACTACTTTATTTACTTGTCATCCGTGTAAACTTTTGCCCCATAAATATGCATACGGTGTTGAGTAGCGCAAGGTATTGTTACACATATGTACCCAAGTGTACATACTCGAGCAAACAAACAAACAAATGTCTATACGCGGACATGGATATGTGGTTCCTCCAAACTATGAATGCACTGGCAACAAATAGAAATTTTGAATTGTCACTTTTACTCTCGGTATTGTAAGATGAAAAGGGAAAAGTTTTTGCCATATGGATTAGTTAGAAATGTGAATGAAGTTATTTCCAATTCAAAGCACAAATATTTCATTATTTCAATTCAGCAAATACGAAAAAAATTGGAAAATTAAGAAAAAAAAAGAAAAAATGAATATTTGTTAAGTGTCCTACCTGCCAACTCAAATATTAACATTATTGGTTTGGCTATCATTTTGTTTTTATTTATTTGACCTTTTTTATTAATTTACCCTTTTAATAATTTGCTACTCAAACTCGAGGCCGTTTTTTTTTTTATCGATACTCCTGTTGGGACCATATGGATACCACAAAGCATTTCCGTCTTCACCGCTGTTGTGTTTGCCTCTACCCATGTTAGATTGTTCTGTCTTAGATCCTGATCATTGTACGTCTCCAGGTGTTTCCTGGTCGACCACGATTTCCTGAGCCTTGAGGATTCCACTCAAGCGGCATTCTCGTGATACTGTCGGAATTTTTTCAGATGGTGTGTCCGATCCACCTCCATTTCCCATACCACCTCTGCTTCTGTATGGGTTCCTCATTGGTCATGTTCCACAGTTCTGTGTTACTTATGGTGTTAGGCCAGAATGTTTTGCATATGATTCTGAGGCACTTGTTGATGAATACCTGAAGCTTTTGAGTGATGTTATGCGATACAATCCAGGTTTCACTACCGTACAACAGAGACACAGCGGCAGAAGTCATGACCTGAAATCATGACCAAACAGGTCTTCTTTAAGATACGGAAGGCCATCTCTACACATTACCTCCTCCTTTCTTTTTAACATTGCGTGAGATTGGGAGGCAAGGTCTTCCTTGCCCATTGCCTAAAGAAGGCCTTAGAAGGCATGCAAAGAGGAAGGCCTTCGAAGGCATTTACTTTAATTTATTTTTATTACACAAAAATAAAATTAAAATAATTAATTTTATCACAAAATCATTATCCACTTCTACATATTCATTTATGAGTATGTATGTATCTATCTTAGAAAGTTGTACCACACCCAACTTCAAATTGAAAATTTTAAAAATACCCTGAAAAATATTAAATAAAAAATATAATTTTAAAATTTGTATGAACTTTTCCAATTAAATTATGGTTAAAATGAATCGGAAAAGAAATTTCTAAAAATTTTAATCTCGGTTATAGCTGATGATAAAATTCATGCATTCCGCAGGCCTTATTTTAGGAAGGCATACAAAAGAAACATTCCGCATGCCTTATTTATGGAAGGCCTTACGACTTCCGCCGCTGGGGATGATTTAACACATGACTTCAATACTCTGAGCTTAGTTCGTCTGGATAGGTGTGAACTTCTCCATACTGACGGCAGTCTCCCGAATGTCGCCTCCGCCTTATTGCGCCTGTTGATTACGTCTGTATTTGCGCCTGCATCTGGAAGACCTGAAATCATGACCAAACAGGCCTTCTTTAAAATACGTAAGGCCTTCCCATCACATTACCTCCTCCATTCTTTTTAACATTGAGATCATTATCCACTTCTACATATTTATTTATAAGCCCAACTTCAAATTGAAAATTTTAAAAATACCCTGGAAAATATTAACTAATCAATATAATTTTAAAATTTATATGAAATTTTCCAATTAAATTATGGTTAAAATGAATCGGAAAAGAAATTTCTAAAAATTTTAATCTCGGTTATATCTGATGAAAAAATTCATGCATTCCGCAGGCCTTATTTTAGGAAGGCATTACAAAAGAACCATTCCGCATGCCTTATTTGTGGAAGGCCTTGCGGCTTCCGCCGCTGGGTATACTTCCCACATAGAAGAAGATACCCAGAGAGTTAATTGTTTGGAAAGAGTTTGTAGCAACCGTAAATTCGGCTGTTGCCACAACCGAATTGAGGGTGTTACGACCGAATTTAGTCCCCACAACCGAAATTGATAATTTATTCGGTTGTGATAATGGAGTCTTCAATTATATTCGTTCAGTCAACTAAATTTTCTAAAATTTCAGTGGGAAGAACCGAATTTGAAATTAATTCGGATACAAGAACCGAAATTGGTGCCAAATTCGGTTGGAGTAACCGAATATGGCATCATTTTGGTTGTAGTAACCGAATTTGGCATCAATTTGGTTGTAACTATCGAATTTGGTACCAATTCGGTCGCAATAACCTGCTCTAGCCTTAATGCGGTTGCAACGACCGAGTATGTCTTCAATTCGGTTGCTGTAACCGAATTAATCATGAATTCTATAGCTACAACCGAATTCATTTTAAATTCGCTTACCACAACATAATTCTATGTATTTAAAATCTGACGTTTAGAATTCTATAATCAAATATTAATTTAAAAAGAATTAAAGAATGTTAAGATTATTTTGTGGTTATTAAGAAAGGCAGGTAAATATGTTTTGTATTAAAACGTCTTATTTTGCAGAAATTATTCAAGCAGATATCAACAGTTCTCAAGTGTTTCAAGGTCGGTCATGTAAGATATGCTGCAATCGTCTTTCCTGCTTCGTAGTATTGTTCTTGTGTACCTGCAGTTCCAGTTCCATTCCTTGAGAAACTAGGTTCGAAGTGTCATCTGATATCCAAGGCTCCCCGTGTGACCGCACCACACCCAGTGTTCCTTCTGCGACTTGATTATATGTTGCTGTGATATCTGCCTTGTCGGTGGTGTAATGGTAGTGTGGGGAGCTTTTGTGCATGAGAACGTGGGTTTGATCTCTGCTCTGACCACCTTACATTTCTTTCGACGGCGGTCACCTCACTTAGTGACGTCGACACTATCGAGTATTGAGCCATGAAAAAGCTTCTCAAAATACCAATCGGAACCGGTGTAAAACTGTAGGTCCCAATCAGTGAGTGTAAAACTAGACCGTGCTCGATGATTTGTGAAAAGGTCTCCCTAATCCTTTCATGGGATGTAACGGGAAACCATTTTTTGTTTGTTTGATGTCTTCCCAGGAGTGATATTGGTTCGTCGGCAGCTGTTTACGAATTGCTTTTAGAGTAGAGCCGTCTGCATCTTGTATGTCTGATGATTCTTCCTTGACATTTAATTCGACGTCGTACTTGTGTATAAGTCAATTTATTTGTTCTATAAATATTTCGGCCTTTTACGTCGAACAGACTAGATCGAGACTAGATCGAGGAATTGGTGGGTCGATCGGTAGTGACTAAACTGACTGTGGTGTTAAAATTGTAAATTAATTTCTTAATAGACAATTCTTGATGATGTTCTTCGAAGGCCGAAACATTGATTGAAAAAATAAATTGAATTGTATACAATTACGACCCCGTATTAAATGTAAAGGAAGAATCATCAGGCATACTAGACGAAGACGGCCCAGACAAACATGTTTTCGCCGCGGCAAAATCTAACAGTCTCATTCCATTATCGGAAGTGATGGAGTGTAGACTGAATTTACTCACTTTTGTTTCAAAGACATTTTCCCTGCCGACTTTAGCATTAAAATCACCTAGAACAATCTTAATGCCATGGCCAGGGCAGCGGTCGCATGTTTCCTCTAGGCGCTCATAAAACATGTCCCTGGTGCCGTCATTATATCCCTCCGTCGGGGCATGTGCACAAATTAGTGATATAATAAACTATCGGGTTTTTCAATAAGAGCGCTACAAAAGTTTTTTTAAATAAAACAAAACTGGTTTTAGATACCAATGAAATTCTTTATTCCTGTGAAAGTACGTTCGATGCCATTATGTATGGAACTCGATTTCTTTTGCATGGCCACCACGGGCACGCTTGCCGAAGTCCAGACGCTGAACCCAATTTTCGACGGTTTTCAAGCATAAATCGGCCGATACTGCTGCAATTTCACGTTCGATATCGTCGCTGGCTTGTTGGCATAGACCATAGACTTGACGTAGCCCCACAGGAAATAATATAACGGCGTCAAATCGCACGACCGAGGCGGCCAATCGACTGGGCCATTTCGTGAGATAACACGTTCACCAAACTTGGTTTCCAATAAATTGATTGTGGCATTCGCTGTGTGATTTGTGGCGCCGTCCTGTTGGAACCACATGTCCTCCAAGTCCATATTATCCAATTGGGGCCAAAAATATTCGGTTATCATTGAACGGTAGCGATTCGCATTCACAGTAATGTGCCGGTCTTGATCATCACGGAAGAAGTACGGCCCAATGACGCCGCCAGCCCATAAACCGCACCAAACCGTAATTTTTTCGGGATGCAAAGATGACTCATGGATTACGTGTGGATTGCTGTTTGACCAATAACGCATATTTTGCTTAACGACGAAGCCATTCAGCCAGAAACGAAATTCAGAATTCAGAAATTGGACGTAGCGCTCTTAAAGTTGAGGCCACTGACTCCAAATTTCGGTAGTAAATTTTAATAATTTCGACTCGTTGTTGGCTCGTATATCTTTCCATGATGAGATGGCAAAACTTACTGAAGAGAAATGTCAAAAGAGCGGGAAAAAATATGGCGTCGTTTGCTGTCCCTATCGATTTACTTTTGTAGCGTCTCTGTTGAAAACCCCTTTATTTCGCTGTTATGCGGATGGTGATATTCGTTGACCGACGGGGTTGAACCTTGAGACCAGATGTCGCAGTCTTTTCCTATATTCCTATATTATTTTGTATATTCCCCTTCCTTGTACAGCCATGACCTGTCCATCGCATCTCCTGGATAGCAGTAATGTCAGCCTAATATTTCTCGAGGACATCCGTCAGTTGGATAGTGGCACCGGATCTGTATAGTGTTCTTACATTGCAAAGGGATATTTGTGACGCGTGGTCCTTGTAACGTTTGCCGGGGTCGTCCCCATATATTTGTAGGTAGGTTTCATGTTTATTATTGTCTTTTTGTATTTTAATTGCCAGCCCACTCTTTTTATTGAAGGGTATTTGAGTGAAATATCTCCAAAACTGTATTAGATACAGTTCAATTAACTCGAAAAATTTATAATTTTTTTTCGATTTTCAATATCCGAAAAAAGCGCTTATTTGTAATACGAAAAACATTTACATTTATTGTACGCATTATGAAAAAATACGTCAAAATGTGTGTAAAAACATAGAAAGAAAAAATTCAATTGTTTTTATTTTCTTTAAAATCGAAAAATAAGAAAAGTGGTAAACTTTTCAATATTTTCTAAAATTTGTGACCGATTATCTGGTTTTTCGGTTGTACAGACCTTTTTCTACAGTACTTAAAAATGTTTACTCGATCAAAAGATATTGTATTTTTACCGATGGAAATCGATTCTGAACCACTGTGTGCCGGTTATCAGATGTGCATGGATGGATAACAAAATCCTTATAGAGTGGAAAGCGGCAGTGGATATCACTTTCCCGAAAAATGTTGATCAAATACTGTGCGGTAACTGGAAAGGTATTACATTGCTCAATGCAATAGGCAAAGTAATGGCGACCCTCTTATAATTCAATGGTTCTCGCCGGTGGTGGAGCAAATTCTGCGAAAGGAGCAGGCGGTTTTAATTTTTTCTCGAATTGTACTCAGGACACGACTTGAGATCTCACAGTTGTTAGACACATGTGTTACCCATCATGCCACCTGCGAACTGCAAATTCCGAGGCTATACTTGGGTACAATAAAATTTTAATTATTCCAGGAAAAGTTTAAAATATTGAAGCTAAAAAATTTTGTCATGTTCACATTTTTATTTGTTTTACATATTATTGAAACCCGAAATTGGTTTTCTAAAGCGACATTTCAACATTTTGTATATCGAATTTATAACCTAAAATATGAATTTAAAAGTTATATAGGATTTTCCAATTCTGAAACTTTAAAGATGGCAATAGGAAGAATCAATAAGTTTCAAATTTCCATTTAAAAATTAATGACCGTATTCATAATAAAACACTGAAAGAGTTCCTTAATTATTTATAAAGTTATTTAATTAAATTGATTTATTATATTAATTCTTTATTATATTAACTCTTTAGTTATTGGACGTTTTAGAATTTATTGAAGGTTTTATAATAGCTAAGCGAAATTAAGCGATTTTAAGCGGCTCGCCCGCCACAAAAATTCATCCAAAAATTATACAGACAATTATAACTTCGTTCTATTTATGACCAGTTTTTCGGACAGTGGTGATCTTCGTTTCTTAGTTACATTCTGGTTAAACATCGAATTGTGTTTTTCAGTCATTGTTTAACTATGATTTAACCCACAATGTTTGTTGGTTAACTTTTAGTCAGAATCATATGATTATGACAATCAAATTACTGACTGTCAAAATGAGACATGCTAGATTGTATAAAATATATGTATACTTATGTTTTGCGTATTTGTACACATACGTTGAGTCTAGATTTTGATTGCGCCTATGCAGTTTTTTACACATTTTTGTTAAAATAACTTCGATTTTATGCATCTATTTCTTATTTTACATAATTCCATTTTGTTTGTTCCTCTTTGTTGTTTTGGTATTTATCCCAAACCAGTTGTTTTTTCCAATAAGAATACAAGGGTTGCCATAATCTTTAATAATAAGGCGACTTAGTTTAACTCACCACTGAAAAACAAAATGCAAAGTTAACCTCAAATTAACTTTCAATTACGATTAAGTAATCTTATAGTTAACTACCCACTTAAAAACTGGCCATTACAGTTACAGTTATTAAATTTTTTTGTTTATTGGCAACCCTGCCTCATGTATTGTCAAGTTATTTGTGATGTACAAATAAACTAATCAACATTTGATATATCGAATCTTAAAACGGATAATTAACATTTTTCAAGAAATTCTTGAAATATTGTAAACATTAACGAAAACAAATATTCAATGTATGGAACTATTAATGATTTTGTTCATCAAAAATTTAAAAAATGTGTGCAAACTAAATTTTTAATGTGTTTCCATTTTTTAGTTATCAAATATGAACCCGTATAATAAGTTGCTGCTTCAATGATTTGATTTTATTATCATCACTATGTAAACAAAAGTTTATTTTAATTGAAAAATTACAAAAGTTGTAACAAAAGTAAACAAAATACAAACAGACAACAGATTCATTGTCACAAGAATATTTACAGCCAACTAAAATTTTGCGGTTATTCAGTTGTGACTACCGATAATTGTGTTCCATATCACCGAATGTTGTGAATATCAATTGATTTGTAATTCAAATTTGGTTGTAAGAACTGGAATATTTATTTGAAGCCACAGCAACAAGAAATAAATGTGATCTGTTAATCGAGTTATAGTTGTAGTAATCAAATTATCCTGTATTGCTGATTATTCTATTTGTTGGATCAACGACAAATGTGAAAACTAATTCGGCTGCACCAAATGATGTATTGGAATGCTCAACTAATTACTCGAATTTAATTTAATTACTCGAATATTACCTCTTCGATCTTTGCATGGTAGGCCTTATATCTTCAATATTTTGCTGGTTCTATCCTGATGAACCGCAGTGTATTTAAATACAAGGTGGCGCAAAAGTAAACTTCCGATGTTTTTTGGCTGTAATTTAAAAAAATAATGAAAAACTTTGATTCTTCTTGTGGATTATTTTTATTTGGTCTTTTAATATTTTTTACATCAAGTCGAGAATATGATGTCATGTAAATGGCCGCCGCCACAGTTGATTGTCATTTGAGCCCTTTTTATGGCATTTTCCATCACTTTGGCCAAAGCTTCCGGCGATAGGTCCTCACATTCTTGACGGATATTGTCTTTAAGAGCTGCAAGAGTCTGAGGCTTGTTGACATATACCCGCGACTTCAAAAAGCCCCACAAAAAGAAGTCTGGAGCGGTCAAATCAGGCGATCTTGCTGGCCAGTGCAAATCGCCAAAACGGGAGATTAGGCGCCCGGGAAATGCATCCTTCAGCATATCGGTTGTGGCACGTGCAGTGTGTCCCGTTGCACCGTCCTGTTGGAACCACAAGTTTTCCAATCCCAATTCATCAAGTTGCGGCAAAAAGAACTCGTTGATCATTGCTCTGTAGCGCTCACGGTGCTTACATGACATCGACGGCGCTTCCAAGACATCCTCGGCTACAGCAGCAATATTCTCTGCAGAACGGCTACTCCGGGGTCTGCCACGCCTGGCAGCATCTCGTGTTGTGCCAGTCTCTTCGAGGCGAGCGACTAAACGTCGCAGTGTTTTACCAGTAGGCGTTGGACGGCCAGGAAATCTGCGTTGTGTTTATTAACGTGTATTTCGCATGTGTTTACTACACAAATGTCAAACCAGAACTGACATTAGGGGCCAATCGCAAAATTTATAGCATTTTCTGATAGGAGGATTACTTTTGCGCCACCTTGTATAAACAAAATTATTAGTGGTCTTCATGAAAGCT
The DNA here is from genome assembly GCA_963931995.1 of Phaonia tiefii. Taxonomy (NCBI): domain Eukaryota; kingdom Metazoa; phylum Arthropoda; class Insecta; order Diptera; family Muscidae; genus Phaonia; species Phaonia tiefii. The sequence goes on from OZ008369.1 coordinate 43,172,244, forward strand.
CGAAATAACCTCGTAAACTCGAAAACATCGTAAACTTGCACAGCAAACGTCAAAACAAACAAATTGCCCATACAAAGCGACTTGCTCAAAAGTGGAAAGTTTTCGAGGCAAATTTGCTGCGCAAACGAGGGACGGAGAAACGTGTAAACTTTTGACATTTCGTTGTCATCTGACTAGGATGGATAAATAAGGTGATAGCACTAGAACAGTAGAAAAAGTACACATATATAATACATGCAATTGCTACTGCTACCACCTTATGTATCCATCTTGGTCAGCTGATATGGTTTCGAGCACAACTACGCTGAGCAACTTTACCTGGTGCCTCATGTTCTCGGCTTCTGGGCTTTCACGTTATTATTATTTGTAGCCCGGTTTCGTATTTCGTGGGTAATGGGTTACCCTGGATAACCCATCCCCATGTTTGATCGAAAGTATGGAAAAATTAGAAAAAAAATTCTATATCTCGGTAACGGTGCGTCCAATCGCAAAAATAATAAATGTTTTAGCTCTATAGGCGGCTGTAACCAATGGAGTATTTAACACCGCATCACTGTTTTTTAAGCAAATCGCTAAAATTATAATGTTTCTACTTTAATAAAAAATCGCTAAAACGCCATTATGTTTATATTTCGGAGCGATCAATAGAAAAAAAACCACTTTGTCCGAGATTCTAAGGGTTTTTCATAAAGTGGTCCAATTTGTATTAAAAAAAATTAGAAAAAAATCGCAAAAATAAAAAAAATAGCCATAACTCGGAAACGGTGCGTCCAAATGCAATTATAATAAATTGTATAACTCTATAGGAGGCATCATCCAGTTGATGCCCTTTCATAAAAAGTCCGTTAAACTAACATTTTTCAAATAAAAAGTCTCTAAAACGATTACCGAGTTTTTAAAAACAAGTGCTGCCGTATGAAATACATCCATTGGTTAAAGCTTCCTATGGGGGTAACAAAGTTAATATTTTAGCGATTGGACGTACCGTTTCCGAGTGAGAGCATTTTTTACTTCAGCGATTTTATTATTTTGCTGATTTTTTTGAAAAAATAATCTTCCATACGATTGCAGCACTTTATGAAAAATCTTTAGAAATCTTTAAGAATGAGATATTTATGCTTCATTTCAAAGATATTGGCATAGTGCGTTTTAGCGATGTTTGATTCGAGAAATTTTAGTTTTAAGACAACCATCGGTTAAACCTATGGAGGTTACAAATTTATTATTTCTACGATTGGACGCACGGATTTCGAGTTATAGCCATTTTCTTTATTTCAGCGTTTTTCTTCTCGATAACAGTAAAATATACATGGACTTTAATGACCTGCTTTTGATTTCCCATAAACATTTAAAAAATATTTTGTGGAAATTTCCATTTAGAAAAGCAAAGCCTTCAATAAAATTGACAAACTTATAGAACACATTTTTGGTTTATGAATACGATTTTCGGTAACGAATCTTGAATAAGCATAATGCAATGTATTATGAATAAGATCTTAATTCTTCCATTTTAAATTTAAATTTAATTAAAATTTAATTTTTAAAATTAATTTTAAATTTCAATTATGAATCTAACTTCCAGTGGAAATTTTTAAATGTGAAAGGTATTTCTGAATAGAATTTCTAATTTCAGTTAAAAACGTTAATGCTGTAACACATTAATATTGTGAGCCTGAAACCTGATGAAATAAATAAATAAATAGTTTCCTTTACATTCCATGAAGGGTGTGGTTTCTAGTTATGCACTCACTGATTGGGACGTACAGTTTTCCAACGATTCCGAAATGTTTTTTTGAGATGCTTTATCATGGTTAGGTACTTGGTAGTGTCGCCGTCACTAAGCGGCGAGGCCGTTGTACGGTGGTCAGAGTAAGGATCTAACCCACAGTTGAAATTAAATGTTCTGTCACGAATTTTTTTTTTATCGTTTTACTTATCTTAAGGTATCCACCACGACTTTCGTGACCGCGCTGGTTGCCACTGGCTGCAGCGTCGCCCTGTGCAATGTTTATCATTACTACAACATATGCATGACAAAGTGTTAGTTAGTTGAAAATTTCCAATTAATAAAAAGAGAAAAACAATTCCTGAAAAAGGATACCACAAAGTTGTTAACCATAAATTTCCCTCCTTCTTCGTATTTCAGATAATATTATAACTCATTAATTTTGTTGACCCATTTCTGACACACACACACATACACATACACTACACACAAGATTTATTGTTTCATATCAATTCCATTATTTACGTGTTTTAAGGAGAAAAGAATTCGTTTTTTTTCTTTTCTTCTAAAAATTATTATCGTCGTCATCATCATCATCATCACAGGAGAAACTGCAACTTTCTCCACCAAAATGCTATAATAATGAACAAATTCCTCCAAAAGAATCAGAATCTTTAACACGCAACTGAACACGTAAAGGTTTGTTTGCGAATGACTGGTATTAATGGAACGATATAGGATTTCCAAAAGAGAAACATTTATATGTGGAAATTTTTGTGCAACTTTTCTCAAAAAAAAAACTAAACAAAACAAAATACTTTAAATTAAAAGCCTAACAAAAGTTGCAACAGTTTTACCTTTCATTTGCAAAGGTGGGATAACTTACATTTTATTTATTGTGTGTAACCTGAAATTATAAAAAGGATATATTTAAGAATGATGGAAATTAAATATAAAAGTAAGTGGATTTTGATATTTTTAGAAAACTTTTTATAAAATTTTTAGAACTTAGAAGAGAATTTTAAATTACAATTTTCCAAAGCCTTCCCCATTGGACAAATCGTCATGAGTATTTCAGCGGCTTGCTTGTCCACATCTTGTGATTAAGAAAATTTATCAAAACGTTCTATATAAAAGAAAGAATTTTGTTTCAAAATTATACACTTGAAGGAAAAACCCATAAATGGGACATATTTATCTTGTGGCAATTATAATTTCTAGTTTAATTTGAATTATCTCTACAAATGAAAATTCAAAAAAATTTAAAAACCATAAACAATTGTAGTTATTTTTAAAGCATTTCCTTCATACCTGGCTGTTTTGGTTGTCAAATCCTTTATACAGTACAGGTTTATGAATTTGAAAGTACTACGAGGCAATACTTATTGAAGCCACAAACCTGTACATATTAAATAATTTAAAAACAGAATTGAAAGCAGTCAAACAAATTCAAAATAATTAAATGCATTCCCATATTTCATTACAATTGGCATCCGATTCCACAACCTGCATTTGCATTGCCTGAGGAAATGGAAATTCAAAATGTATTAATTGCCATAGCGAACAATGGTATTTGTTTTGCATTTGCATTAGACAAAGTAATGCAAATTAAAATTCAATTCAAATTAATAAATCCCATGTATAAAAAAAAAATATGTGGATGTCGTTTGCCGGGAAAACTATAGACTCAACGGTTTCCGCCACAGTTGTAACGTTTTCCCCATATACAAGGTGGCGCAAAAGTAATCCTCCTATCAGAAAATGCTATAAATTTTGCGATTGGCCCCTAATGTCAGTTCTGTTTTGACATTTGTGTAGTAAACACATGCGAAATACACGTTAATAAACAATGTTACGCTACACTGCTCCAGAACGCGGAATATTGCTGACTATTTATTTGACCAGTAATCGGTCGGTGACTTTGGCACAACGTGAATTTCGTCTCAGATTTCCTGGCCGTCCAACGCCTACTGGTGAAACACTGGGACGTTAGTCGCTCGCCTCGAAGAAACTGGCACAACACGAGATGCTGCCAGGCGTGGCAGACCCCGGAGTAGCCGTTCTGCTGAGAATATTGCTGGTGTAGCCGAGGATGTCTTGGAAGCGCCGTCGATGTCATGGAAGCACCGTGAGCGCTACAGAGCAATGATCAACGAGTTCTTTTTGCCGCAACTTGATGAATTGGGATTGGAAAACATGTGGTTCCAACAGGACGGTGCAACGGCACACACTGCACGTGCCACAACCGATATGCTGAAGGATGCATTTCCCGGGCGCCTAATCTCCCGTTTTGGCGATTTGCACTGGCAAGCAAGATCGCCTGATTTGACCGCTCCAGACTTCTTTTTGAGGGGCTTTTTGAAGTCGCGGGTATATGTCAACAAGCCTCAGACTCTTGCAGCTCTTAAAGACAATATCCGTCAAGAATGTGAGGACCTATCGCCGGAAGTTTTGGCAAAAGTGATGGAAAATGCCATAAAAAGGGCTCAAATGACAATCAACTGTGGCGGCGGCCATTTACATGACATCATATTCTCGACTTGATGTAAAAAAAATTAAAAGACCAAATAAAAATAAACCACAAGAAGAATCAAAGTTTTTCATTTTTTTTTTAAATTACAGCCAAAAAACATCGGAAGTTTACTTTTGCGCCACCTTGTATAAAAGTTTATAGTGAAAGTCGTTCATAAAAAACTGTTATAAACCAACTGAAACCCAAAAACTGTTATAAAATATTGTTACGCAAACATATTCAAAATTTAAACACTGGTGCAAAAAACCCATGAAATAGAAAAAAATCTAAAAATATTTATATTTATATTTTCTCTATCTCGAACGAAAAGTTAAACGGACGAAAATCAGTCACTCATATTCGTCTCAAATTGGGGTTCTCTAAGATGACATTTTCGTTTGGCTAACTCTATGTTTATTCTCAACTGACAGCACGTTCGAAATAGAGAAACCAACATTTTTACTGAGAAGTTTTGATAAATTTGCAGCCTGTTTCTCTATCTCGAACTCAAAGCTAAACGGACGAAAATCGGTCCCTCACATTCGTCTCAAATTGGGGTTCTCTAAGTCGAAATTTTCGTTTGCCCGACTTCATGTTTGTTCCTAAGTGACAGAACATTCGAAATATAGCAACCCAAATTTGTACTGAAAAATTTTATGTTTTCATTCAACTTGAAACGACAAGATTCTGGAACCCAAACCAACTTTCTTTCATCTAGAACACGAACAACAGCTTTCGTTCGATGTAGAGAAATAGGCTGTTACTCTTGGGAATTTCTGCAACTCTCATTTTAGAATCAGATTTTCTACCGCCATGACACGTTTTTCGTTTCTCATAAACATTCCTGTTCGTTTGCCAGAAATAAATTCCTCAACCAATGTTTAGTTGTCTCAAAAATTTCGTTTTCTGGAAGCGAGCACATTCTTGGCGATGACAACTGTAATTCTTAAATCAATAAAAATGTATACTGAGGCATTGGTCATATTATGACGTAGTTTTCGGAAAAACTAACTGAAGTTAGGATTATATTGTACCCCTGTGAGTCTAATGCAGAGTCCAGTGTCGACTCTAAGACAACGACTCCGCGCCTGATTGTGAGAAGAAAGTCGACTTGAAAACAACGACTGACTACGAATCTGATTCAGAATCGATGATTGATATCAAATTCAGATTCGATAGTTGTCATTAAAAAAACGACCCCGTGGCAGATTCGAAGTTCACACACGACTTTAAGTAAACATGTCCATCTCCTCTATATTCATAATAATCCCGTCTTACCGATTGAAATAAATCGAATTCATGTCACCGATTCCAATAAAAAGTCTAATTCAACACTGCGAGATAGTCATGCACAGGAACCAAGGAAATGAGCCGGAAGAACCGGTTCTTTACAACAACCGACCGGACCGGGGCTTACAAGAACTGAAAGACGGGTCCAAATGAACCGAAAACTGTTCTTTAAGGGCCGAATATAAAAAGACTAATACAAGACTGCGAGATAGTGATGCACAGAATCGAGGAACCGGGTCGGAAGAGCCGATTCTTTACAACAACCGACCGGACCGGGGCTTACAAGAACTGAAAGACGGGTCCAAATTAACCGAAAACAAAAAGTCTAATTTACCACTGCGATATAGTGATGCACATAATCGAGGAACCGGTTCAAATGAACCAGATCATTACAAGAACCGACCGCACCGCAATTTTCTGAGAACCGCAACCTGTCCAAATACTCGGTTCTTCTCAAAACCGGAGTCGACATAAAATGTATATTTTTAACAAAATTGCTATCATTATATTAACACTGTGTGTAATTTTTTAAGTCATGGAAATATAACCATATACGGACACCACAACGTGATAAAAGACAAAAAAAAAAGAAAGACCCGTGTCTCCCAGTTTTGCCCAAAGTTTGCAATTTTGACCTTGAAGATGAAGGTTTTTTGATTTTATATGTTCATAATTTTTGTTCTTTATGACAAGAGCTACAACTTTCTCTCAGAAAGTAAATCAAAATTCCGAACGGTTTGCAAGATATAAGCCTGACAAAATTATCACTTTTTTGGAAAAATGACACCGAGGCCCCAAATTTTTGGGGGCCCATAAAAAAACTGCATGACTTTGAGAAAAACTGGGACACACGGGTCTTTTTATTGGTCTTTTATCACGTAGTGGTGTCCCTATATGGTTATATTTTTTTGTGTTGCACTGTGTAACTTAAGCCTCTTTGTTTCAGCAATTTGCTGAGAACCAGAACCGATTCAAATTCCCGGTTCTCCTCGGAACCGGACTCGACAGAACCGGTTCTTAAAATACGCGCAACCGCACATCACTACTGCGAGAATAATGTAGAGTTAATAGCCGTGTAGTTGTCAGTGGTGCAATGGTATGTGTGCGGCTGTTTGTCCATGTGATCGTGGGTTCGATCCCTGCTCCGCCCACTTTAAAATTATTTGGACGGAGGTCACCTCGCTTAGTGACGACGACACTAGCGAGTATTTAGCCATGAAAAATTTTCTTCAAATACCGTTAGGGACTTGTGTAAAACTGTAGGTCCTAATCATTGAGTCTAAAACTAGAAAGCGCACAGCTCACCGGTTGTGAGAAGCTCTCTCCAATTCTTTCCTGGGATGTAATGGGAACATTTTTTATTTATAGCCGACTTCAATGCAATGTCTCTAAGTCTGATTTAAAATTGAAAGTCAACTTCCGAACAACGATTCTGAGTTTAATTTAGAGTCGATACTCGACATTATGAAAATTACTTCGAATATGATTCATATTCAAGGGTTAACTTCAATGCAACAATTCCAATCGGCAGTTACAGCCCTATTCTGGCAGGGTTACAAAAGTCACCACGGTTACTATTTGACAGCATTGTGACAATTGTCACAAATCAGTATTCTGACACATTTGTTTGGTGACAAAAGTATTAAGAACTGTTTTGTGCCAAAGAGGAGGTAACAGTGCGTGACAGCTGTTTGGTTTGCCGGTAAGTTGATACAAAAACATTTTATAAATTCAACAAGTAAACAATAAAAGTGAACACGGGAAAAAATAAATAATATATTTTGCACCAAAACGACAAAAGGGTATAATTAAATGGAGGAGGGACTTTTGTTAATTTGTGCTATGGAAATGGTTCAGAAAGAAGATAACACTTGTTTTTGTGTTAGAAAGATTGAAAAAGTGTCAAATATATATCAAAAATTTGAGCGGAAATATCTCCGGCCTTTGGAGGGATATTGGTGAGTATTATACCTCAAAAAAAAAAGGTTAAGGTCTTATATATTATCAGAGCTTACCAAAAACTAGGTATAATAGGGCGTTTTTGTGAAAAAGAATTTATCAGAAAAGTGAGGTTACAAAATGGTTTTTTTAAATAGCTCCCCAATGGGTTAATAAAAATAATTATATTTATACACTGATTTATAGAGTTTAGAAACATCGTTGTAATGATACTCATTTCAACCAGATCGGATTATAAATACCTGGGATATGAGCGATTATATACTCAAGCTTTAAAGGTCTATATCTGAAGAAGTTGGACCGATCGCGGGAAAAAAACTTTTTCAACCCAGCTCAGAAGCTTTTGTCGGTGGTCAATATCAGAGAGTAGGTGCTAAAGTAAATGTTTTCTTGTATTTGCCGCGGATGCGCAGGTGTATTCTTTCCGCTTAGTATTTCTGGATGTTCCTTTAAGGAAGGCAATATAGTATTCCAGCCAAGGCTGATCTAGTAGAGGTTAACGCATCAGAACAGCTGATTTTCATTTCTTATGACTCTATCTGTCAAATTCAGTGTATTTTGTTATTGTACTTTTTTGTTTACTTTGTTTGGTCATAAGTATTTGTGTTGAATTTGACATTTCTGGCCAGTTTTTAAGTGGGTAGTTAACTATCGGATTACTTAATCTTAATTCTAAGTTAATTAGAGGTTAACTTTGCATTTTGTTTTTCAGTGGTGAGTTTAACTTTGTATTTTGTTTTTCAGTGGTGAGTTAACGTAAGTCGCCATATTGTCAACTAATATGGCAACCCTTGTATTCTTATTGGAAAAAACGTGTGTTTTGGGATAAATACCACAGCAACAAAGGGGAACAAACAAAATGGCATTATGTAAAATAAGAAATAGATGCATAAAATCGAAGTCATTTTAACAACAATGTGTAAAAAACTATATAGGCGCAACAATTTAACGATCTAGACTCAACGTATGTGTACAAATATGCAAATCTGATACATTTATTTTATACAATTTTCATTTCTCACTTTGATAGTCACTAATTTGATTGTCAAAATAATATGGTTCTGACTAAAAGTTAACCAACCAACATTGGGTGGTTAAATCATAGTTAAACAACGACTAAAAAACACAAATCGATGTTTAACCACAATTTAACTAAGAAACGAAGATCACCACTGACTGAAAAATTGGCCATTAGAGTCATAGAACAAAAACAAAATCCCTGTTGTTGGTGCCCACAACAACAACAAATCCTACTGTGTTAACCTCTGCTAGATCAGCCTTGATTCCAGCTGTGCTTTTGCGGTGCGCTCAAATTTCCTAAGTAATAATGCATTTATTTTAAATCTATAAAACATAAATATATTAAATATTAATTTTTCTTTATTGCCGCTTTCATTTTGTGCAGAATACAGTATGTTTTTGTTCTTTGGCTGCTTTTGACAACCTGTTACTGTGAGGTGAATTATTTGTTACATGGTGAATTTTTCCTTGTCACCATGTTGCCAGAATATCAACTACAAACAATGGTGACGACTTGGTTACAATTTGATTGTTACCACATACACAGAATAGGGACGTTAGACATTCATGACAAAGACTCGGAGTTCATTCACAGTCGATAGTTGACATGGAAAACACATGATTTCGATTCAGATTAAGACTCGAAAGTCGACTTTAAAAAAAACGACTTTGATTCATATTAAGAGTTGAGAGACAAGTTTAAGACAACGTGTCCATCTCAGCGATTTAAATGAAGCAACTTCACTAGGGTGATATTTATATACTCGGTCTGATTTTAGAACTGTTTTGTGGAACTGGAAAACTGAGCTGTGTTTTATATAATTTCAGCTTAAGACTCGAGAGTCGACTATAAGAAACGGACTCCGTGTCAGATTTAGAGTCGATAGTCAACCTCATATAAACTATTTCCAGTCATATTCAGAGTCATTAGTCGACTTTAAAACTACCCACATCTTGATTCAGAGTGGACTTCAAGATAACAGCTCGTTGATTCATTCAAAGTCGTTTGTTGAAAAAAAAAAGTAAAAAAACAACCCCACACAGAGTCGCAGGCACGTGCGCAAATTATTTCCATAAGTTGTGTTTGTTGAATTTTGTCCCATTTTTCAACCCAAATTTCAATTTAATAAATAAAAAGTCCTCCCTAAATCGTACTCCAGAGTCGAGAGACGACTTTCTGTCACAGTTCAATACAAAAGAGTCCGTCTCTCCGATTACAATAAATCGACTTTATTTTGATTGATTGATTTTAATAAAATTCCTTGATTGATTTTAATAAAATTCCTTGATTGATTCTAATAAAATTGCTCCATTTGGTTCGAATACAATACTTCGTTTCACTTAATAAAACAATGCCGACTGACTTAATTCACGTAAACGACTCCAAGGCAACGATTTGAATACATCGAATCAGACTTGCCGATTTAAATAACTCAACTCTGACTCGCCGGCTTCACGCAACACACTGAGTTATAGATGGCAACTAATTTAATTCTGATTTAATGATTTCAAGAAAACGACTCAGCCTAAACCATTTCAAGAACCCAGATTCAGGTTTAAAGAAAAAATGCTTCGACTCATGGGTTTTGGAATAATGCGCTTGATACAAATCCGAGATAAGTTTTCAATAAAATATCCTCAATTTACTACTTCGAGTCAGAGTCGAGTTCGTAGAATACAACTCTGTAAAATTTTGTCGGATTTATCAAAACTAAGCAATATTTCACAAATCACAATCTTTAATTGTGAAGTTTTATATTTTTTTACAAAAATATCTACTTGACTCCGAGTTTCTGACTTTTTTATAATTATTACCATGTTCTACTTGGACGATATTATTACCGATATCAACAAATCGACCTTTTAACAAATACGACTTCGACTATTCAATGTAATGAAAACGACTCCGACTCCTTAGTCCAATTCAGATGCAGAGTCGAGGTTCAATGCACTGATACCAACTCCGACTCCCTATTCCGATTTGCTATTCCCATCGATGTTATGAAAACGACTCCGACTCCTTAGTCCAATTCAGTGACAGAGTCGAGATTCAATGTAATGTAATAACTCCGACTTTAAGACAAAGTCGAAATCTAATATAATGAAACCGACTTCGACTCCTTACTCCGATTGTAAGACAGAGTCAAGTTACTATGTAAAACAACCGACTCCGACTCCTTACTCCGACTTTAAAACAAAGTGGAGATTTAATGTAATGAAAACGACTCCGACTCCTTAGTCGAATTAAGAGACAGACTTACGATTCAATGCAATAAAACCAACTTCGATTTTTTACCCCAATTTAGAGACGTGGTCGATTTAAAGATAGAGTCGGGAATCGACGTAATAAAAACCACTCCGACTACTTAGTATAATTCAGAGGCATAGTCTAGATTCTATGTAATTAAATTGAAACTCGACTCTGTCTTAAAATCGTACTCCATTTCCTTACAAATATTTTAAGACAAAGTCGAGATTTAATGTAATGAAAATCACTCTGACTTCGACTCCTTAGTCGAATTTAGAGACAGAGTCAAGATTCAATGTAATACAACTAACTTCGAATTCTTGCTCCGATTTAGAAAAGTGGCCGAGATACAATATAATGAAAACTACTATTCCTAAACACAACGTCAATATTCGATGTAATGAAACCGAGTCAGACTTCGTACTCTGATTTAAAGAGAGAGTGTGGAATCAACGTAATAAAAACCACTCTGCCTCCTTTCGATTCGATGTAATGAAACCGACTTCGGCTCCCTAGTCCGATTTTAAGACAGCGTCGAGATTCAATGTCATGAACCCGACTCCGACTCCTTACTCAGATTTTAAGATAGAGTCTAGATTTACTGTACTGAAACCAACTCCCGTTCTCTATTCCGATTTAAACACGTGGTCGAGATTCGATGTAATGAAGCAGACTCCGACTCCGACTCCTTACTCAGATTGAGAGACAAAGTTAAGAATCGATGTAATGAAAACGACTCTAACTAATAACAGCGATTTAGAGACAGAGTCAGAGATTTGATTTAATTGAAACGACTTACAGTCTAAAGCCTAAATCTAAAACTTTTATCAGCATTAGAGCCCACAGGTTTTAAGAAAATAATTTTGGCACACTGCTCAGGTCAGCCTTTAGATCCGACAAAAAAACGATTCCAATACACAACTCAGTTAGAGTATATGTCCGATTTCAAGAAAACGACTTAGACTCGTTATTCCGAGTCAAGAAAATTGTTCAGGCTTATAATTCAGATTCAGAGTTATGATCATTATAACCTAAACTGCAAAGTATTGCTGAGGTTATGGGTGTTTCCAATTTTGAATTCGCCATAATTTAAAATATCACATACCATAATCCCGGATTAGAACCAGGATTCATATTAGCTGGGGGCCAAAGATGAATCTTTCAAAATAGGCCACACTAATTCCGTAACATTTGTGGTTTTTCATTTTGTTCATATCTGACAATTTTGAAAATTGGCTCGGAGCCAATCCCAAACCATAAATTGGGTCTGCCTAGACTCAGAGAACTAATTGTTTGAAAAGAGGTTGTAGCAACCGTAACTTCGGCTGTTACGACCGAATTGAGGTTGCCACAACCGAATTGAGGTTGCCACAACCGAATTGAGGTTGTTACGACCGAATTTAGTCTCCACAACCGAAATTCGGTTGAAGCAACCTCGTTTCATAATTGATTCGGTTGTGACAACTGAATCTTAAAATTATATTCGCTCACTCAACTAAATTTTTTAAAATTTCGGTTGAAACAACCGAATTTCAAATTAATTCGGATGCAACAACCGAAATTGGTACCTAATTCGGTTGGGGTAACCGAATCTGGTCTTAACCATCCTCAATTCGGTTGTAGTAACAGAATTTGACATCAATTCGGTTGTAACTATCGAATTTGGTTCAATTCGGTCGCAATAACCGAATCTAGCCTTAATTCGGTTGCAACGACCGAATCTGGCGTCAATTCGGTTGCTGTAACCGGATTCTCTCATAAATTCTGTAGGTACAACCGAATTCATTTTCAATTCGGTTACCACAACATAATTCTATGTATTTAAAATCTGACGTTTAAAATTTTATAATCAAATATTATTTTAAAAAATGAAGTAAAATATATTTTGTATTAAACCGTCTTATTTTGCAGATGTTATTTAAGCAGATATCAACAGCAGATATTTATGCGGTAGTCTGGATACAAAACGGCTTTGGACCTAGAGCAACCGATACAACACGCCAGAATTAGTGCGGTGTCCCATGATCCCATGGTCCCTTCAATAAAGGTTGGAAGAGGCATGTAAATTAAATGTATTATTCTACTTATATAGATTACCCCATATACTATATGAAACAGTGGTCCAATTAATATACATAGACGGAATTTAAAAAAAATATCGCGAAAATAATCACGAAAAATATCTCAATTTCTGACTTCTTTAAGAGCACGCTGGAAAAACGGACCCATCAACATATTGCAGGGACCATGTACATGTTTGTAATCATTGTTTTCATGAATTGAAGATCTGTTGCTTTTTTATTTCTTTGTTGTCTGTAACGTTTTTATTTTCAGCAGGTGCTAACAAACACATATTATAAACTATAAATCATTGTGTCTCAAACATATTGAATAGCCAACACAATGTGTTTGTACGCAAGTATACTATATTTGCGACAAAAACACGTTATATTTGCTTATAAACAACAAAAGAGGCAGAGGCATTAACCAAGCGATGTCTTCAATAAGGCCCCAACAATTTTTAGACACAATCGCAAAAGCTAAAATCTTAAGTAAAAAGATTTTAAAACGCTTATATGTCTATCATGGAAACGAAGCTTCCTATAGGAAAAAAAATCGGAATTTCCCACTGGTTTTGAATTAAGTGATCCCCATTTCCGAGTTACATACATATAAACGTTTTAGCGATTTTATATTAGATCGGTACTTACTTTAAGCGATTTTCAGTATCCGCTCCCTAAGTTGAGAATAGATTCGGGCACCGACAGACTAAACTTTGATTCTCGGCACGCGAGCTAACCAATATCAATTTGAAATGATGCTCGCGAGCCGAAAGCCGACATAGTGAACATTGGCTCCAGACTCCCGATCCGGAATAGAGCGCTCGCAAGCAAGCCAATAAGAACCCTGGTCAGAACCAAGTATGTTTTCTAAGATGGAGTCCTATCCAAAGCTGAATTTGTTTCTAAGTACCCAAGGAGTTGCAGTTCACAATTGGTGAGTCCTAGGCCCATATAATATCATTCACGACTCACTAGCTACTGAAGCAATAACTATGTAACCTTCGGGAATTGTTACATCGAAAGTGCGCTGACGTATAAATTCATTGCTACAACGTAAATTTTCATTGCAGTAACGGCAACATCTTCGGATGTACGAAACCACGTTTTGGCCATGAAACTATTCCCCGTAGTGAAGCATGTGTTTTACAAAATTGTAGTAACCCAATGTGCACAAAAACGGATGCGGATCCGTTTCGGACTCGTCACGAGTCCGTAAATCCTTAAAAAAGCGAAATGTGAGTTCTCGAGTTCGTTTCGAACCTGTTACGAGTTCGTAAAAACATAAAAAAGCGAATCAGTGAAATTGTGATTTGGCGGATCCGTCTCGAACTCGTTACGAGTCCGTAAAAACATAAAAAGCGGATCAGTGCAAATGCGATTTGACGGACGTCGCGAATTCATTTTATTTCCAAACAACGAATCCCAAACAGATTCGAATATGAAGTCAGAGAAAGTATAAATACGATTAGCGGTTTTGAGAGGAATTTCATACGAAAACGAATTCGTTATGAGTCCCCGTAACGGACTTCCGGTTTTGACAAAATGTCCGCAGAAACGAATCCGTCTCGAATTCGTAACGGATTCATATGGTACATTAGGAAGTCTTGATTGAGATACATACATATGTGGTCGTAGAACTCACCAGTTGTGGCCTCCAGCTTAGTGTATGTGTTTTTAAGAAACTTCGATGCAGCTGAAATCTTTCTAAAGAAATTTTAAAAAATCTGTCATTTCAACATAATCCCCTTTTTGATGCAGTTGTTCTGTTTATATTTTTTTGTGCTTTTGATTTCGGGTTCGGTTGATTGACCTATGGGCAGATCTAACCCAATTTAAAACGGCAGTACGAGTATAACTTCAATGTATGGTAGCAAATGTGGCGGTGACGGCAGCAGCGGCAACGGCGGCTGCTGCAATATGCAAGTGGCGAAAGGCGAAATTAAAAGTTGAACCCAACGAAAATCACATTTCGACTTTACGCCATGAATGGACTGAGGAAAAAAGTGGATATTGTCTTTTGCTTTTTTTTTTGATATTCTGTTCCATGTATGAACCGGATAGTAGGAAGGACAGGCGGACAGACAGTCGTATCGGTATGGTGGATTGGTTCATTGTCATGGTTATTGGTGGCGGTGGCTTTTTGGTTAAATGGTATTTTGTATGAGGATTTGACTTTGCTACAAGGTCAGTAACACAACAACTGAAAGATGGCGAAAGTCGCCCAAAAAATGTATAACATCCTGAGAATCATCATGTACAATGCCATCAGCATGCACAATGGTTGTATGCAAGAAATTTACCGGCTTCAATGTAAAGTTCACAATTTATTACGGTCTGATTTTTAGGGAGTTCTTAATTTTATGTTTTTTTTTTTTGAATTTGGTAAAATCATGAGAATTTTATTTGCAGAACTTGAACAAACTTTTGCAGCTGCATTTTGTCGCCGGTGCGGCTTTTGAAACCCTAACAACTTGTCAGCATTATTATCGGTATCTGCAGGTATGAACATGATTATCATGTTTCGTATTGTCATTATTATGTTTAGCATACGAGTGTAACATATTTGGAGTACTTGTTCCTGTGTACTTTTTGCCTCTTTGTTTCAAGTCGACATGATATCTATCTACGTGATGAGCGAGTAGAATGCAAAAATACTTCACTACATTTGTACAGCAACTCTTATTTTTCCGTCTATTTTCTTGGTCGGTCTCATTGTTACGACTTTTATTGTCGTCCAACTATTATCTGGTCTGGTACGACGAAGTCAACGACAACGAGTGTCTTTCTTAGTCTTCTGTTTTGTATTTGCACTTTCATTTCAAACAGCGACGACATGAAGTAAAACAGACAAAAACGCTCTAAAATAAACGAAAGTTTGAACTTTGCCTCGGAAATTGAAACGAATGCATAACAAATTGAAATTCGAAACAGAGTCACCAACTATACGGCGAAATAAAAAAAAAAAAACTTGTTGAAGAATGGCATTTTTGAAATCGTAATTCTTGTTAATTTGCACTAGAAATTCATCAATCGCATCTAAATTATGCATGGTAGTTACTAGTTTTGAAACCGCTGGTGTTGGACTCATGACGGTACTCAAATAATAATACCAAGCAACATGAGGGCAACAGAAGAAAAAGTGTCAAATACCGCTATCCAATCTAGAGTTGAGGAAGTAGTTGAAAATTGCATTAAACACCAATGAATTCAACATTAGGTTGACATGGTTGCGAAGTTATTTTTTATGGCATCCGCTCAGTGCGCTTTAGCCAGTTCTTACGAAGTAATTTAAATGCTTAGTTTCCACCGTAATCTGAAAATATGATCTAATTCATATTTTTGAGAATTGTGAGCAAGGAACGAAACAACTACCTTAAGAAGAAATGAAAAAGTTATTCCTTTAGAATGGTTTCATGGTTAACATGGTTAACCACCATCTTGTGAAATATCTTGAGTCCAAGGACCTTCTTAATGATCGGCAGTATAGCTTCCGTAGAATGAGATCTACTGGAGACCTGGTGGCGTTCCTTTCGGAACAGTGGAGTCGATCCATCCACCGGCTTGGTGAGAGTAATGTAGTGGCTCTTGACATTTCCAAGCCTTTTGTAAGAGTATGGCACGATGCACTCTTGTCAAAGCTCGCTGCTTTTGGTGTCGGTGATAACTTCACTCGATTTATATCGAGTTTTCTCAGAGATCGCACTATACGAGTTGCTGTAGATGGGGTTTCATTCGACGAGCATAAATTGACTGCAGGTGTACCACAGGGCTCTGTTCTTTCTCCTTCTCTTTTTTTCATTTTCATTGACGATCTTCTGGGTCAGAGTGTGTATCCAATCTACTCTCTTGTCGATGACAGTAATCTCTGTCATTCTTATTCATTCGACCGTAAGCCAAGTCTTCAAGAAATTGGAGTCAAACACCGGACAAACGCCAGTCGGGATCTGGTGTCCATTGTTGAATGAATAGAGTAGATTTTAATACGGGTAAGATCCAGTGTTGTTTGTTGTCGCATAAGCGGATTGCTGACCCAGATGTATCGTCATTGTCATTGGACGGTGTAGATATCAGACGCTCTTAATATTCTGGGCATAAATATGCAAACATTGGACAAAACATGTATTTGAAGCGTCGAAAAATGCATTCAAGAGTCTAATCTTTTTAAAGCGGTGCAAGAAATATGTCACTCCATCTGATCTTAATAATATCTACACCACCTGTAGCAGGCCAAAGATGGAATATAACCCCCATATATGGGCAGGTGCTCCTAGGATATCTTTGGAGCTTCTCATCCGTGCCCAGAGGAGAGCAACGGTGTAGGGTATCCAACACTATTCCCTCCCTTGAGCATCGTCAAAATGTAGGTTGCGTGTCGCTGTTCTGTCGATACTTCCACGGTATGGGTTCCTCAGACATCCGTCAACTTATGCCAGACGTGAGGATATTTAGTCGAAGTATGCGGCTTTCCAGGAACACTCATCCGTTTTTTATCGAGTGGCCGGTTGACCACGCTACACACTGGAGAGAAAATTCGTTCTTCAGTGGAATAAAGTTCGGCTAGTGTATTTCTCACCATTTGTTACATACAAAGATTCAAGGCAAATGTCAACAGACACTACTCCTTCTATCCACCCTCCACTACCTCAAGTTTCCTTCGCCAACACAATGCACTGCATTTATAGGGGGCATCCCCTGAGTATTGGTTTGATAAAAAAAATATACATACATAAGTCACCTCCTTCTTATTCCGTACCTATCGTTGAACCTATGATATGATACATAATCCCAATATTCCAGGATGTTGCTGCAGAATAGACGTACACTAGTCCTTGGCGAACCACATACTGCAAAAAGGCCCCA
The DNA here is from genome assembly GCA_963931995.1 of Phaonia tiefii. Taxonomy (NCBI): domain Eukaryota; kingdom Metazoa; phylum Arthropoda; class Insecta; order Diptera; family Muscidae; genus Phaonia; species Phaonia tiefii. Next base: position 43,189,922 of record OZ008369.1, read on the forward strand.
AGCACATTCAGCTTATCACCCCGGAAGTCTAATAGATCCAATATGAAGTAAGATCTGACATATTGTCACCTAAATAAAAATAAATAAATGGTTTCTCATTACATCCCATGATGGAATTAGGGAGAGCTTCTCACAACCAGTGGACTGTGCGCTTTCTGGTTTTTTACTCACTGTTTGGGACCTACAGTTGTTCCACCGATTGCGAACGGCTAAATACTTGATAGTGTCGCCGTCACTGTGTGAGGTGACGGCTGCCGAAAGAAATTTAAGGTGGTCAGAGCAGGGATCGAACCCAGGCTCTCATTTACAAGAGGTGTGCACACTAACCATTGCACCACCGACGGCCACATTATGTATCATACTCATACCAAAGGGCGGATAGTAGTATATGAGATGATCGACGCTCTCGTCCTCCTCTTCATCCTCACAGCTTCAGCAGTAATCATGAGCTGAGATTCCAAGTCAAGACAAGTGTTTGCGAATTCAACGGTGGCATAGAAACATATTGTCTAGGAATGAATATCAAGTTTTGCGAACAAAACTTGGCAATAATTGCTTGATTATACTGAATATTGTGTCCAAGACCATGTAGCATTCGCATGTCTGCGAGCTTCTGTTTTAAGCATGAGCTTGCACGCAGTAAAGGGCCCACCCAGATGCTCTACACACTGAATAATTTGTCCTTTTCTGTTGTTTGAATGCAAATATAACATGTTTGTAGTTGGTCGCAAATATAATATACTTGTGTCTAAACACATTGCGTTTGCTTTTCAATATAACACGTTTGGGATACAATATGAGTGGAGAAGAATCTGTCAAAGTTTCTCTCTATTGCATATTGTCGCAGATCTCTTATAACTGTTCCATGAAGTTATGGGCTAGTGTTCCATCGCGAGGTATGTCTTAGGCGGATTGTCGACGTTGTGGCAATTTTAGGCAACAGGTGGAGGATACCCTCAAAACCTACGGTAGGGGTTGTCCGAAGGGCTCCCGTGATACACATCATTGCCATTCTTAAGACTTTTGTCATCACACCTAGGTAATGGGATTTTTCCCAGTACCATCACCAAACGGCAATCCCGTTGAGCAATATCGCGCGGGTTGTCGGCCCGCTGTCACCATATTTCATTTACTTCGGCAACGTCTAGCTCGTCTAATAGACGGACACAACCGAGCAAAAACTGCTCAAATTCTATCTATTCGAAATTGCTTTTAAACTGTGGAAAACGCACAACTGATTGGAAAAAAAACATTTTTATATGAGGTACATATCTATGTAGCCGTCGGCGGTACAATTGATAGTGTGCGCGGTTCTTTTACATGAGAACGTAGGTTCGATCTCTGCTCTGACCAACTTACTTAGTGACAGCAAAACTATCGGGTATTTGGACATGAAAAAGATTTTCAAAATAAAGTTTGGGACCGTGGTAAAACTGATGGTCCCAATTAGTGGGTCTAAAACTAGAAAGTGCACAGCTCACTGGTTGTGAAAAGCTCTTCCCAATCCCTTCATGGGATGGAAAGGGAATTCATTTTTTATGATACTTATAGTTAAGTAAGTTAGTTTAGGTCATAGTGTCAGTCATAGTACAACTCACTTATACATTTTAGTCCTTCATGATGTCACAGGCTTGCGAGATTAAGCGTTAGACATATCGGAGAACCATTTAGTTGACTTCATTAATCACAAAATAATGCCGAGATAAGACAAATCCTTCATGTCCCTAAATAAGTGACTAATGCTGGACTCACATAGAGTAGTTGTTCCCCTCTGCTTCCTCCTAAGTACGGTTTTTAAAAAGCCTTTCGCAATCTCAATCTCGCCGCATATCTGCCAATCAAACCGCGTCCCGTCAAAACTAGCACATATACTGAGATCTCGTCGGTCAGATACATCTAGTGGCATGCACCACAATCTGTGTCCATAGTCCATGGTTATTAAATTATCAAGTCATTAGGCGCATGTTAACACGATTCAATACCTGTGGATTCCGTGAGGTAATCCTTAGACTTTCCAGCTCATGTGGCCTTCAGATCTTAGGATGAATATTATACTGCTCGGTCACCTCGTGAAGTGATATATATAGACTTGTTCTAAGGATTCTAGAGCCACTTAGTTGCCCGTTTCTGTTGGACTATTATCCTAATAAACACTTTCCTAATCTCCAAACATTTCAGCCTGATAAACGCTGTAATGATCAGGTAGAATCAGAGCTCGCAAAATATGCTCAACCAAATTTTTCTGCAGGTCTGCTCACTCAAAAGACCGAAAAAAATGAGACGTAATCGCTCAGTGTCTGAACAGCAACCCTCCCAGCAGGAAAGGGGAATGAATAGGAAGCGAGAAGGTAATGTGTAGCGTGTATTAAACGTTGATTCCAGAATGCATTATTCTTAACGCAGGGATGTCCTAGGAAAAGAATGAATTATTTTAATGTGTCCAGAGAATGCATTATATAATTCGTTCGTTTTAATGCATTATTTCACATGTTATCAGGAATGAATTCTATATTGCGTTATTTATAATTATTTACGCGAATGGACGAATGCAAGGTTTATAAATACAATGTTAAGCCATCAGAAGAAAATCCCGTTAGATGACGTATTGTGACAAACTTCAAAAAGAACTGGATTGCCAACTCTGTGTCTGCCTACTATTACTTAAGATAAGTAAGATTTCATGTGAAAAATGTGTGTTCTAGAGCGAGCTAGCAACCCTGTAATTGAAATCACTTTGACAAAATTGGCAAGAAATAATTTGAACGCGATATGAAGTGGGCGACAGATAACGGCGTTCCGAATGAAAGAAGAATCGTCACAATCAGAAACAACACATTCTATCTTCGCAGATGTGGGAATGCACTGGGGAATCAATGTGCAATTTTGTCAAATGACATTACCCTCTCGATTTTTTGGAATGTCTTATATAATGTAATTATTATAATGCATTTTATAATTCATTCTCAATGTAATGCATTCTTCACTTTCCTGCTGGGCTCTTTTTCTTTTCGTTCGTGTTGTCTGTCTCGGGTTTCGGGTTGAGCGTAACACACGAATCGGTCTCTTACTGACTACTCGATACGAACAGAACTGTTCATCGCTCAGCTACTGAGGGTCAGTAAGTGAGCAAAGCAAGCAAAAGAGGTATTTTTCGCGACAGTTTAGCATCGTTCAGTGGACGAGTGGTTTTTTTCTGACAACAAGCACCAGAGAGACGAATTATTACGAGCTCTGGGTAGAATACATGAAAGAGGCAAATCTAACTAGTTCCCTAGATTATACCCCATATTATTCCTACCGGATCAATTACATTCGAAGCGTCAGTATAAAATTCACTAATCACTTTACACTAGGAACTCCTTTGTGTCTGGATTCGTCTTACATTTCCGTCTTCAATCGTGCTTAATTGTGGCGGTTGGTTGAAACAAATACAATGAATCTGATTCCCAATTATGTTCACAGCAAGTAAATGTAACATTATAATGCATCAGGGGAAGTTGTGCACAAAGTATCCGTAATACACAATTCCGCCATACTTTGAACTGTAATAAGTAGTGCACAATGGGTTCGCTTCTAATTAAATTACGATTACAAGCAAGTTGTTTTAAGCCTCGCCTTCCACCGTCGATCGTGGTGTTCTCTCTCACACACATTTAGAGCTGAAGGATATCCTTCCAGTTTCACAATAGGAACTAGCAGTTTGCGTTGCACCAGTTTGTAGCACAGTCACAGGTGCCGTGATTTGATTAAACAAGAAATTTCCCAACATGTGTTAGACCAGACACAAACCAAAGCAAAAGTTCCCAATATAGTTGATAATACTGGGTTGTAGCATAATAGTGTTAAAAAACACGCGCAACGTGCGGAACAGAACTTCGTTCCAATACCTTTTTTAAAAACGGTCCAGCTTACGGGAGCTCAATGCTAAACAGGAAATATTTTGGGACTCATCATAAAACAGACCAAGGTACATTTTAAGGGGTGGACAAAAAACACTTTTTTCTCCACCATACAACGTGAGTCGGTTTATTGTACATGTTTCCTTGCATTGTCTTCATGAATTAAAGATCTGCCTTTTTTATTTCTTTGTTGCCCGCCTCGTTTTTGGTTTTAGCCGTTTTCAACAAACAAAGCCACATTTGGGTCTCATAATCATAGATTATAGACTATTAATCATTGTGTCTCCAACAATATTGAATAGCAAATATAATGCGATTGGACAGAAGTAATTATATTATATTTGCGAAATGCTGCAAAAACGTTACATTTGCATCCAAACAACAAACAAATACAGATTTTTCAGTGTGCAGCAATTGAAGCTTTTCTACAGCACCGTTCCGCGCATTTTAACAAATTACCTATTTTTACACGCATACAAAATTCAATTGGCACTGGAACTGAAGCCTAAAGATCATTTGCAGCGCCGTATATTTAGCAATTGGATGCTTGACAGTTGATGCAGTTGATGCAGATTTTTCAAGAAAAAATCATCATCGGCCATGAGGCTCGTTTTCACGTAAACGGAGACTTTAACAAGCAAAACTGCCCCATTTGTGGCACTGAAAATCCACATGTCATTCAAGAAAAACCTATGCACCCACACAGATAAACTGTTTGTTATGGTTTTTGAACTGTCGGAGTCATCGGACCGTAATTCTTCGGAAATGCTGCCGCTAACGTTGTTACGATGAACGGTGAACGTTAGCGTGACATGAGGAGTGGTGGAGGGTATTTAACGGATATGAATTGTGTTTCGTACAGAAATACCATTGACTAAAAAACATATTTTGTCATATTTTAGTAATTTCTACAAATTTTGGTGTAATTTTTTATAAAAAAAAATCTGCGGTGCTATTGAATCACCCTATACCTACGTATATATCATACGATCCATTTTCAGGATATACTTTTATCATTTAAAAATATCTACAATTTTGTTCACTTTAATTTTGGTCAGATACGATCGCGAAATCTACAATAGTTCTCGTTTTCTAGTCGGACATGTTAACATCGTTCTAATAACCAGCTGAAATTTTACGGAAATGTGTCCAAATTGTAAGTACTTCCTTCTAATGACAATGTCAGGTAAAAACCATTAAAATATCATAAATATTTACCATCAATTACCTTGTTATTCTGACGATTGGTAAAATATCAATAAGTTATCAGCAAAACAATTGAAAAAGAAACATCCCCTCCAATATTACTTTTTCCATGATACAATAATAACTACATGGCACAGACATTGAACAGCTGATTTAATTTTGTTCATGTGATTTTTGCATCAGTTGTCAAACTCATATGCAGTTTGCTTTTGTGCTTTCACGTGTTGCCGGAGCCAATCGGAATCAAAAGAGCCTATGCCAATCGGTATCAAATTGCACAGGTTAGTAAGAACATGACATTTGCGTGGTGAATAAAATTTCACTAGCCCTTGAGGCGAGGCAAATTTTTGGCAAGTGGATGGAAATTTTTGACGTTTAACAAAAACACACCAGCGGACAAACAAGTTGTGTAAAGCGAAACCGAATTGCCGCCACCGCCAACATTTTAAACGCGGTGAGGCGCCTCCGAAGTTTTTTAGATACCAATTTATATTACGATGACTGAATCAATTTTAATAAATATATTTGTCCATTTTTTTCGCATTTACATGCATATGTATTTATATTTTGTAGTAACATAATTTTGGTTTCAAAAGTGTTTTTAATCGTCGGTTTGATCCAACGCCGTTCGAAATTTTTGTCCGGCACCGCCGCCAAGTTTTTATGTCGACTTTTAGTTCCCTTCATCATATATTTGTAAACAAAGAAAGGCGAAGAGATTTGGTAGCAATTTGGATGAAATTTTCTAGTAATTTGGAAGAAATTTTGAAGAATGAAAATATTAATGGATTGTAAAGATTGTATTCGAAAAAAAATCGCAAATATTTTCTAAAAATTGACGGACAAACAAGTTGTGTAAAGCGAAAACGAATTGCCGTCGCCGCCAATATTTTAATTTAAACACTAATTTAGATTACGATGACAGAATCAATTTCAATAAATATATTTGTTCATTCTTTTTTGCATTTACATGCATATTTATATTTTGTAATAACATAACTTTGGGTTAAACAGTGTTTTTACGCCGATCGAAATTTTTGTCCGGCGCCGCCGAAAAATTTTATATCGACATGTAGTTCCGTTCATCATATATTTGTAAACAAAACAAAGACTTACTTCACTTTTATTGACTATTTTACAACTTCATGAAGTCAGACGTCTTACACATATTAATTAAACAAACAAATTTGAACATATTCTTCCAACTGGCTCTATCCTTCGCCTTTTCCCATCAGTTGGTAACACCAAGGATACGGTGGGATTCTTCTGCCTGATCTTTCCAGCGGAGTCTTGGTCGTCCTATTCTCCTGCTTCCATCTGGTACGTTATTGAAAACCTTTCGCGCTGGCTCATCTTCATTCATTCTGATAACATGGCCTAGCCAACGCCATTGGCCTAATTTGATTCGCCTAGCTATGTCCACGTCAAAATATAGATTATATAGCTCTGCGTTCCAGCGACATCGGTACTCGCCGTTTTCTATAACAGGACCATGTATTTAACGGAGAATTTTTCTCTCGAATACTCCAAGGTGTTTTTCATCCGCTTGCGATATGACCCAAGTATCGGAGCCATATGTCAAGACAGGTAAAATGAGAGTCTGATAAAGCTGGAGGCTTTGTTCCCAAACTGCTTGCTGTGCCCGAAATAGCATCTGTATGCAAGCACAATTCTCCTATTTATCTCTAGGCTGACGTTGTTGTCCTTGTTCACGGCGGATCCAAATTAAATTGGTTGCCAACGTTCAAGTGCGGACCAAGTCGAGAGGTTTCTCTAGTCGTTGATACCGTCAATTTTGTCTTGCCCTCATTAACAGAAAGACCCACCTTCGCTGATTTCTTTTCGATTCTTGAAACTACTGCAGTAACCTCTCGCAAATTTCGCCCAATGATGTCTATGTCGTCAGAATACGCCAGCAACATATGGCTTTTCGTGTTAATGGTCTTGTTCGTATTTACCGCAGCTTTTCTCTTTATTATCTCCATTAAGATGTTGAAGAGATTGCACGATAGAATGTCGCCTTGTCTACGTTCTCGCTGGCTACAGAATGGTTCAGTGAGGTCTTTCCCCACTTTCACTGCTGATTTGGTGTTGGTCAGCGTCATTCTACAGAGGCGGATCAGTTGTGCCGGAATACCAAGTTCAGACATAGCTTCGTACAGTTTTCCCCGTATGGGACTATCGAAATCGGCTTTGTAATCGACAAAAAGTTGGTATGTATCGATTTGCGTTTCGTGGGTCTTTTCCAGGATTTGGCGTAACGTGAATATTTGGTCTTTCATATAATTCGTCTTTCACATAATTCGCTTGACAAGACCTTATACGCCATGGATACAAGACTGATACCGCGATAGTTGGAACAGACACTCGGATCACTCTTTTTGAATATATGACATAACACACTGAGACTCCAATCGTCGGGCATAGATTCCCCCAGCCATATACCGAATATAAGTTGATGCATGTGGGTTAGCAGTCCTTCGCCATCAGCCTTAAAAAGTTCAGCGGGTAGGCCATCCGCACCAGCGGCTTTATTATTCTTAAGGCGGGAGATCGCCGTTTTAACCTCCTCTTGGTCGTGGCGGGGGGGAGGGGTACAATCTACACTATCTTCCACTATCATTACCTCTTGATCTTCAGTGGAAGGATCTGATTGGAGTAGTGCTGAAAAGTGGTCTCTCCACATTTTAAGTACACACTGCTTCTCAGTCACCAGATTCCCATTCACGTCCTTGCAGGAGGGCAGCCATTATCAGTTATTCAATCTTCTTATCCTCTGGAAAAACTTTCGCGATTCACCATTCATCCTGCACATTTCGGTTTTTTCACCCTCTCTCTACTCCCACTGCCATTTTTTCCGCTTAAATAGTTGGTTTTCCTCCCTTCTTAGCTTCTTGTACCGCTCACTCGCAGCACGCGTTGTAACTGACTGTTTCGTTGCCATACGTGCAGAGTCTTTCTCATCAGTTGCAATGCGACATTCTTCGTCGTCTTCGATATCCTTCTGCGGTTTTTGATAACCAAGTTCAGTCCTTGTTGCGGTTTCCAAAGAATGGGAGATGTGCTTCCATTGCGCATCTGGGTCTTCGGGGGGGAGGGGGGGGGGGGGGGGGGGGTATTCTGCTCTAGCAAGAGAGAGAGAGAGCTTCTGTCGATAGGACATTGCTATCTCCGGTATTTGTAGCTTATCAATATCCAGCTTTTCCTGTGTTCGGCTTCGTACGTTTTTCGCCCTGCTCAGTCTTGTGCGAACTTTCGCAGCCACCATGTAATGATCCGAGTCGATATTGGTACCTCGAACCACACGGAAATCCATTACACTAGAAGAGTGCCTGCCATCTATTACCAAGTGATCAATCTGGTTCTTCGTCCGCTGATCAGGAGATATCCAGGTCGCCTTATGAATGTCCTTATGCTGGAATCGTGTGCTACTAACTACCATGGTCTTTGCAGCGGCGAAAGTCTATCAGTCTTATTCCATTAGCGAAGGTGGTATCATGTAGACTGTGATTACCGAAGGTTGGTCGAAAGACACTTTCCTTTTCTAATTTGGCATTAAAATCGCCTAGAATAATCTTAATGTCGTGATCGTTCATATACGTCATATACTTCCTCCAGACGCTCCTATAGCATTCATATACTTCCTCCAGACGCTCCTAAAATGTTTCTTTGACCTCATCATCTTTATCCAAAGACAGACGAAGAAATTTGGTAGCAATTTGGAAAAAATTTTGCAGAATGAAAATATTCATGGATTGTAATTGGTAAAAACAATAGCAAATATTTTCTACAAATATCCATTGCGCAAAATTATACTTCAATTGCGTCTTAAGACTTCTTCTTATGATCAAGATGTCAAAATTTACTATTGTCAGAAAAGTTATCGATTGGCACGGCAACAATTGACATTTTTCACACCATAACAAATGTTTTTTCACACTAGTACTTCGATACCGATTGGCACATGCTCTCGGTATGTATTTGTGTAGAACTGAATCGAAAAGAACAAAAATAAAATGTCTGATGTTGCTGCCTACAACTACAAAACGCCTGCTGCTATTACCATATAGATATTATTGTACCATGCCTTTGTCTTATAACTAACTTTGTCTTATAACGTCGGACATCACTGTGCGCAAATTAGAGCACCACTGTGAGCCGGACTAGACTAACATTCAAAACTACTGCCACTTATGAATTGGTCATTTCCTTTTCGCGCTTCGGCCTGCATTTCATTGCTGAAACATTTGCAATAAAATATTTAACATTTTGTTACAATTTCCATGAATATTTTGTTATGTTGGCCATATTCAACAGTACATGTTCGATTTGTTGAACATGAAGTAATCGAAGTATTGAAAGACAAGTCCATTAATATTCTCGTTACGATCCAATGATACGAAATACAACGGCCACAATCATCAATTGGAATTTCTTTAATTGTTCTACTTTCATGTCACACTCACTCGGCGTTGGCTCTTTGGACGATTGGCTCAATCGATAGATAAATGGACGGATGGACGGCTGAATGGATGATTGGTGTCTTATGGAGTATCGGGCTGTTGCTTCCAACATGGCAAATAAAATCAGCACCGGTCGAGCAAGGAAAACCATCTTAAATCCGTCAAGTGCCAATGAATTGTTTCCCCCAAACAACTCATTGTAAATTCCGCACCAAATAAATGCTCAAGCATGAAGCCACACTGGGGCACACCAAATGCACCATATTACATTACATTGTAATATGGATGGGTGCCATCAATGCCACCACCAACTTTTTCGTCTCTGCTGTCAATCTCAGCGGGCAGAAATGCATCCAATAACTGCTTGCAATAACACTCAATTGAAACTGAACGAACTAATGATACATATGTTTACTCTCCTATGTAGGATGTTTAATTACTCTCCGCGAACAGGTTGCACGCATGCGCGTAGCAAAGTTTCAAACAAATAGTTTGGCTTGCTGTGTGCGCATGCGCAGATGAATGAACATATGGATGAGCATTCCTATGCACTACGAATGCCAGTTGGTGGGGAGAGTATTTCACTACTTCTTCTCATTCTGCCTCGCGCTTGATTATTGACGATTTGTAAAGCATTTAACGTTGAAATATGTAATTGTAATTGTTTTCTATGTTGGCTAGAGTTGAGTATTTTTTGGAGGTTTTCTTGTGATTTACTATAGGTACAACTACATTGACAGCTTGGTGATGTAGTAGGTAGTAGGCAGACCCTTCTGGGCACTGTGCACCTTTTTACGTGTTTTCACTTTTTATTTATTCATTAGGCCCAAAACGAAAAGAAGAGCTCAATAACGGCAACGAAAGCGAAGCCCCGAAAATATAATAATTACCTAATGCTTTCTTATGTGTTGTGAGTGAAACGTGTTTTGGAACGGATCCATCAAACAATACACTTGTTACATTTGGTTGTAATAATATTTCTGGTCTTACATACATAATGGCGTCTGTGGAACTAAAACAGTTGTACTGTGTAAACTTTTACTTGATTTTATAATTATAATTTGGGGACACATTGCTTCCTATTACATGACAGGTCGGAGATTCAGGATTGGGTAAGGTTAGGGACACACACTTCTTTGAGGATACTGTGATTGTGATAACACGGGCCGTGCCTACCATTGAACCAGGTGAGTTTCCTATTTTGGTTAAGACCATAATTTTGGTGTCCCCTGAAGTGGCTAAACAAGAAAAGAAGACAAAGAAGTTTGATTTATGCGAATGGATTTTTACTACGCAAAAAGGTCTAAGGTGATCGACTGGGCTGTCGAAGCCCATTTGTAGTTTGTTCTCAAACAACATAGTTCATACCTCCATTCCATTTAAACACTTAATGCCTTGCTAGGAAAAAAAGGTTACCCATTACTTTCCATGAAGGGATTCAGCAGAGTTTTTCACAGCCAGTAAGCTGTGCGCCTTCTAGTTTTAACGCTCACTGATTGGAACCTACACTTTAACACCAGTTCCGAGCGGTATCATGAGCAGCTTTTTCATGGCAACACAGAAATCTTTACATCAAATCAATTTTCATCAATTTTCATCAATTCATTGAAAAGGTTTTTCAATTTGAAGATTGTGCGTTTCTTCAACATTTTCAGCTTCATTGAATCGATGATCTTTTTTTACATCAATCTTCATCATTTGAATTTAGAAATAATAAGTGGGATCGATTCAAAATATGAACGTAGTATTGAAAAAATAAAGAGAAAAGGAAAAAAATAGTAGAAAACTGAAAATAAATACACAATTGAAAATAGTGCAATGGACAGAAAACAATATCCACGCTATGAGCATTTCTTATGTGGTCTTATACCTGTTCTTGTGGATTTTTTTAAAATTTTTTACAATGAAAAATCAACAATGAAATAAAAGCCAAAAAATTTGGCTGCAGATTAACAAACAATTTACATCAAAATTATGTCCAATTTACATCAAATTGATGACAAAATTACATCAAATTGATGACAACCTTAGAAAAAAAAAATAAATAGATGGTTTCCCGTTACATCCCATGAAGGGATTAGGGAGAGCTCCTCACAACCAATGAGCTACGCGCGTTCTAGTTTCAATCTCACTGATTACCTTACCTTATATCTAATTGACGAAAAATGCGCAGCAAATGGATGAAAAATATTTACATCAACTTGATGTAACGTTGTCGTTGAATCAACATAAACTATTGATTATATATGGATGATAGATTTATGAAATGTTCTTCATCACTTCAATGAAATGTGTCGTAGGTTGGAAAATGAGGAAATGTTTCATCAATGTTTACTTGATGTAACGTTGTCGTTGAATCAACATAAACTATTGATTAAATATGGATGAAAGATTGATGAAATGTTCTTCACCACTTCAATGAAATGTGTCGTAGGTTGGAAAATGAGGAAATGTTTCATCAAATTGGTGAAGGAATTCATTAACTGGATGAAGCCTTTTCTTTCAGAGTAAATACCCGATAGTGTCGCTATCACGAGGTAACCGTCGTCGAAAGAAATCTAAGGTGATCAGAGCTGGGATCGAACCCACGTTCTCATGTGCCAAAGCCGTGTACACTAACTATTTGGCTTCGCAAGCGGAATTTTATTCATAGCTTCCAAAGTAAAGAAGATATCCTTAAAAAAATTTTTCTCACTTCAGAAAAAAATCAAACAATTTTTGGAAAAAAATTTAAATTTTCTTTAATTTTAATTTTTAATTTTCTAATTTTAATTTTTTTTAATTTTTTATTTATAATTTTTTATTTTTTTTTAATTGAACAAACATTTTCCACCATGTATTCATATATAAAATACGAAAAAAATTATCAACTCAAAGAGAAACCATATTATAAAAGAACTATTGATCAGATTCTCCAGTATCCGATTCAGAGAAATGATCTTCAAGATGATGCATTATAAGCAAGCTTTTAAGTTCCTTATCCAAACTAATATTTCTGGAATAGGAAATTGGTGAGCCGTTGGACAATGAAGATATTAAGGGATCAGAAGGAACAAAAAGAGCGTTAATAATATCTTCCATTGTACCATTCCCAAAACTTTGGAAGCACTGCGCTTTAAAGCTTTATGTAAACTGCAGCTTGCAGTTACCAACAATCCTTCAGATGGCACTTCCTCTGTAAGCCCTGACATCTTACTGACTTGCGTTTTCCTGCAGCACTCTGAAAGCTCTTTATCCGGTCGTCCAATATTTTTAATTACTTTTTTCCCCAATAATACCAATAGTGTATCCAGCCATTCTTGGTGAGTTTTTTCGAAAAACAGCATACTTCTGCCACATGCCTTCAACTTTTGGATAAGCCTACTAGCAACTACTACTACCTACCGTCGGTGGTGCAGTGGCTAGTGTGCGCGGCTCTTGTACATTAGAACGTAGGTTCGATCCCTGCTCAGACCACCTTACATTTATTTCTACGATGGTCACCGCGCTTAGTGATGGCGACACTATCGAGTACTTAGCCATGAAAAAGCCTCTCAAAATACCGTTCGGAACCGGTGTAAAAATGTAGGTCCCAATCAGTGAATGTAAAAACTAGAAAGCGCGCATCTCACTGAATGTGAGAAGCTCTCCCCAATCCCTTCATGGGATGTTAAGGGACACCATTTTTTTTTTCTACTAGCAAAATTTCGCAGTTTCTTTCCAATTTCGCACTGCTCCTTCTGAGTATAGTTAATTTTGCTCAAAACGATACCAAAAGCATAATTTTTCACGGCGAGAAACTTCTTGGTGGCGATCGCTTCTTCGTGCCATATTACAAAAAAAGGGTGCGTTTTAACATTGACATTTTGCCTAAAAAGTACAATAAGGCTCGGAGGTACTCACAGTTAAATTTTGGACATTTTGGACATACAATGGTTTACAAATAAAGGAAAATTTAAAATTACACTGAATCCAGGTGAATTTTGTATGTTCTACTCCACGAAAGATGGGTTACAATGGGCGAGTTGCTAATACACTTAAACACGATTACGTTTTATAAATAACATAAGTATACATACACAGGTCACAACCACAGTGTTTTTATATAACACTGGTTTACAGCCAAAAAATACCAAGAACGCCACATGCATAGATAAGTTAATTGGGACCTTCTGTACACGAAAAACGCAGTAATTTTTTTTTCTAAGTACCGTTTTTGGCGTAGAATACGTCTTATCTTACGGTATAGGGAGTCATGTCAGATTGTTATTGTTGTAATCTTTATTTCATTGATTATGAGGAAAAGGCGTGATAACTCTTTTTAAATTTTTTTTTGTAGGTAAATGAAGATGTTATCTTTCGTTTGATGTACATTTCATATTGGTTGATATCTTCCTAATATTTAAATTTCTCAAATGAAAATTGTTTAAACACATACACTAAAACATATGTGTGGTGTTTGGTTGAGTGTTTGAGTTTGTAGCGTGGACACAAACTACGCTGCTGTTTCAGTGTGGATACAAACCTTCGGCTGTTGTTTTGATTGATGAAATATTGAAATTTCGTATATTTACTTATGTATTTAAGTGAAACAAAATGTTAAATGTGAATTTGAATTTAACATGGATATATAATTATAAAAAATATAAATCAAATTGATTTGCGTCTGTTATTTATCATTTATCCTTACTCTTTTAATTTAAAAACATATTTATCCTATTTTTCCTACCATAAGCTTATGTGTATTAATAAATTCATTTGCTTATGTTATTTATCATTCATTGTTATATATGTTTTCTGTCTTATCGGATGGCGTATTCTACGTTAAACTTAATGGCCGTGTCTCTGACACAGCCTGCAGGGACAGTCCGTGGCCGAAGGCCTCGGACAACTGTCTGCTGTATTTTTTAGATAACGGTACTTTTGTGTTTTTCGGTGTATGGACCCACTCAAACCCTTGTTTAGCCCAACCGATAAGTGGCATATCGTTGGATAGGTAATTGAATGCCCTTTCCGTTGATATGCTGTAAATTTCTGTCTGATAAGAAATAGCTGAGTTATGGCACCTCAAAGTTCAAAATTTGCCTTTTTCTCGATCGGACTTTTCGGTTGGGCCATACACCGAAAAACACAAAAGTACCGTTATTTAAAAAACGGTACTTAGAAAAAAAATTACAGCGTCCAATTAAGGTCCCAATTAGCTTATCTAGGCATGTGGCGTTCTTGGTATTTTTCCAAAGTTAAAATTTGTAAAGCAGTGTAATACGAGTACATACCTTGGCGTTAGTATATAACAAAACTTTTAATGAAAATAATAAAATTTGCAAGTTTAACACGAATAGCAAAACAATGATCAAAAAGGCGGAAATATATTTCACAATACTTGCAGAAACATATGTATGTTGACTTTGACAGCTCACAGCTCTATCTAATGAATGAATGTAGTTGTTATCGATTGTTAAAAAAAATAACGGTTTTTCAAATTTAGAAATTTTAACTAAATGCCGCTAGCGAGCCCCAATTGGCCACTGTGCGACGGCCACATCCCTTATTAGACTATTAGAGAAATCGTTGGTTATGTCAAAATATTAATTTGTGGAGAGCGAATGGTATAGTGTAAACTTAAATAGAACGATTTGCAGTGAAAATGTTGACAGATCTGTTGGATTTCTGTAATTTTATGATTACCCTAAAAAAATTATGCGATCAGGGTTGTATTTGGAACGAAGAGAACAAAACCAACGAAAACAAGAATAGGCAACAACAAAAATCATTTATAATGGGAACCGATGATTCCCTGGAGATGAAAGGAAGTTTAAGGATACTGTGATTGTGTTTTATTGTGTGCTTTGCTTGTGATATTTTTCGAAAACTTGCATATTGGAAAATTCTCAATTGAAATCTGTTTTCGTTTGCATTTAGTTGTACGAATTTTTTAATAGCATCATTCCAAATAACCGCTGATGGAAATCTGTGGGTAGATCTGAAATGGCTATACGGTTTGCCAGGAATCATGAGGATGCATATTGCACAACTTCTTTTGAAAAACTATATAGTATCTATTTATGGAAATATTGAATGGTCTAGAGCTTGAGTACTAAAATAAAAAAGTACCAATAAAATTGTATATAAAATAAATAAAAATTATCTCTAAAATAATTTATTTCGTCGCTTTTTTTCAAATGCATAATTTGTATTGACAATTTTCTTCTTTCTGTTTTCAACGAGTATTTTGGTAATTGTTTTAGTTGTTCTCACTTTGTTTTTGCATTCTCCAAAACTGACAGTGTAAATCGAAACTAGAGTGATCGCACGATTTGTTTCAAATTGATTTCCATTCCATTTCTTTCTCCGCCAATTGTTTTATTTGTATTGATAGTCTAACATGGACCTTAGTTAGACATATAAAGGGTGTTTATTCTCTCAAATAGAACTAACGAAGGGCTTAGCTGTCAAACGAACTGGCACACTGCGGTCACTTTTTGACCTTTATACGGCATTTACACGAAACAAGATTAACGCATGTCGAAGTTTGACTCCTTTAATCGGAGCTAACCCAGAAGATTACTCATACAATTTTAGTCTAAAGAAACTGAAGTTTAACTCATTTTAAACTGGTGTACATTTTGCTGCAGAACTGTTAGTTACTAAATAAAATGCTACCATAATAAATACATACACAAAAAATCAACTGTTTGACAGATGGAAGCCGATCGAAAATTTTCCGCCGCGTCGCCGCCACCAAAACTTTTTGAAGCTCATACCGCCGCCGATATAAATGCCTCGCATTGAGTTAAACAGTGACCCGATTTTATCTACTGGCCCGATTTGATCCACTGATCAAATTTTAAAGGTTCAGTTATTTCAAAAACTTCCAACATTTGTAAAAAGACTGGCTAAACCAATAGCTGCCAATATCTTCGATAATTTTGTATTGGCACGGAGTTTGTCTAAGTTGGGAGTTGCCACCTGAAATGTAAAATTGGGTGGTGTAAACGGCAAAGATTAGAGAACAAGGTTATCTCTAACCATAAACGGCGGTGTAAATGCGCTATTATGATCAGTATAGTCTGGCAAACCATAGATTCACTCTTGAACAGTGCTACCGAATTATCCAAATATATTTTCAAAATCAGTTATAGATTCGTGCTTCGTCCAACGGCTTATGGTGCATAAATACAACCGACATTCTCAGCAAGCCATCCGCCGAACTGTGAATAGATTTCATACCATATACTTCCTAAATGATGCAATAACACCAACACGTCAAGGAATTTGCGTACTGAAGAGAATAACGCCGCTGTAAACGAAAGTGTGCAAGAAGATCGAAATTTATCAATTCGTCGTGGGTAGCAGGAATTGGGGCTCTGTCCGTCCACTAAGTGGAAAATTGGGCGCAAAGATCTTTACCTACACTCGTATAAGATCCAGTAGGTGCATGAATTAAAGACACGAGACCATCAAACACGTCGTTCTTTCGCCGCTTGAGCTCAAGAGCAGTTGGAAACTGACCCGATGTTTAATCGTAAAATTATGTTCAGCGATGAGGATCAGTTTTGGCTTAATGGGTTTGTTATTAAACAAAATTGCCGAATACGGAGTGAGACCAATCCGCAACAAACCCTACAGACTCCAGTACATCCAGAAAAGTGCACCGATTGGCCCGGTTTTCGGAGTCTGTTTCTTCAAAAATGAAGCCGGTGCTCGCGTTACTGTCAACGGAGATCGTTACGACACCATAATCACCATAATGTTTGAAAATATGGACGACATTGATCCAGACGAGATGTGGTTTCGACAGAATGGCGCTAAGTGCCATATGGCGATCGCAAACATCGACTTATTAAAATCAAAATTTGGCGATAAGTTGATCTCGAGAAATGGACCTGTCAATTGGCCTCCAAGGTCATGCGATTTGACATCTCTCGATTATTTCCTGAAGGGCTATGTGAAGTCGCACGTTTATGCTAATAAAACAGCAACAATTGACGACTTGGAGGCCACAATTGTTATTCGTGACCCAAAATTGGACGCCCATAATGTGCTTCGTCAAGAACACCCACGGTGGTCATATGCCCGAAGACATTTTCAAATGTTAATGTACGAGTATTGATCTTTCGAATAAAATTTTTTCTTGATTGAAATTTAATTTGTTGTGTTATTTTGTTGCAACTTCAAATTCCATCGTCTTCAAAACAAAAGTCCTTCGAAAAAAATGTCACTGTTGTCGATAACGGCAAGTATCGACGTCCTGCGAAACCATTCGACATTGTCATAATCAAGCGAATTCAATTTGCGAAATTGCTTTGGCACTGTCATTGTCAGTAGAATGACAACCGGATGCCTTGTGCTCTAACTGGGCGAGATTGTATAAGAGTCTAATATAGCTGAATTTACCTTCCCAAGAGATGACATAGTTTGTGAAGCACTGTTAAGCTCGAAGTAACAAATGTTAACAAGCACAATTTTTTATTTGATTTAAAGGCCGACGCCGTTTTTTTATTTTTTTGATTACGGTGGATACGAGGTAAATAATCTAGTTCACTACCTCGAAGTTAAAACGATTGTCAATGGTCACGTACTGTTTCAATCGAGAAGAATCTGTGTCCGTCGCAGCAATTAATGTTGTCTCTGATTCCCTCCCGATTCAGGAAAATACTGCAGTAACTTCTCGCAGATTTCGCCCAATGATGTATAAAGCATCAGACTTTTGCTGCTCATAGTTTTATTTATGATCTCTACATGGTGAAAAAGAAATGGTCCCAGCAACATATTGCAGGAAATATGTACATGTTTGCAAACATTGTTTTCATGAATTGTAGATCTGCTGCTTTTTTGTTTCTTTGTTGTCTGTCTCGTTTTTGTTTTTATCGGTTTTCAACAAACAAAACCAAATTTGGGTCTCAAAAACATATATTATAGTCCAGGGAATTTGATGATCCTTATTTGTCAATGCGACTATATACTAGCCTGGTGAGGCCGATTCTCGAGTATGGTTCAATTGTTTGGCCTCCACATTATAGGTGTCATATTGATAGAATCGAATCAGTTCAGAAGCAGTTCTTACTTATTACTTTACGCAATCTTGGTAGGAGTTCATCTTCGAACCTACCTCCCTATATTCATAGATTACAGGTCATTGATTTACCTACTTTAGAGGGTTGTAGGGCAATGTTGTCTGTATGTTTCATGGTTAAACTAATCAATGGAGAAATGAGTTAATCATACTTGATCTCTTTACGGAATTGTAATGTTCCTTTTAGAGCTTCTAGACAATATGTTCCATTTGTTCTACCCGCATTCAAACATTAGTACGAATCTTTTAATTCAGTTTCAAATCTTTGCAATAATTTTATTCAGTCTCACCGTCTATTCTCTCTGTCGGATTCGATTGAAGTAATTAAATGAGCGATTATTATTTTAAAGATTGATAATGCTTAGAATTGCCAGATTTAAGATTTAAGATTCAGCCGAGAAATCATGTGAATGAATTTTGGTTAATTTTTGCTGAACAAAATATCTTCATAAAACTGCTGGAAAACTATATGTTATGCTTCATCTGTTCCTGTGTCATCTGTTTTTGCTTCATCTGTTCCTTCTAACCCAGCCTTTTCCGTTCTTGTTTCGTCCGTTCTTGCGTCATCTGTTCTTGCTTCATCCATTCATGCTTCATCAGTTCCTGCTTCATATGTTCTGCTTCATCTGTTCCTGCTATCGAGTATTTAGCAATGAAAAAGCTTCTCAAAATACCGTTGGGAATCGGTGTAAAACTGTAGGTCCCAATCAGTTAGTGAAAACTGGAAAACGCACAGATCAGTGATTGTGAGAAGCTCTCCCCTGTCCCTTCATGGGATGTAATGGCAAACCCTTTATTTATTGTACGCCGGGAAATTGAAGTTCAACCTTCTCTTTGGCAAGGGTTGACACCATCATCTTTTATAGGTTGATTCAATAAGGCCGCAGATTTTCTTTTATAAATAAAACACACTAAAATTTGTTGAAATGATTTTTTTCATTGCATTATGCTTTCTGGTCTGTGGTCATTTATGTATGAAACACAACATCATTTAAGTGTCCACCACCACTCCTCTGGCAACACAGGAGGCGTGAATAAAAATTGTCCTTGACTTTCTAGCATAGTTCGGGCTGTATAGCATTTATAACGCTTATGATTGCGTTCTTTATTTTTCTCGGACTTATTGGCATCACCCATACTTTTTACTTATCCCCGGAATAAGAAGTCCTATGGTGCCCAATCGCAAGATCTTGGCGGAAATTTTACCTCGTTTTTTCGTGAGATATTGCGTCCTGGGTACTTCGTTCGCAATTGGGCAAGTGGCACCACCGTCCTGTTGAAACCATATATTCATCCAAGTCTGTGTCATCTAATTCAGACAATTCAATGTTTTTTATCATGTTACTATAACCTTCACCGCAACAGCGTTACCAGCATCATTTTCGGAGAAGTACGGTCCGATGACTCCGTCAATCCAAAAACCATTGGAAACAGTGACCCATTGGAGGCTCATAGTTTCTTTTTTAATGACATGTGGATTTTCCGTACCCCAATTTCGCCAGTTTTACGTGTTAACGTCACCGTTTAGGTGAAAATATGCCACATCGCTCAAGATGACTGTTCTTTTCGGCATGAACTGCTTGTTGTTCAATCATCCAATTGGTAAATGTTCTCTATGCCTCAGTTCCTGTGTCAATTGAATTTTGTAGGCGTGTAAAAATAGAATAGAATGCTGTCCCAATACATGCCATGAATGGATTGGGGAGAGCCTCTCACAACCTATGAGCTGTGAGCTTTTTCGTTTTATTCTCACTGATTGGGACCTACAGTTTTACACCGCTTCCAAACCCAATTTTGAGAATCTTTTTCATGGTTAAATGCTCGATAGTGCTGCCGTCACTTAGCCAGGTGACCGTCGTCAAAAAGAAATTTAACGTGGTCATAGCAGGGATCGGACTCACGTTCTCATGCACAAGAGCCGCACACACTATCACCGACGGCCATCGTGTAAAATAGGTTTTTTGTTAAAATCCTCTGAGCGTCGCTGTAGAAAAGGTTCAATTGCTGTGCACGACGACAAATTGCGGTTGTAGGTTTTTAACACAGCAACGATATTTTTGGCCGAGCGACCCGCGAGAAGAAGCATGGGTGTTGCTACGTTTTGCACCGACCTAGTTTCTTCACGCTGAAAAAAACGGCCTGTGTACCATATTCTCCCAAACATATTCTGCAGGAACCATGTATATGTTTGGAATACACTTCAAACATTTATATTTTTGCAAGTCCCAAGCTCAGGTATATTTAAATGCAAATATTAGCATGTTTACTGACAACAAAGTATGCTTTTATATCCCAAACATCCAGGTACTTACGTGGAAGCATTCGCGTGTTTCCCCCAAACCTCCATAAATTTGCGTGGAAGCAAATGCTTAATGTCTCCAAAACATAAGAACATTTAGAAACGAATTATTCTTTCTTTCTTTCTTCGAATTATTCTTAATTAATGGAAAAATTAAAATATTTAAAATAACGCTTTTTACATTTACTTATTGAATGCATTACTTTTTTTTATGAAATGAGAATCTGCTGCTCTTTTGCTTCTCTTTTCTTTGCTGTCTCTTACGTTTTTGTTTTCAGAAGGTTTCAACTATGCCTTGGTTATCACTAATCAATATACTTACACACAACTCTAGTTCATGCAAGACAGGCGTGTATTAATTACTTGTTTTTTTTAATACATTTCACAAATGGTCCGACATTCCGATTTTTTCAGTAGAGGCTCGGGCAGAAAAATGAATTCACGTTGTTGCCCTTTCCACTTTCTTTCTTCAAAATCGTTTCTCACTTTGATAGCACGCATAAAAAAATCGGAAACACCTTTACAAAAACCAAAGCAACATCACAAACCATTTAACTTTGTGTATCCTCTGCCCGATGAACCATTGACGAACGACTGAATTCATAAAATTAAAACGGAATACATCAGCCAAAATAGGAAACACTGACTTCATCTGTAATTGCGCGCACAATAATTATGATTAATAATAATGCAAAAATGCAAGATAGACACACTCGTTGCCCCTCTTTTATTCTCTTGCTCTCGAGAGAGCATAAACAGTGCAACAAACACGACTGTATTTATATCACAAACACAAATATATTTGGGTCGCAAACACAAATGTTATAACATAATCATTGTGTCTCAAACGTGTAATATTGAATAGCAAACACAATGCGTTTGGGCACAAGTATATTATATTTGCGACAAGCTCCAAACACATGTTATATTTGCAGCCAGACAACAAAAAACGACACAGTTTTCAGCATTTTCGAATTTCTCCATCAAACGGCTGATTGCTGACTCAGATGGCCAGTTATGTTAACCGAAAAAATCATGCAATCCGCGAAATGTACTTCTTGCAGAACGACCATTGTCATAAAACGTTTTGATTAAATTTACGCCTTGTTCAACTGAGTATCACTCCTTGACTTAGTGTGCCAAAGCCTGTAGTTCTAATTGCCAGAGAAAACCCAAAAAAAATAAACATTAACATATCACAAACAATTGCTGTCAAAGATCTGCACTACAATTGAATAACACCGTATTTGGTCACATCCCTCATCTGCATTGAAGGACAAGTAAAGCAGAGAAGTGATCTCTCTATATTTCCAACGTACTCTGTACACATGCTACTAGATTCCATTTTAAATTCGTCCTTATTCGAATATTCGTTCTTAATTCTACAAAAGGGGATGTGCTTTGCACGTTCCGGTAGAATTTTCGCACCCCAGTCTTCCTTCTGAAGGTTACAAATTTCTCATTTACGGGCATACTCCACAGCCGTTTTTATACCGCTCTGTTACAGCTCTCGTTGCAACTAACTGCAGCATTGCCATACGTGCAGCGTTCTTTTCATAACTTGCAACCCGACAATCATGGTATAGCTCATATATAATTTTTAAAAATTGCGGAACTAGAAGTTCCCTTAATCATCTAGTTATTATGAAATGACGTGGAGTCCCATAACCCGGCATTGGCTTTGCGTTGGTCACGAACGTAACGTCTGGGTACCAACATAATTTGTGTACTAAACACATGAAGATCTCTTTTTCAAACATTCAGCTAATGGTCCCCGGTCATTCACTAAATGGTAACAGTTGCCGATTTTTAATTTTATTTTTTTTTTGTTGGTCGAAAGTATTACCAGTAAAAACCCAACATGAATAATACAAATAGAGTAGACGGCAAATTGCAAATGGTATAGTTAACAATAAAAGAAGGTAAGAGTAACACAACATCAACGCAGTAAAAATTCGTATCTTTTAGTATAACTTTCACGCGTGATTTGCGGTCATAAAGTTGTGTATTTTTTTTGCAGCAACAGCAGCAAATGGCATAAACTGTAGCATTACAGAGACATATGTATGTTACTCGTAACGTAACATATTGTCGCATACAACATTTATACCCAGAAAACGTATCGTATGCGTCGTACTAGTGGTATCTTCAGTCAGTTCACATTTCTTAATTAATTGCATTAAAGCTCGAAGTACAAGTTATGCCCAAATCGCAGTACATCATCATGTACACGCGGCAGGTAACTGAAGTGGTTTGCTACAATTTGTCGTTGACTTGGATACGGACTTGGTGTTGGCTGGCCATCGTAGGTAGGTACGGACATACATACATATTTGTAAATTATGAAATCAATTGCCACTGTCAATGAG
Source organism: Phaonia tiefii (assembly GCA_963931995.1). NCBI lineage: Eukaryota > Metazoa > Arthropoda > Insecta > Diptera > Muscidae > Phaonia > Phaonia tiefii. The sequence goes on from OZ008369.1 coordinate 43,213,213, forward strand.
ATAATGGTCGTCACACGTGCGAACTTCAAACATTTTGCTGTGTTAAAATGTAGGCAAAAGAAGGCGGAGAAAACGCTCCAAGTGATGAAAAGTTGACCCATAACATTGAAAAAAAAAAGATGAAAGTCTTTCTTTCACTCATATTTCCCCTCCTTACTTCGTTAACGATTTAGTCAATTTGCTCATATCTACGATACATATGTATATTTTGGTACTAACTAGTTTAAAACTTCCAAATTAGCCATTTCATACCGTCGACTATTAAAGTTTGCGAGTTTCGCATAATTATCATTTATGAGTATTAATAGCCATTTTACGTTTTATTACGAAATATCTATGTGTATTATGTAATATAAAAAGAAAATCCCTAAGATTCGTCAAAATATTGTATATATAAATTATAAATCATCTGCTTTGTTTTACCGAGTTTTAACTGCAATTGTCCCTGGCTAGACAATTTATACTATGACGCTCGTAAAACTTAGCAAATTTTCATGAAAATCAATTACTGTTTGTATTAGAGTGTTCCTCATTTCTGTGACATTCAGCAATAATTATTTATGTCAAATTGTACACGCTGACAAATAACGGCCCCAGCAACATTTATTTCAGGACACATGTACGTGTTTGCAAGCATTGCTTCCGTGAATTGAAGATCTGCTGCTTTTTGTTTCTTTATTGTGACCGACAGCAGTTTTTAACAAAAAAATTGACATTGGGGTCACAAATACAAATATTATAACCTATTAATCATTATGTCCATTTGCATCCAAACAACAACAAAATAAAAATTGTTCAGCGTGTATCGATTTTTATATGGTTACCTCCTGTCAATTAACTGCTTCTTGAATTGGACAGGGCCGAATGCCAGGTCTTGGTCTTTGCCTATGCCGATGATCTGTAGGGCTAGAAACCCCAATTTACTTAGCACTCGTACAACCAGCCTACTTAGTCTGACTTCAAACTGGACTGCTAACAAAGGACTATCACTTAACACCACTTGAAACCGAGCGTATATTGTTCTCTCGGAAATATAAAATACCCACATTTGAACTGCCGTCAGTTAATGGGGTGCAATCGGTGTTGCAGTGGGTAGTGTGCGCGCCTCTTGTACTTGAGATTCTGGGTTCGATCCCTGCTCTGCCCACCTTAAATTTCTTTCGACGGCGGTCACCTCGCATAGTGACGGCGACACTATCGAGTATTTAGCCATGAAAATGCTTCTCAAAAATACCGTTCGGAACCGCTGTAAAACTGTAGGTCCCAATCAGTGAGTATAAAACTAGAAAGCGCACAGCTCACTGGTTGTGAGAAGCTCTCCCCGATTCCTTCATGCGATGTAATGGGAAACCATTTTTTTTATTATTTTTTTTTTTTAATTACAGTTGACGGAAAAGGTCAAGTATCTGGGAATAATTCTCGACAGAAAACTGTTTTGCAAACCGAATGTGGTGGAGAGGGTGAAAAAGGGGTCTATTGCTCTTTACTGTTGTAAAGGGGCGATAGGAAAGCGCTGGGGACTATCTCCTAAAATCACCATGTGGATTTATACTGCAATATTCATACCAATACTTCTCTATGGCATCGTAATTTGGTGGAGCTCCCTCCAAAAGAAATATATTCTGAATTCCTTGATGAAAATTCAAAGATCAGCACTGATTAGCGTTAGTGGGGCAATGGGCACGACGTCAGGTACCGCACTTAGTGCTATCCTGAACATCTGTACTCCTGATATCATGGCCGAATCGGCAGCCGCTACATCCCTGGTGAGAATCAGAGATTGCGGCGTGTTGATATGGGGGCATTCCGGACACACTGAATTACTACACCGGATCAACTCTATTCCCGTAAAAACGGACTACTGTATCCCCTAACTTCTACCAGCGACAAATCTAAGGACTTCTATTCCGAACAGGAATACCTGGGAAAAGTCACTGAAAGGGAACACCAGTAGTATCAGATTTTTCAGTTGGACGAGCAAGTATACTATGCGGTCCATTCACCGGAGCTTAAATGAAAATATCTCCTTTAAGCTGCCTGATCACTGTAGTAAATTTCAGGCGGAAATTACCGCCATACTGGAAGTTGCTGAACTACTGAAAAGTAGTGTCACAATCCTCCGGAGAATATGTATCTACACAGACAACCAGGCTGCCATGAAATCCCTGGAAGCCCTGTTTCCTACGTCACTGACGGTGAAAGAATGTCACTCATCACTTAGGGTGATGGCAGAGTATTTCGACATCAGGCTCATCAGGGAACCGGGACACAGCGACATTCCAGGCAATTGCGTAGCGGATGCGTTAGCTAGACAGGGCTTAGGGTGTTAGTATGCCAATCTCTACCTGCCGTTTGCAGATCAGGCAGTGGGCCGATAATATATTCAGGAACAAGTGGAGACTTACTTCAACTTCTTGCAAACAAGCCAGGGTTCTGTGGCCACAGGTGGACAGGAAGAGGACTACGCAACTACTTAACTTGCCGAGAGGCAGGTTATCCACAATGATAGGAACACTTACGGGACATTTTCTTGTAGGAAAACACGCCCTAAGATTGGGACATAGAAACTCCACTCTGTAGATGCTGCATGGACGAGAACGACGAAACACATTTTCTTGGATTGCCCTGCTCTGGCAGGACTGAGAATTAGGATATTCGAAACACATTAGTTACCACCGTAGCCCTACAGGATATTCCAGTAGGTCTCATAGACAAATTCATTGAAATGGCAAATTGGCTAGACGACTCGTCAATAGTTGCTATAGAGGAAACTGCAGGTATCACAATGGGCTTCTTTAGCCTAAGTGTGCCAGACAGCGTGCTGCCTTGCAGCCTTTTCAGCCAACCAACCAACCATCGATTTTTATATCAAAGAATTTTTCTTACACGCCCAGATCTGTAACTACCATTACTTTCTAAAATTTAAATCCTAAACCGATTTTTAGTGGAAACGAACACACATAACATAATTAGTACAGAAAATTATAGGTGTAAGCAGAGTATTCAAAACCCGAAACCGAAAACTGGTCCACTGGTCCTTTTGTCATCCACCGACAGTCGGTTTTCTGAAATTTGTCACTTTCGAACAACCGCTACCACTAACCGCGTTTTTACTGCCGGTCTCACCGCTGTTTTTTTTGGCATCCAAAATCATATCTTTCATATAAAATATTTATAGTCCTAGTTAATTTTTCAGTTAACATGGTCAAAACCTTTAATAAAATAGAAAAAATACATGAGGTGTCAGGGGACACCCGGTTGGTACGAAGTTTCTTTCGCTATATACGAGGGAGGATCAATAAGTCCGTGACTTTTTGAACTTCCCTCTTAGTTATATGAAATGCAACACTGCTCCCATCAAGCACCACCTGTTAATAGATTACCGTCAAATTTTGAGCAAGTTCCGTTATTTACTTTGCGTTTTGCAACTGTTCAAAACATACAACCTCGTGCATTTGTTTAAAAATGGAAAAAAGTGAATATCGAGTGCCCATTAAACGTTATTTTTGCGAAAAAAAACCGTCAATCAAACCAAGGAAAAGCTTAATAAATAATATGGGAACTCTGTACCATAGATTTCAATGGTATACAAGTGGTTTACTGACTTTCGTTGTGGTCGTCGCACAAGTACAAATGACACTGAACGTTCTGGACGGCCAATTGAGGTCAATACACCCGAAAATGTCGAAAAAATCCACGATATGGTGTTGGCCGATCGAAGAGTAAAAGTGAGTGAGATTGTTGATATCACAGGCATTTCACATGGTAGTGTGATTTCGATTTTAAATGATCAGTTGGGTTTAAGAAAGCTGTCTGCAAAATGGGTGCCGCGTTTGCTCTCAATTGACCATAAACGCACGGGTGCACACGTGTGTAGTCTTAATGGCAAAATTCCATGAATTGGGCTACGAATTGGTACCTCATCCGCCATATTCTCCGGATTTAGAACCCAGTGACGATTTCCTATTTCCAAACCTAAAGAAATGGCTCGGTGGAAAGAGATTTAGCTCCAACCATGAAATCATTGATCAAACAAATGCCTATTTTATGGACCTCGAAAAATCTTATTCTTTGGAAGGGATACAAAAATTGAAGACACGTTGGACTAAGTGTATTTAGCTAAAAGGAGATTATGTTGGAAAATAATTTTTTTTTTCAAAACAAATTGTTTCTTTCAAAAAGTCACGGAGTTATTGATCCGTCCTTATATAAATATGTAAATATTTTCAAAGAGATAATCACATGAGATTTGGTCACCATTGAAAATGGTTGCAATATTAAAGGTCTTGCCGCCTCCAGGTTAGTCGACCAAGCTGCCGCTGTCGTCTTTGTTAGGTCCCTATGCCGCCGCCGAAGCAGAAACAATCGGCGTAAACCTCTAGGTGAGATGTGTCATGTTGGTATGCATGTTTTGGTAAGTAAAGTAGAAAATGTATGTTTTTTTTTGCTGTTTTTGGTCTTTAAAACTGCAGCTACAAAATTTTGAGATTTTAGAATAAATAGATTTTCTAGACGACTATTTTGGCAATATAGCGCATCAAAAATATCCCAAAAAACTTATATAGGGTGCTCGCATTCGGAAACACAACAGCATAAACTTTTAGACATAGAAAATAACAAATGTACTTTTTTTGTTGTTCCTACTCATTCATCTAGTTGCTTCTGACTTATAGAAGGCCATTATTGAAGTTGCACATAAAGGAGTATCAAAATAAAAAAATCAATGAGTCTTCGAACTCACGGGCGATGTGTTAACACCTTTTTGTTACACGGTACCTGTTCGATTTCTATGAACCCATTGGAAAAAATGTCAAGCTCTTTAAAACATTAATACATTCATTTAATAAGTATTGATCAAGCTTTATATGATGCCCAGAATGCAGTCAATTCCAAAAGCCATTATACGAAATATGCTTACTTCCATTATACATAAAATTTAGTTTAAAATTGTTTTGTTTTGGTTTGAAATCTTTTTTGTTTCTTGTTCTGAAGGATCTTTTGCTATTGCACTTTCGTTTTGCTTACATCTGCGTTAACATTAGATGTAATATTGTTGAAATAAATAAAGCACCATGAAATAATTGTTTTTGTTTGTCATAAACAGATCGACGACAAAAGTATTGAATAGTATACAGAACTTATTGCACTCTTTTTCCGCTCTCATGTAGACAGTCTGAGTAAAAGAGCATAAACGAGTCTTATTCTCTTTATAGAATATTTCAATAAAAATGCGCCAAACAATACAAAAAGCATAAATATTTGAAAAGGTATCAATGTTTCACATCAAAATTATGAATGGATCAAGTTATGACAAAAAGTGAGTAATTCGTCTTGAATCATTCGCCAGATGTCACCAATACTTTTGAGTCATACAATTCGTTCCATAAGTTATCTATACTTACTTACTTACTTATCCGGTCACGAACAACCCCGAGGGGTCAGGGACCTTACAAAACGAAGACAACATATTTCGCCAACCAGTTCTATCTTTTGCCAAGTGTACGCAGGGATTCGTCAACCTGATCCTTCCAGCAGAGTCTTGGTCTTCCTATTTTTCGTCTTCCTTCGAGTTCGGTTTCGGAAACCCTTCGTGCTGGTTCGCCTTCATCCATTACACTGACACGGACTAGCCAGCGCAATCGTGTTATCTTGAACCGCTTAACTATGTCAAGGTCAGGATAAAGCTCATACAGCTCATGATTCATGCGCCGATACTCGCCGTTGTGCACTATAGGGCCATAAATTTTCCGGAGTATTCTTCTCTCGAAGACTCCTACAGATGTTCCGTCTGCTTGCGATAACACCCAGGATTCTGCGCCATAAAGCAAGTCAGGTTGTATGAGAGTCTGGTATAATTGGGCCCTTGTCACTCGAGAGAGGGCTTTATCCCCAAAGTGCTTGCTTAGTCCAAAATAACATCAATTCGCAAGCACAATTCTCCGCTTGATCACAAGGCTGACGTTGTTGTTTTACTTTACGTCTGATCCGAGGTATATAAACTCGTCCACCACCTCGAAATTATAACGGTTATCAACGTTCACGCTTTGGTCTAATCGCGTGGAGGCTCTGCTCGTTGAAACCATTAATTTTGTCCTGGCCTTTACCTTCAGACTCACTTTTCCTGACTCCTTCTCAATTCTCGAAAACACCGCAGTAACTTCTCTAACTGTATCTATATCATCAGCATACGCGAGCAGCATGTGACTTTTGCTGCTGATGGTTTTATTCAAGTTGACAGCAGATTTTCTCAGAATAATGTCTATTAAGATGTTAAAGAGATCGAACGGTGTCACCTTGGCTGAGGCCTCGCTTAGTTTCAAAAGGTTCGGTAAGATCCTTACCAACTTTCACTGCGGATTTGGTGTTCGTCAGGGTCATCCTGCAAAGGCGTATGAGTTTTGCAGGAATACCAAGCTCAGACATTGCCTCGTAGAGTTTACCCCGTATCGGGCTATCGAAGGCGGCCTTATAATCGACAAATAGATGATAGGTGTCGATTTGTTTTTCGTGGGTCTTGTCCAGGATTTGGCGTAGCGTGAAAATCTGGTCGGTTGTCGATTTTCCAGGCCTAAAGCCACACTGGTATGGTCCAATCAGGTCAGCGATAATCGATTTTAGTCTTTCGCACATTATGCTTGATAGAACCTTATATGCTATGGATAAAAGGCTTATTCAACGGTAGTTGGCACAGAGACTCGGGTCACCTTTTTTAAATATGGGACATTGTACACTGAGACTCTAATCGCCAACCAAATTTTGCTAATGAGCTGATGCATGCACCTTTTCAGCTTATCGCCGCCAGCCTTAAACAGCTCCGCCGGTAATCCATCGGCTACTGCGGCTTTACTGTTCTCTATAGTATTCAATATTCTTTGGCGACGACAAACTGCTAGATTGTTTGCTGCCGCTACATCAATACCATCATACTTATTTTCAGGCAGAGACTATTGTTGTACAACAACCACGAATGTGATGCTAACGCTGTGTGTTGTTTGCATGTGTTCACTTTGATAGATTGCCCTACCGGTGCCTATAGATGTTAACACATCAAAAAGTTGGAGATACTCTTTGATGTTCGATACACCTTAATGTGCGACGTCAATATTTAGCACAATGGTCTACTATAAGTTAGAAACAAGCAGATTAACGAGTAATAACATTAAAAACATGCTTCTCTAATTACTCCTTGCACTTCATTTTAAAAATGTTGATACCATCGGATTCCGGACCTAATTGCAGAAACCTTGTAACACTTTTTGAGAGTATTCGTAGTGCGCTATATTGGCAATTACCTCCTCTATAAAACCCATTTATTATAAATTCTCAAAATTTTATTGCTACAGTTTTAATGAGCAAAAAAGTACGTTTTCACCTTTAAAATTTAAAATAAACTGCACTTATTGCATACTTCGAATGTTTTTCTTCAAAACTTTTGATGCACATATGCTACATTACACCAATTATATTAAAATTTACCAAACTGTGAAATTGCATCTCGGATTTCTTCAAGTGCATTGCGTGACATGACATCCTGACATCCTGTAGCTTCAACTCTTTTGTCGGCCCGGCCTACTCCACAGTCATGCCTAAAACACAAGTTCTTTCTTTTATTCTTGACAGTCCAAGGTCATTTCGATTCAGTCAAATGTGACTGACTGAGATCATAGATCATTCAGAAGACGTTTTTCTTGGAGCTACATCAAACTTGGTGCTCCCTCTTTGTAAGTCAGTAATTCTGTCATACATTTGTAGCAGGTACACGCTGAAAAATAACGGCCTCTCTAATATATTTTCCCAAACATATTCTGCAGGAACCATGTATATGTTTGGAACACACTTCAAACATTCATATGTTTGCAAGTCCCAAACTTACTTGTATTTAAATGCAAACACTATCATGTTTTCTCACAAACATGTATGCTTTTACATGGAAACATATGCGTTGTTCATCCCAAACATCCATATACTTACGTGGGAGCATTCGAGTATTTCCCCCAAACCTCCATATACTTCTGCGGAAACATATGCGAATTTCCTCCCAAATATAATAATATTTAGAAACGAATTATTCTTCGATTTCAATATATATATATTAAAATAAATAAATAAATTGTTTCCCACTACATCCCATGAAGGGACAGGGGGAAGCTGTGCGCTTTCCAGTTTTCACTCACTGATTGGGACCTACAGTTTTAAACCGATTCCGAACGGTATTTGGAGAAGATTTTTCATGGCTAAATACTCGATAGTGTCACCGTCACTATGCAAGGTTACCGACGTAAAACAAAATTTTTTTAAGGTGGTCAGAGCAGGGATTGAACCCAGGATCTCATGTACCAGAGGCGCTCACACTACCCATTGCACCACCGACGGCTCCAATATATAATACTTATAAATATTATTTATTATAATTAATTTTAACAATATAAATCCACATTTATAAATAATTAATACAAAAATTTAACATTTATCTGCATTGAATGCATTATTTCTTTTTTTCATGAAATGAGAATCTGCTGCTCTTTTGCTTCTCCTTTCTTTGTTGTCTCTCACGTTTTTGATTTCAGAAGGTTTCAGCTATGCGTTGGTTATCACTATGCGTTGGTACACAAACTAGATATTTATATACAAATCAAGTTCATGGAAGCCAAGCGTGGATTAATTACTTGTGTTTTTTATATCACTTATTTCAGAAATGGTCCGCCGTTCCGATTTTCTCAGTAAAGGCTCGGACAGGCAAAGGGCTTCACGAACAGACAAAGGGCTCCCTTTACAGTTTCTGTCTCCAAAATCATTTCTCACTTTTGGTAGCACACAAAAATATATATACGAAACACATACACAAAAACCAAAGTATCTTCACCAACCATTTAACCGTCTTAGCCTTCGTTTATTCTTTTTCTACTAATCAAGCGCTTTTGATATCCTCTGTCCGATGCACCATTGATGACTGAATACATGAAACTAAAACGCAATACATCAGGCAAAATAAGAAACACTTCATCTGCAATTTACACGCTCAATCAGGAATATTTATGACTCACTGACTGAGAGAATAATGCAAAAATACAGGGCATAAACAGTGCAACAAACACGGCTGTATTTGTATAACAAACAGAGATATATTTGGGCCGCAGAGACATAGATTATAACATATTAATCATTGCGTCTCAAACATGTAATATTTAATAGCAAATCCAATGTGTTTGGACACAAGTATATTATATTTGCGACAAGATTCAAAAACACTTTATATTTGCATCCAAATAACAACAAAAGTACAGATTTTTCAGGTTGTAGTAGTGATGTACTAAATTGAGGAAGAAACGTTCAAGAACCGACTGACAAGACAACACGCTGTCTAGCACACTTAGGCTAAAGAAGCCCATGGTGATACCTGCAGTTTCCTCTATAGCAACTATTGACTAGTCGTGTGGCCAATTTGCCCTTTCAATGAATTTGTCTATAAGACCTACAGGAATATCCTGTAAGGTTACGGTGCTACTAAATGTGTTCCGAATATCCTACTTCTCAGTCCTGCCAGAGCAGGCCAAGCCGACGGTTTTTCGACGTTTCCTCGTCCTCTTCCATGCAGCACCTACAAAGAGTGGAGTTTCTATGTCCCAAGACAATGACCCGTAAGTGTTCCTATCATTGTGGATAACCTGCCGCTCGGCAAATTAAGTATTTTCGTAGTCCTCTTCCTGTCCACCTGTGGCCAGAGGACCCTGGCTTATTTGCAAGTTGAAGTAAGTCTCCACTTGTCCTTGAACATATTATCGGCCCACTGCCTGATCTGCAAACGGCATGTAGAGATTGGCATACTAACACCTTCTTTGCCGGAAGAACCTGTGCTGGATTACCCTGTTTAGCTAACGCATCCTCTACGCAATTGCCCGGAATGTCGATGTGTTCCGGTACCCAGATGAGCCTGATGTGAAAATACTCTACATCACCCTAAGTGATGAGTGACATTCTTTCACCGTCAGGAACGTAGAAAACATGGCTTCTCCGGAGTTTTGCCACACTACTTTTCGGTAGTTCAGTAACCTCCAGTATAGCGTAAATTTCCGCCTGAAATACACTACAGTGATCAGGCAGCTTGAAGGCGATATTTACATTTAGGTCCGGTGAATGAACCCCATAGCCTACTTGCTCGTCCAACTTTGATCCATCCGTTAAAAATATGATACTATTGGTGTCCCCTTCCAGTGACTTTTCCCAGGTATTCCTGTACGGAATAGAATTCCTTATATTTGTCGGTGGTAGAAGGTAGGGGATACAGTAGTCCGTTTTTACGGGAATTGAGTTGATCCGGTGTAGTAATTCAGCGTGTCCGGAATGCCCCGATATCAAAACGCCGCAATCTCTGATTCTCACCAGGGATGTAGCGGCTGCCGATTCGGCCATGATATCAGGAGTACAGATGTTCAGGATAGCACTAAGTGCAGTACCTGAAGTCGTGCCCATTGCCCCACTAACGCTAATCAGTGCTGATCTTTAAATTTTCATCAAGAAATTCAGAATATATTTCTTTTGGAGGGACCTCCACCAAACTACGACGCCATAGAGAAGTATTGATCTGCCTATTGCCGTATAAATCCACATGGTGATCTTAGGAGACAGTCCCCAGCGCTTTGCTATCGCCCCTTTACAGCAGTAAAGAGCAACAGACGCCTTTTTCACCCTCTCCTCCACATTCGGTTTCCAAGACAGTTTTCTGTCGAGAATTATCCCCAGATACTTGACCTTTTCCGTCAACTGTAATTGCACCCCATTAACTGACGGCAGTTCAAATGCGGATATTTTATATTTCCGAGAGAACAAGATAAGCTCGGTTTTAGGTGGGTTAAGTGATAGACCATTGTTAGCGGTCCAGTTCGAAATCAGACTATGTAGGCTGGTTGTACGAATGCTAAGTAAATTGAGGTTTCTACCCGTACAGATTATAGCAATATCATCGGCATAGGCAAAGACCTGGTATTCGGCCCTGTCCAATTCAAGAAGCAGATCATTGACAGAAGTTAGCCATAAATAATAGTGGAGACAGAACTCCCCCCTGCTATGTCCCCCTGTTAACGGTCCTAGCAATTGTAACACCACCCCATTCGACTTTGACGGATCTATCCATCACAAGCTTCCCAATTAGGCGTGTCACTAAGCTGTCGACTGCTAGATTCTGTAACGACCTAAGAATCGCCGAAGGTTGAATGTTATTGAAGGCTCCCTCGATGTCCAGGAAGGTCCCCAGACCGAAGACCTTATTCTCAAGAGAGTTTTCTATTATGCTGACTATAGAGTGGAGAGCCGTCTCAGTCGACCTGCCCTTGATATAGGCATGCTGGGATCTCGATAGTAGATTCTGTGGAAGATTACTTCGAATCGGTGCTTACAAGAACCCAAAATGGGTTCAACTGAACCGGAATACGGGTCCAAATGAAACGAAAGCGATTATATAAGAACCGAAAGCGTTTCTTAACTGACCGAAAAGACCGGAAACCGAGTATAAAAATGGAAAGAAAAGAACCATATAACGGTTCCACAATAACAGGACTCGGTTCCAAAGGAACCAAAAGTATTAACCTTTGGATGAGAGTAGGGAAATTTACATTTTTATCAAATTGCATACTCTTATAATAACAGAACTGCGTTTAAGCCTCTTGGGGACAGTGATTTTCTAAGAATCGAAACCGTTCCAAATGCTCCACCGGGGGGTTCTTCAAATACACCGAATCGCCCATCACTATTTGTAATTTGCAATAGTACCGTGAAATTGATTGGGAACTTGTTGTTATATCTCAAATGCACCAGTAACCATAGCTCGTTGCAAAAGAATCTATACCGAAATCTGTTATTTCGGAACCAACTACAAACATGTTACTTTGTAGTTTTTATGGAAATCTTAGTACCCAATGGTTAAATCACACAACACCTATGTATCATTGTTATTATAGCCACAAAAATGTCACATTATGAAAACTGACAACAGATATCAAACTCGATAAAGAACTTTATTGTATTCCTTGTTTCTTATCTATTTCTCCTACATTTCATGTAATCTTTTCACCATCTCGGCTAAAGAAATACTAACCTTACCTCAGACAACTGTCATCATCATGGCTGTCAAAGAAAGACAGCAAAAAAAAATAGTAGAAATATTGAGAATTTCTCAGATGTTCATTTCATAGAGAATAAGTAGAACGTTATACTACCCCAAAGAATTCAACAACAGTTGTTTGGTTGCCTCTGCGCAGTTGCGCTGCGACGGTGACAGCAACACTATGCGCCACTTATCGGCATTGACATCATATGCCATAACATGTTATTGCGGCTAAATTTTTACCGCATTTTTTGTTTCGTTTTGTGTCGGTTTTGGTAACTTTTGACTAAAGACTTTCGAAATGCATACGAGTGCAACCAACGCTCTGCGCCACACACATTTTTAGGGTCCATTCCAATTGAGTTTGGTTCGACGCTTAGCGAAATAGTAAAATACAAAATAATTGATTTCTCTTTCTGCATTTTCAAATCCTTTACTCAGGAGTGGAGAGTAATTTTGGTCAAGATTTTCAGTTGCAACACGTACACACTACATTTTTTGATAATTTGGCAGGTGGTGAAGGTCATTAAGGGAAGTTAATGTATGATATTTTCTACCACCGCCAGCCCAAGCCGTTTTATGTAACTGTGTTCACAGTACGTAAACAAAAAGAGAGCATCCTAGAAAGTGAATAATAATCGCTTCTGTGATCTCGAATTACTTCCAAATTGAATCGGAAGCAATGCACTGAACCATTATTTGTCATATGAGAGATACTTCACTGTATAGCGTAAATGCATTACATTTTATCCAGTGTTCACGAAACAGTAAAAACGTTATGTTTAGCTAACGCAATGGCAACGCAATAAATCGCTGACTTTGCTGTAGTTACACAGGAAAAAAACTTTGTGTAAAATTACCCAAATTCATGGTCTGATATCAGCCAATGCACTGGGCAACATAGGGTCAGCTATTTAATTGGGCAATATTACAAATTATTTGTATATTTGCTTGTATATTTACCCAAAGAAGAAAGGGTAATTTACAGAATTTATATGGGTGAATTATATTCAATCAAAATGTGCATTCTTACCAAATATTTAGTCCATATTTTCCATATTTACAGAAACAATGTATTTTAATATAGAACCATTTATTGAATAATCAGATTTTTTTTTAACAAACGATAATATAATAAAGAAAGCCCAGGCTCCTAAAATATAGTTCCACCCTTGATTTATTTCTGTCGTTGACTCCAATCACGTTCTCTCAATTTTCCTGTGAAGAAATTAATTAAAGATGAGATAAAACTATGAAACGTTTTTCTATAAAGATTGGACACACATTTATATTCTCCAAGTGGCTAAGAGGAATTTAGTTTCCCATCACTTATTAAAAACATTTCGCCATTGATCGACTGTAATAAGAGACAACCAAGACAAGACACTTTTCTAATTACACAAATTTGACCATAGAATCTTGGCCAATGTAAATATGTTGGCTATTAAAAACACTTGGAAATCAAACTTGTGCTGACAATTCTTTATGAAATTGAAAACTTGTACTATTTTTTTGGGAAATTTAATAAAATGGCAAAATTCCTTTTTTTCTCCTTTCACAAATTAATGGTGTACATACACAGCGACACAGTAGTAATACAAACTCTTATAGCTGTATATTCGTCTCGCTTTAACGCACGGTGTCTAGTCGGTAGGCTGCTGTCTCGCCGCATTTCTTGATATACAAATAAGAAGCAGGGTATTTGCCAACATGGCCGTCGGTGGTGCAATGGTTAGTGTGAGATCCTGGGTTCGAACTCTGCTCTGACCACCTTCAAAAAAAAATTCTTTCGACGGCGGTCACCATAGTGATGGCGACACTATCGAGTATATAGCCATGAAAAAGCTTCTCAAAATACCGTTCGGAATCGGTGTAAAACTGTAGGTCCCAATCAGTGAGTGAAAACTGAAAAGCGCACAGCTCAGTGATTGTGAGAAGCTCTTCCCGGTCCCTTCATGGGATGTAATGGGAAACCATTTATTTTTTTAATTGCCAACATTATAATGTAAATTCTGCATTGCCGTTAGTAGTGTGTTTTACACTTTTGATTTAGGCAATAATGCCATCTTTTCTTGTCTTCATAACTATAACAAAAATCACAAAACACAAACTGGGTAATATTACCGATGTTTATTTTTTCTGTGTAAGAAGATAAACAATAACAGTGTACGAGGTTGCCATTTACATTTCTGATATAGGAAATTTTTAGTGTTGCCAGGAGCAAATCTCTTACGAGTTCCTTAAGTGCAACAGCTGCACTGGAATACCATTGATTGTAAGGTTGTTATATCTGAGTTCAAAATTCCTTTAAATACAAAATTCTCTATTATGAATCAATCCATACTAAGATATTCCAAACAAAGTATCAGACAAAGTGACTTCCAATTTTGCGGGAACCTCATTACCTTAGCTTCAACAAACGTTACGCTCCCAGAACTAATTGTTTGAAAAGAGATTGTAGAAACTGCAAATTCGGATGTTTCGCCGAATTGGAGTTGGAATGTTGTCACGACTGAATTTAGTCCCCACAACTTAAATTCAGTTGAAACAACCTCGTTTCATAATTAATTCGGTTGTGACAATTGAAATTTCATTATATTTGTTGTAAATTTTCTATAATTTCGATTGAAACAACAGTATTTGGAATCAGTTCTGTTGCAGCGACCGATTTAAGTACAAAATCCGGTTGTAAGAAGAGAATAAGGCATCAAATGGGATGCTACAACCGAATTTTGTAACAATTCAGTTGCAACAACCGAAGTTGGTATTACTTCAATCGTAATGACCGAATTTGACTTTAAGTGGGTTGCAACAACATAATTGGGCGTTAATTGCCAATTAAAGCATGAATCAAACCAAGTCCCCAATCTAGCAAGTTTATCTGTTTAGCAGTTCCCTGGTAAGTCCCAGTGGTCCGGCACACAAATAAGGCTAATATCAGTCGAGAGCAGTTCTCGAATTCAGGAAGACAGTTTCCAGGCAGATTGACTGTCAGAAAAAATATTGGTTCCGACTTTAGTCAGGACACTACTTCTCAGTCATTCCGCTATACGGCGAAAAATCTGTCTTCTTTGTTGTTTGGATGCAAATATAAAGTGTGCTTGGAGCATGTTGCAAATATAATATACTTGTGTCCAAACATATTGTGTTTACTATTAAATATTACGTGTTTGAGACACAATGATTAATATGTTAGAATATATATGTTTGCGACCCACATATATTTATGTTTGTGATACAAATACAGCTGTGTTTGTTGCACTGTCTATGCTCTCTCGAGAGCAAGAGAATAAAAGAGGGACAACGAGAGAGTCTATCTTGTAATTGTGTATCTGTATTTTTCCATTTTTCCCTCAGTCAGTGAGTCATAAATATTCCTGAATGAGCGTGTAAATTGCAGATGAAGTGTTTCTTATTTTGCCTGATGTATTCCGTTTTAGTTTCATGTATTCAGTCGTCAGTGGTTCATCGGACAGATGATATCAGAAGCGCTTGTTCAGTGAAAAAAGTTTGTGCAAGTGTTTCGCATATATTTATGTGTGCTACCAAAAACAGAAACGATTTTGAGGAAAGAAACTGGAAAGGGCAACAACGTGAATCCCTTTTTCTGCCCGAGCCTCTACTGAAAAAATCGGAATGGCGGACCATTTGTGAAATATAATAAAAACATAAGTAATTAATACACGCTTGTCTTGCATAAACTAGAGTTGTATATAAGTATATTGTTTGTGTACCAACGCATAGTGATAACCATGGCATAGTTGAAACCTTCTGAAAACAAAAACGTGATAGACAATAAAGAAAGGAGAAGACAAAGGGCAGCAGATTCTCATTTCATAAAAAAGTAATGCATTCAGCAAGTAAATGTAACTCGGGGATCACACACGGAAATTTTACTTGCGCAAGTTTGGTGTTTATAGGAGAGAGAGGAGAAGAGCTTCCGTTCCCTTCCCCTCCCTCTCATATAAGCTCAAGACTTGTGCAATATAATTGCCGTGTGTGATCCCCGAGTAAAAAGTGTAATTTTAAATAATTTAATTTTTTGCATTAATTACACTACTCAACAAAATGAAAAAAATTTCATGTACACCGGATGCGATAATTTTTTCTGTGTAGATAACCTTGAGATGAGCTCGAAAAACGCAATAAAATTTTTTTTTTTCGTTTGTTTTTTTTTTAAATTTTAAAAATTTTTTTTTGGTTAATTTGTTTTTGTGTGATAAATTGTTTCAGCAACTAACAAATCTCGTCAAAATATATACTAAATGGATGGAACATAAATAATGTGCGTCTTAATTCATCGGCTAGCTGCAGCGGTCGTAATCGGTTGTTGAATCAGGAATTTTACAAAATTTTACCGAAAATTTACAAGTGAAAGCCCTTTAAAGCATTTTAAAAAAATATTAATTCACAGAGTGCATTTCTTTTTGTATTTTATACGCAATGTGGCAGGTTTTAGAAATCAAACAAGCTACTTTTTAAGAAAATCCATCAATTAATAATGAAGTTGTGAATTTTTTCGCTAAAGCCCTCGAATCTACTTTTTAGTTCGAACATTGCATTTTACCTTTGAAATTATCTCACTAGTCAACCAAATGAAAAAATGTCATGTACTTCTAATGAAGTATTTTTTTCTGTATAGATAACCTTCAGATGAGCTTGAAAAATACAACAAAAACTTTGTCTATGGTAAGGTTTTTTCTTTTTTATTACAAAAAAAATTAAAATTTGTTGGGTGACAAAAATATCGTGAATTTTTTCGCTAAAGCCCTCAGAATCTACTTTTTAGTTCGAACATTGCATTTTACCTTTGATATTGTTGTGGGTCTGTTTCTCTTATCAGGAACCAGATATAGTCCCCCATCATAGCTTCGTTCCAAAATCCTTGGTATCGGTGCTCTATTTCTTTCATTTGCTGATGAAAACGCTCGCCATGCTCGTCACTCACATCGCCCAGGTTGTCCGGAAAGAAGTCCAAGTGCGAGTGTAGAAAATGTATCGCAAGCGACATATTTGCTCCAATTTTTTTATAATTTTGGAGTAGTTGTTCGCCGATCTCTCTGTAATTTGAGCTTTTGTTGTTTCCAAGAAATCCGGAAACAATTTGCCGAAATGAGTTCCAAGCTGCTGCTTCATTTGGTGATAAAATGTGCTGAAACTGTTGGTCTTGCAACAACTTTTTAATTTGCGGGCCGTCGAAGACGCCTTCCTTATTCTTTGCCGACGAAAGGTATGTGAAGAGGTGGGAGAAAAACATTTTCCTTTTTTATGAGTGGTGTATATTTCACATTGTCGCTGCCGGGGATGAAGTTAACTCGTTCTGTCCAACTCCTCCTGGTGTAATGATGTTGACGATCGCGGCTGAAAACAACAGTACTTTGTGAATCCACCTTGTAATCCACAAAGGATACCGATAAACTTAAGGTCGGCACAAACTTTCCAATCGTGCCTCTTATAGTTAAGGAACTTTAGTAGATTGTCCATGACTTCGTATGTTTCCTTGGTGTCAACGGCATGAGCAATTGTAATCGAGGGTTTCTTGTTGCCGTTGTGCAGTAAAATTGCTTTAAGGCTCTGCTTGTTGCTGTCGATGAAAAGACGCCACTCTCCTGGATCGTAAGAGTACCCGAGTTCACCAAATAATCCGCGAATGTCCTTACAAAAACAGATGTTGCCTTTTTTTGTGTAGTACCTTGCGTATGGTTCATGACGCTTCCTGTAGATTGTTGTCACCACACCAGGAGCCAAGAAACCGAACTGTTTCATGCGCGATGCATGCAACTCTGCATCTTCCTTGGAGAGTTTCAGTTCTCTAATCCAATCGTTCAGTTCTGCTTGCGAACATAAGCGTTGACCTCCATGCAATGTATATGTTGACTCGCATTCTGATGTGGTTTCTACTGTCTCCGGATCTGATGTTGGATCTATCGCCTCATTATTAGATGCCCATCTTGAAACGGACGGTTGCGGGTCCACTGGTTCTTCGGAAAATGGCACTGGAAAAGTCACTGTTGAAACAGCAGCGTAAGTCCATCGTATATTTTTTCCCACGCCGGTTTTTTTGCTAAGACAAAAGTAGCAATCTGTTACATGGCAAAGCGGTTCTCTCCAAAGCATTGGCATGATGATTCTCGGCTGTCGTCTGAAAGAATTTCAATAATAAGTTATATATGTTCTTGAATTTCGTAATCTACACTTACCTTGAGTGAGCTAGCTGTACGTAGCACCTTGGACATAGAGCACTTGGTGTCCACCGCTCATCTATGTTTGAGACCTGTAAATTGAAGCTCTCTTCAAATGAATCTCTCAATTTGGATTGGTATTGCATTCAAATCCTCGCGAACGTTTGCTCATTTTGAGGTTACTTGCGAAACTAAGTGATATTTGGCAATGTTCATCCTTAAATACCTAAAATACCTAAAATAAAATCAGGCACAACAGGTACTGGTTAAGGTAGTTGCAGTGGTAGCAGAGTGACAAACAAAACGCATTGTTGCGTAGTGACATTACTACCTTCCGTTATTATTTTGTAAACATACCCATGTGCAATATCTATAAGTGATACATACCAGCAAAGGTACGCATACATTGAGCCATCCCTCACTGCGATTGTTGCATTTTTCAAGCTCATCTGAAGGTTATCTACACAGAAAAAAATACTTCATTAGAAGTACATGACATTTTTTCATTTGGTTGACTAGTGAGATAATTTCAAAGGTAAAATGCGATGTTCGAACTAAAAAGTAGATTCTGAGGGCTTTAGCGAAAAAATTCACAATTTCATTATTAATTGATGGATTTCCTTAAAAAGTAGCTTGTTTGATTTCTAAAACCTGCCACATTGCGTATAAAATACAAAAAAAAATGCACTCTGTGAATTAATATTTTTTTAAAATGCTTTAAAGGGCTTTCACTTGTAAATTTTCGGTAAAATTTTGTAAAATTCCTGATTCAACAACCGATTACGACCGCTGTAGCTAGCCGATGAATGAAGACGCACATTATTTATGTTTTGGGGTCTACTACCATCCATTTAGTATATATTTTGGCGAGATTTGTTAGTTGCTGAAACAATATTCCATACAAAAACAAATTAACAAAAAAAAAAATTTTTAAAATTTAAAAAAAACCAAACGAAAGAAAAAAATTTTATTGCGTTTTTCGAGCTCATGTCAAGGTTATCTACACAGAAAAAATTATGGCATCCGGAGTACATTTTGACTGTTGACTAGTATTATTTATTCTAATTATAATAAATAAAGAAAGAAAGAATAATTCGTTTCTAAATATTATTATGTTTTGGAGAAAATACGCATTTGTTTCCACGTAAGTATATGCAGGCTTGGGGGAAACAAGCGAATGCTTCCACGTAAGTATATGGATGTTTGGGATGAAGCACGCATTTGTTTCCACGTAAAAGCACACATATTTGTCAGTCAGTCCTAAGATAGCTATCTCTCCTAGGTTTTCAAGAGGAATGGCGATGGACAAATCGTTCAGAAATACTTAGGGACCGTATTGGACGGTTTCTTCGCTTTAGGTATGCAGGCTTGCTTGATACATCCGGTGTAGAGCTCTATTAGCCAGGGCATCAGTCAATCAGCTACTGCCTGTAGTTCCGAGGCGAAACATTGTCCGATCCTGGCGACTTGAAAAGTTCGAAGCTTTTTATAGCCCACTGGTTGTAAGAAGCTCTCCCCAATCCCTTCATGGGATGTAATGGTAAATGGTTTTTTATAGCACAAAGAATTCTAGATTCAATTCTTTATATTTTTTTATTTAGTTATTGTTTTATAGTAGTTCTACAAAAAAGATGCCGATAGAAATGAATGATGATTAGTGCTCCGCGTTCCCCGATTCACGGTCACACTCCTAGGGTCTAGGGTATTTAAAATTCGATCAAATCTACAAGTTTTGCCAATTTAACTTCATTGTTGTTGTTTCTGTATCTTTGACTTGGGATGTGCTGTTGTTTTTCTTGTTGTTGGTGTTGTTGTACAATTCTATGACAGTCAATGTCATATGAATGCAGTCAAGTCATTTAGCCAACAATAACAAACGTCAAAGAACCACCACCAACAGCAACAATAACAACAACACAATCAGCATTAATAGGCATAACTTTAGCAACTTTATCCGGTAAATGTGGACTTTGCATGTTTGACTTTTGTTTGGTTTAGCGTGTCGATGCCAATTGTTTTTCTTGCACTGTTTCTTTCTTTTTGTTTCTTGCCTCTCCCCTCCCCCTCCACACCACCGTCTCCCATGCAACTTGTCCTTCTTGTCCTCATCATCATCATCATTGTCGTCTTCCTCTGTCCCACCTAAAGAAGTGCAGTTGCAACTGCCATCATATGGCCGGCCGAGCCAAAAGGAAAGCCAAAAGAATTTACAACATTTTACCACTTTACTACGGCTACGATGAAGACGACGGATCGAGTACGCCTGGAGTACACAACAACATCACCATCTTGCGTGGTCATAAACTTCACCTCTATTTTCCGTTTGGCTGTGTTGTTAGGCAAAGTTTTATTGTCAAAATAAAAGAACGCATTATAAATCATCGCCGCTTAAAGAAGCTAACATTGAACTGAACTCAACTCAACTTGGCTGTCTTTGACTCCGTACCTCTATTTCTCCTTCTCTCTCTTTCTCTCACACAACCTCGTTCGTTCTGGTTCATATGTGTGCAATTGTGCAGCATATTATGATGATGCTTTTGACTTGGCTCTTGTAGCACTTTAACTGCTATTTCTAAATGCTGCGCCTGCGCAGAGTCAATGAAAATCAACCGAATTGAACTCAGTTATGTCTTTGAGCTACTCAAGTATCAAGTGCGCCAAATGTACATATGTATGGAAAGACAGGGCGGACTTTTTACTGTCGGCCGCCATGAAATGACTTCGATTCGAAAGTATTCAGAGAGAAAATATTAAAACCATAAATCAATACAAACTCATTTGACGGTCATATAAAAAAAATTTTAATTAAAACATCAATGAGATTCCAATAATTTTCGACCAATTAAGCAAGATTTACACAAACCCCCTTTGGTGCTCGCCTCTGAATGCATTCGATGAGGTTCGTCGTTTCATACGTTACATAAAGTTGCAATTTTTAAGCTAAAATTTCGGAGAGAAATCTGAATATTCGTGTTGCTTGTCACGAAAAATGCGTTACACTTATATTAATTTAAGATTTGAATGTTAACAGCTATTTGGTGGTGTGTATTGCAATTTAATTTGTACAGGGTGTTTCAAAAGTCACCACCCTATTGGAAGATGCTCTTATTTTTGCAAATGGCGGCCAATGTCAAATCTGTTTTGACATTTATGGACTAGACAGATGTAGAATACAAGTAAACAAGCCATGGAGCGATACACTCCCCAAGAACGCGGAATAATCGTGTCTATTTTTTTGCGTAACAATTCGTCTATTTTGTTGGCGCAGCGCGAATACCGTCGCCGATTCCCCGGCCGTCCGACACCGACTGCGCAAACACTGCGCCGTTTGGCCACTAACCTTGAAGAGTAAGCCATCCTCAATCTCGTGGACGAAGTGAACGATTTTTCCACCAAAATCATAATGAGCGATTTCCACCTCAGCGGGTACGTGAACAAGCAAAACTATCGCTTCTGGGGCACCGAAAATCCGCGAGTCATGCACGAGAGGCCATTACACCGCTCAATGTGACTGCATGGTGCGCAATTCACGCTGGAGGAGTCATCGGGCCTTTTTTTTCGAGAACGCCGCTGGTCAAACGACAACAGGGCCATGTTAACCGAGTTTTTCTGCCGCAATTCGACGAATTAGGACTGGAGGACATGTGGTTCCAACAGGACGGAGCAACGGCACACACTGCGCGAGCCACAACCGATATTCTGGAGGCGGCGTTCCCGCATCGCCTCATCTCTCGTTTTGGCGATTTGCTCTGGCCCGCAAGTTCGCCCGATTTAGGCGTTCCAGACTTTTTTGTGGGGTTTTTTTGAAGTCCCGTGTTTAGGTGAACAAGTCCGAGACCCTGGAAGCCCTCAAGGTCAACATTCGACACGAGTGCGAGAATCTGTCGATCGAAGTTCTTGCCGAAGTGATGAAAAATGCCATAAAACGAGCCCGTATGGTAATCAATTGTGACGGCGCCCATTTAACCGATATCATCTTCTCAACTTAACCAATAAAATTCTAAAGGTTCAAATAAACATAATCAAAAAACAGAATCGAAGTTTTTCATTTAGAAAAAAACGAGAGCCAAACAACATCGGATGACTTCTTTTGAAACACCTTGTATTACAGTTCCGTCCAGCACGCCTGTTAATGTGTGTAAGTAAAAAAAAATTGTGTCCCATAACATCCCCTGAAGGGATTGGGGAGAGCTTCTCACAATCAGTGAGATGTGCGCTTTCTAGTTTAACACGCACTGATTGGGACCTACCGGTGCCGAACGGTACTTTCAGAGCTTTTTTTCATGGCTAAGTACTCGATAGTGTCGGCATCACTAAGCGAGGTGACCGTCGTCGAAGGAAAATGTAAGGTGGTCTGAACGAGGATCGAACCCATGTTTGCATGTACAAGAGCTGGCCATGTGTGTAAGTACTGTTGATAATTACATATAAGTAGTTGTGGTAGGTTGTACGCTATTTCCTTGTGAATTCACCACAGAAGGTTGAAGAATTCGCTAACTCCAGAATATACCAGAAAACACTAATATATTCCAACACAAATGACTGGAGAGAATTGTCCATAAATCTAGATGACGCCATAGTCGGTATAAAAGAGCAGCCGCTGTAGGAGATTTCCCCGTCGTCCTACATACGTCAACTTGTCATACACTAAGGAGTTTAATCTCGATGAATCACCATCCAATATGGTTACGGGATCTGCGGCGAAACACAATATAAGGGTATTACATTACTCATAATCATGCTTCATCTGTTCCTGCCTCATTATCATCCTGCTGTATCTGTTGCTGCTTCACCTGTTCCTGTGACACCTGTTCTTGCTTTATCTGTTCCTGCTTCACCTGTTTCAACAGTTCCTGCTTCATATGTTCCTGCTTAATCTGTTTCTATGTCATCTGTTCTCGTTTCATCTGTTCTTGCTTCATCAGTTCCTGCTTCATCTGTCCTTATTCATCTGTTCCTGCTTTATCCGTTCCTGCTCCACCTACTTCATCTGTTCCTGCTTCATATGTCCTGCTTCATCTGCTCCTGTTTCATTCTCTTCCTGCTGCATCTGTTCCTGCCTCCGCTGTTCCTGTCACACCTGTTCTTGATATATCTGTTCCTGCTTCACCTGTTTCAACAGTTTCTGATTCCTTTGTTCCGGCTTTATCTATTCCTGATCCATCTGTTCTTGCTTCATCTGTTCCTGTGTCATCTGCTTTTGCTTAACCCGTTCCTGCTTCAACTGCAGCATCAGTTCCTGTTTCATTTCTTCCTACCTTATCTATTCCGTCTTCATCTGTTCCTGCTTTATCTGTCCTTCTTCATCTGTTCCTGCTTAATCTGTTTCTGTGTCATCTGTTCTCGCTTCATCTGTTCCTGCTTCATCAGTTCCTGCTTCATCTGTCCTGCTACATCTGCTCCTGCTCCATCTGTTCCTGCTTTATCTGTTCCTGTGTCATCTGTTCTTGCTTCATCTGTTCCTGCTTCATCAGTTCCTGCTTTATCTATCCTGGTGCATCTGTTGCAGCTTCATTTGTTCCTGCTTTATCAATCCTATTCCATTGATTTCATTCCTATCTTCCTAATTAGTCTTTATGTATAATAATGCTCTTAATATCGTCCAATACAATCAAGGTTCCTGTTCAATCCATAGACTAATGCTTATAGTAGACCTAATAGTTCTCTCACCAAATTTATGACATTTGGCCTGGTGTGATATTTACGTTCGATATTGAAAAGAATTGCTTCAATAATACCAGATAGAGGCAATGGTTCAAAACAACGAACAAAATAACAACAACGACATTTCGTTTTGTGTGTTAAAATTATTGTGTTAAATACAACACAAATGTATGATAACAATAACTGTGAATAAAAAAGTTTAAAACACATTTAAATTTCATAGTTTTTCACCAAAACGACATGAAAAATTAAAGCAAGAAATTATTGTAATTTTACCTGGTGTATGCCATTTTTCGTCAAACATCTCTCTAACACACCGATCCCATCAAGAAGAGTGTGAAAGGAAACGTCAGATGAGCCAATTATTCTCTCTTGTAAATAGATTACTCTATGGTTCAATCTATTATCTCTTGCGGGAATTTATTACTACTTGTTGTTTAATCGTGTTCCTGATTGCTGTTTTATTTTGTATTTTGTTTTTAACTAAAATATATAAAATTTTATTTTTCCAGCAGTTTTTAGCTCAGTAAATAAATAAGTATAAAATATAATATCAAGTACATGCAGATATGGAAGGGACGAATACCAGATTATAAAAGGTGTTTTGGCTTCTATACTAATGGTTCCAAAGTAGATGGCAAAGTATATTTTGGTCTAGACTTTGCACGAGGCCTAACAGACCATGGTAGTATCGACCAGGTATAAGCCATAACAATGAGAGTAGTTGACCTCTGACTGGAACGAAACTCCATCGTCGCCTGGTGAATCAACACCTAGATCCTCATGTACGTCTTATATGGCTTGAACGCCTCTTAACCATACCAGGTCGGAATATGACGTTCCGTGGTATCACCTTAGTCTTAATTGAACTAAGTGTGTTAATAGTGAGATGCTTGCCTCGAAGAGACTGGCAAAACACCTGATAGAAGAGGCGCCAGAAGATCTCTCAGTGCTCGTTCCGACGAAAATGTCATTGCTGAAGGTGCCGCGGATGAGACATCAACGTCGACCAGACCACAGGCAGTCCAGCAGCTATTGCCTGCATGTTGTCAATCACATCTAAACTACACCCACGCCCTCATGAGCCTTAACGACGAAGTTGACGATTTTTGACCGATATTTATTATGAGCGACAAAATATCATGAAAAACAAAATTTGCGTATCAGTCACAAAGAGCCAGAACATTTACTCTAACACACCATTTCTGTGTATGTGGTAACAATTAAATTGTAATATGAAAATTGTTACAAAGTTGTCACCATTGTTTGTATCTGAAATTCTGGCAACACTGTAACAACGAAAAAATCACCTCGTAACAAATAATTCACCTCACAGTAACAGATTGTCAAAAGCAGAGAAAACAAAACAAAAACATAAGTCTTCTGCACAAAATCAAAGCCGAAAAAATGAAAAATAAGTATTTAATATAATACAAAGTTAGAGTTAATAATTAAGGGTTTTTCAACAGAGACGCTACAAAAGTAAATCGATAGGGACAGCAATCGATTCTCTTGACATTTCTCTTCAGTAAGGTTTTCCATTTCATCATGGAAAGATATACGAGCCAACAACGAGTCGAAATTATTAAAATTTACTACCGAAATTTGGAGTCAGTGGCCTCAACTTTAAGAGGCCTCAACCATCAGCGATGAGGCTCATTTCAGGCTAAATGGCTTCGTCAATAAGCAAAATATGCGTTATTGGTCAGACAGCAATCCACACGTAATCCATGAGTCATCATTGCATCCCGAAAAAATTACGGTTTGGTGCGGTTTATGGGCCGGCGGCGTCATTGGGCCGTACTTCTTCCGTGATGATCAAGACCGGCACATTACTGTGAATGCGAATCGCTACCGTTCAATGATAACCGAATATTTTTGGCCCCAATTGGATAATATGGACTTGGAGGACATGTGGTTCCAACACGACGGCGCCACAAGCCCGTCATCCATTGGAAACCAATTCATTGGAAACCAAGTTTGGTGAACGTGTTAGTTTGGTGAACGTGGCCGTCGGTGGTGCAATGGTTAGTGTGCGCGGCTCTTGTACATGAGATCCTGGGTTCGAACCCGGCTCTGACCATCTTAACATTTCTTTCGGCGGCGGTCACCTCGCATAGTGACGGCGACACTATCGAGTATCTAGCCATGAAAAAGCTTCTCAAATTACCGTTCGGAATCGGTGTAAAACTGTAGGTCCCAATCAGTGAGTGAAAACTGGAAAGCGCACAGCTCAGTGATTGTGAGAAGTTCTCCCCAGTCCCTTCATGGGATGTAATGGGAAACCATTTATTTTTTTTTATTTTTATCTCACGAAATGGCCCAGTCGATTGGCGGCCTCGGTCGTGTGATTTGACGCCGTTAGATTATTTCCTGTGGGGCTACGTCAAGTCTATGGTCTATGCCAACAACCCAGCGACGATATCGAACGTGAAATTGCAGCAGTATCGGCCGATTTATACTTGAAAACCGTCGAAAATTGGGTTCAGCGTCTGGAATTCTGCAAGCGTGCCCGTGGTGGCCATGCAAAAGAAATCGAGTTCCATACATAATGGCATCGAACGTACTTTCACAGGAATAAAGAATTTCATTGGTATCTAACACCGGTTTTGTTTTATTTAAAAAAAACTTTTGTAGCGCTCTTATTGAAAAACCCGTTATATATATTATATACATTAAATTTGAGTGCACCGCAAAGGCACAGGCGGAATGCTATATTGCGTTCCTCAACGAACATCCAGAGATGCTAAGCGGAAAGAATACACCTGTGCATCCGCGGCAAATAGAAGACGAAAATGTACTTTAGCAACAACTTTCTGATATACACCAAAATTTCACCATCGACAAACGGTTCTGCGCTGAGTTCAAAAAGTCTTTCTCCCCTCGCTATCGGTCCAATTTCATTAAATATTATCCCTTATCTCATGTATTTATAATCGGATCAGGATAAAATAGGTATCATTACAAAGGTCTTTCCAAATTCTATAAATCAGTGCATAAACATATTTATTTATAATAAACGATTTTTTAACCTCACTTTTCTAGTAAAAATGTCTTTTCTTTTTTTAAAAAAAATGGTCTACTATACTTACTTTTTTGTAGCCCCGATAATATACAAGACCTTAACATTTTTTTTAAGGTGTAATACTCACCAATATTCCTTCAAAGACCGGGGATATTTCGTTCACAATTTTGAAATACATTTGGCGCTTTTTCAATCTTTCGAACACAAAAGCAAGTCCCCGATTGGAACGATGCAGACTTTTTACTTTGAAATTTTTTAACTTCATGACTATATTTGAGCAAACCATAGACGCTGGAAGGTTTCAAAGATAATATCCGACGACAGTGCGAGAACTTATGGCTCGAAGTTCTCGCCAGAATGATAGAAATTGCGGTAAAATGAAGCCAAATTGTC
This sequence comes from Phaonia tiefii, assembly GCA_963931995.1. Taxonomy (NCBI): domain Eukaryota; kingdom Metazoa; phylum Arthropoda; class Insecta; order Diptera; family Muscidae; genus Phaonia; species Phaonia tiefii. The sequence goes on from OZ008369.1 coordinate 43,240,577, forward strand.
ATCAACAATGGAGGCGCCCACTTAATCGATACGAGTATCATATTAAAAAAAATTAATGAGAAAAAACACTTAGATATCCCAATAAACATTTTAAATAAAATTCTGGAATTATGTCGGTTCACTTTACAGATATAACAAAACAACATCAGGTGTGTGCTTTGGGTTCAACACTTAACTGGTTCAGAGAAGGGTTCCTTATATGGTCAAGTTTTCTAAGCTGCAAAGTTTAAAGTAATGCTAACATCATGATGAAATAAGTACTGAAAAGCAGACAATTTAAAAGTAATTCGGTACTATGACAACCCAATGAATAATTCATTGGTATTATTTAAAATTTCAAAATCTTCATGAGCAAAAGTAGTGAATTTTGTGACATTTGGTGGTATACTTGTGTCGTAGTTACTTGTCTAGCCAGAAGTAGGAGTTTTCTTTTTCGAAGCAAATTTGTTTTAACCTAAACAAAAAAAATCCAATGAGTGTTCGAACTCACGGGCGATGTGTTAACACCTTTTTGCTACACGGTACCTGTTCGATTTCTATGAACACATTCGTAAATGTTACATTGGAAAATAAAAAACAGCGTTCAATCATATGATGACGTTACAGTTAAATAATATTAATACTTAAAATTATTTAAAGACCCAGTGCAAGCACATGGTCATTATTTTCTTGCTCAATACTTTTTGTTTTATTCCCACAAAAGTCAAAGAATGCAAAGCAACACTTGTACATACATACACATTGTTATATTCGTACGATATAACCGAAGATCAACATAAAATACTTTTTTAATATTACTCCAAATTAAAACACTTCAATCTCGGCTCGCCGATATCGGATCGCCTTAATTTTTGGCCTAAACTCTTTATCGAAACCCGCACTAGCTTTTTAATCCAAAAATTAATAAAATCGGCTATGAATTTCCGGAGAAAATCGCGTGGGAAAATTATATGAAAATCGCCCAATAATCACTTTCAATACCGACTGCCAAGCAACGAACAAACAAACGATGATAAGACAAAACCGAAGATCAACATAAAACACTGTTTTAATATTACTCCAAATTAATACTCCAAATTAAAACACTTTAATCTCGGCTCGCCGATATCGGATCGCCTTAATTTTTGGCCTAAACTCTTCGTCGAAACCCGCACTAGCTTTTTAATCCAAAAATTAATAAAATCGGCTATGAATTTCCGGAGAAAATCGCGTGGGAAAATTATATGAAAATCGCCCAATAATCACTTTCAATACCGACTGGCAAGCAACGAACAAACAAACGATGATTTACTCTTACAAACCTAACACTTGTGTATGTATTAAATTTATAGTTTACTGCCCTAGAGGCGCGCGTATAGATGTTAACACATCAAAAAATCATGATTACACAGTTGTAGTCGAAAAATGTATCAAAGTTCTAGTAAATTATATCGGTTAGAGGCAAGTCTACTGCGTTGATCGGTACCCATGAAATGTCTGTATCAAGTAAAATTTTTTAAAACTCCGTTTTTTTCGAATTCCCAGTTTTTCCTGCCCTTTTTTTTTGAAAAATTTGGGTTGCATATGATTTAGGCTTTTTTCTTCAAAACATGTTGTTCTTTTTGGCCTTAGATTCCTCTCAGATGCTTGAACCAAGTGTATGTACCGTAATGACGGTTTTCCGTCCTATGCTATAGCCAAAAGTTTATACCCCACTTGGCTTTGGAAGTAGTCATAAGTCATAACTGACGAGGAAGAACAAATCCATTATTAAGATGTTGGCCAAAATTTTGCTAAATTTTTTCTATAGCAGAAGAGGTTTGAGAGACGATTTATCATATTAAAAACGTCTCTCAAACCTCTCACAACTTTTTATGAATAAGGCCTTTATTCTATTATTGTGTTAACGGAGCGTTATAGCACTGCTACTGATCAAGTAAATCAGCCGAATAAAATCTCTAACTATACCGCACTTTAGCTGACAGCGAGACCATGGATCAAGTGATGTCTAGCGGGCCAATAGTTTTAGATACGCGACATTTTAACTGTCTTTGCCATCCAGTATTTCAACTATCTTAATCTTTAAGGCAGCAATTATAATGAACACGATTTTTAGTAGTGCCTTTAAATTTACTAGTCGGACCATCCACTCACTTTTTCCCACACACATACACTGGGCTTGGCGAGTCCCAGCAGGCCAGCTTAACACCTCAGATGTACCCGATCGTTTTGGGTTTAAGATTTAGAACATATCACTCGTAGGAAATCTCCCCGTGAAACCTCGTTTGAATACGCTTAAAATGGGACAATTTTTAGTAATTAATTCTTTCTGAACTGTTGTCCTTTTTTGTATAAAATGTTCATTCTACGATTGTATTTTGTTACTCATCCTACACCCAGAGAACTAATTGTTTGGAAAGAGGTTGTAGCAACCGAATTGAGGTTGTCACAACCTAATTGAGGTTGCTACGGCCGAATTTAGTCCCCACAACCGAAATTCGGTTGAAGCAACTTCCTTTCATAATTGATTCGGTTGTGACAACTGCATCTTCAATTACAATCGTTCTGTCAACTAAATTTTCTAAAATTTCGGTTGGAACAACTGAATTTGAAATTAATTCGGATGCAATAACCGAAATTGGTACCAAATTCGGTTGGAGTAACCGAATGTGGTCTTAATTCGGTGGTAGTAAACTATTATGGAATGAATTCGGTTGTAACTATGGAATTTGGTATCAATTTGGTCACAATAACCGAATCTAGCCTTAATTCGGTTGCAACGACCACATTTGGCGTCAATTCGGTTGCTGTAACCGAATTTGTCATGAATTCTGTAGGTACAACCGAATTCATTTTCATTTCGTTTATCACAACATAATTCGATGTATTTCAAGTCTGACGTTTAAAATTATTTTAAAAAGAATTAAAGAATGTCAAGATTTGTTTATGCTTTGAAGTTTTTTAAGGTCGGTGATGTGATATATGATGGAAAATGGTCATGTGAGTCTGTATACAAAATGTTTTAGGACCCAAATCAACTGATACAATACGTCAGAATTGGTGCGGTGTGCCATGATGGCCGGGACGTCAAAAAAGGCCGGAAGAGGCATGTAAAACAAATGAATTCCTCTATTGATTACCCCATGTATGTGACGAAAATGAAAATAAACCATCACTTAATAATAAAAAAAAATTTAATAATTCATTTGTGACACTATCCAAATTCGGTTGTAACAACCTCTAAATCGGCTGTTACAACCTATAATGAGGTTGTGTCAACCACTAATGAGGTTGTGTCAACCACTAATGAGGTTGTATCAACCTCTAACGAGATTGTGTCGACCTCTAATGAGGTTGTGTCAACTTCTAATGAGGTTGTGTGAACCTCCAATGAGTTTCTGTCAACCTCTACTGAGGTTGTGTTAACCTCTAACGAGGTTGTGTTAACCTCTAACGAGGTTGTGTTAACCTCTAACGAGGTTGTGTTAACCTCTAACGAGGTTGTGTTAACCTCTAACGAGGTTGTGTTAACCTCTAACGAGGTTGTGTTAACCTCTAACGAGGTTGTGTCAACCTCTAATGAGGTTGTGGCAACCTCTAATTCGGTTGAGACATCCTCTTAATTCGGTTACGGCTAATTCGATTGTATGTTTTACCAATAAATAATTCAAAATTTCTTCTTTTTCTACTATCACCTATTGTCTTTTAAGCCCTGGAAGGTCATTATTCGTACCTCACAGCATAAAACTAAGAATGCCCTGTTTGGGTTATGAGTTTTTTCTTTACCAAGATGCATCTGGCAGCGACAACAAAAACCCACAGAACTTACGGTTTGAAAAGAGGTTTGCTCCAACCAAATTGAGGGTGTCACTACTGGGTGAAATCCTCTAATAGGTTGTGAGAACTTATAATATGGTTGTGATAACATCCAATGCCTTTGTGACAACCTCTAATGCGGTTGTGACTTCGTCTAGTGCGGTTATGACATCCTCTAGTGCGGTTGTGACAACCTCTAATGCAGTTGTGACAACCTTTGATGCGGTTGTGACAACCTCTACTGCCGTGGTGACTACGTCTAATTTGAATCTGTTGGCATCTAATGTGGTTGTGACAACCTCTAAATTGGGATACAGCTAATTCGCTTATTTCCGTGCAGCAATGTTTTGTATCTGCTCTGATTCCAAAAAAATCGATTCGAAGAGAAAGTGAGACTATAGAGCTGCAGCCTGTAGTTCGCTTTGGCGGAGGGAGTATCTATCGAATAACTATCCAGAGAAAACTCGTTCCGTTTCGCGCTCGTAAACGTTATAAAACTGTTGGTCCGAACTAATCACTCAAAATATAATAAAGTGAAGACTGTGGTACGTTTACTATATACGGCTTATATAATGCTTTCTACACTGAAAATATTACTGATCATCAGCATAATGAAAATGTTTCATCAACAGTTCTACATGAAATTGATGTAAGATTTCATTGATACAAAGAAAATTTTCCTTGAATTAAAATTTTTTCACATGTTTTCATCATCATAGAATGAAGATTTTTTACATAATTTCGATGTAAAGTAAACTTACATTTTAAAACGTGATGATTACATTTTAGACATTTCTACACAATTAGGTGTTTTGCACCTTATTTCGATACAACGCGCAGTGTACGATTTTGATATGATGCCAACACTAAATCCTAATTTTTTTTTTGTTCTATTTCGTTTTTTCAAATATGGAGTATGGTAGTAGGCTACCTAATCATTATAAAAATAATGATTTCAAAATGAAAAAATTGTGTACGCAGATTATAACAGTACTGTCAATATCAAATATAAATAGTTGAAAACACCTGAGTATGAGTTGGGAAATATTCATTAAAGTTTAAATTCTGATTGTGCAGATATTATACAATATTTCTTGGTGCGGTTTTTTTTATTTAAAAGAAAACCTATTCATAATTACATATTTAAATATAAATCAACGAAAAACCGTATGTTATTTATATATTTCTCATAAATGTTAATCAGGTTTTAATAATTTAATATGAAAAAATCCATAATACTTTCTAGTCTGTATCTCCTAAACACGGGAGAGTACGGGGGCGAAAGTTTCGTCAAAATAATCTGGAAAGTGTTCACAATAGCTGTAACTAAAAGAATTTTGCAGCCGTTTGCTTCCCCAGAAATTCTTGAAGCTTTTGGAAAATTGACACTACGATTATTACTCACCGTCATTTGTTCGATTTGTGGGTTGTAACACCGAATACAGGCCGATGCACTAGGCTTGTTGATGAAGTATCAGACAATCTTTGTAGCGGTTCTAGATGCGCAATAGATTATGACAAATTAAAATTATTTTGCAAGCGTTTGTGAGAACATTTTGCTAGCAGGTGGGCTAAGGCCTATCGAGCAAAGTCAAGATTTTATTCGGACCACAGTGAATGGCTAGCATCGAAAATAAATACATCGTCATTTGTTAATGTTTCAAGCCCAAATGATACTGCTGGGAGACCTGTAAAAAGCTTTACTGATTGGCCAAAACAAAAGAAAGCGATGAAATTATGTGAGAGTGTATGCGAAGATCAGCTGTTTATGGCAGCTGAAACAAAACTTCGTTCAACAGGCAAACGTAACTCAGCAGAATTACTAAAAGAATTATTTAAATCGTCTCCAGAGAGAGGTACATGTGTCAAATGGGATCTAGAATCTTTTCTACTGAAGCGGTCGCAATGATAACACTGGTTTACAGCCAAAAAATACCAAGAACGCCACATACCTAGATAAGTTAATTGGGACCTCCTGAACACGAAAAACGCTGTAATTTTTTTTTCCTAAGTACCGATTTTTAGATAACGGTACTTTTGTGTTTTTCGGTGTATCATCCCACTCAACCCCTTGTGGAGCCCAACCGAAAAGACCGATCGAGATATATGGGATATCGTTAAAAAGGTAATTGAATGCCCTTTCCGTCGATAAGCTATACATTTCTCTCTGATAAGAAATGACCGAGTAGTGGCCCCTCAAAGTTCAAAATTTGGTGTTTTTTTTACGTTTTTTTTCAAAATTTTTCATTTTTATTTCGTTTTTCTTCTACTTTATAGTGAAGATCTGGAATGTTTTATTTTTTAACCATATAGTTTATTTAACTACCAACATTTTAAGCGTAATTTGAAATAAAGGCTTTTTTTAAGCATTTTGTGGAACGACAATATTTTCATTTTCATTGCCCACACACCATATTCGGCGTCCATCAGTTTTAATACGAACAAATGTTGGTAGTTAAATAAACTATATGGTTAAAAAATAAAACAGCGTTTTTCGTGTTCAGGAGGTCCCAATTAACTTATCTAGGCATGTGGCGTTCTTGGTATTTTTCCAAAGTTAAAATTTGTAAAGCAGTGTAATAGACACTGATTTATCTGTGCATCAATATAATTTGCTTTAACTTGCACTAACTATAAAAAAACCTTTCCCCAAAATGCATTGCTTTATCTTGAATAGTTTTAAAGTTATGGAATTTAGTGTTGCTACCATATTAAAATCGTACACTGTGCAACGGTTCGTCTAAATTATATTAAAGAATTTTTTAACGCACTTTATTCGTAATTCTACGGAGCTTATCCAGTCTTTGGACTGCCTGGGAAAAAGTATTGGCAGTGGCGGTAGACGGATCAAACTCCGATCGTGTCTCATTGCTGGTTACGTCGTTTATTGCACCAAAGGTGAATATATTCCAAGTGGTTGCATTCGAACAGCTGGCTTAATTTTTTTTCATGTCGTTGTCGTCCGAACTTGTTAAATTCAAATCAATGTATTTTATTTTTGTACTTTTTTATTCAGTTTTATTGTGATAATTAAACGATATTGGAACGAAGTTTATTATTGCACGTTGCGGGATGGGGGCTAAATGAAAAAGAAACTGAACAACTTTTTTTCAACACTATTACGCTACAACCCAGTATTATATTGGGCACTTTTGCTTTGGTTTGTGTCTAGACCAACATATGTTGGGAATATTCTTGTTTAATGGGAAGTTTTCTAGTTGGAGCCTGTTGCCCATATTTAGTATATATAAGTTTTAGTTTGAACCAAATAAGAAATAAATTTAAATTTTAAAGTCAAAGTGAAATTTATAAAAGTCAAAGTGAAAGAAGTTTAAAAAAATAAAATTTTCTTAAATAAGTGCCTTTTCTTTTGTCTCAAAAAAATACCTATTCATATTCTCAAACCAAGTACCTTTTCTTAAAAAAATACCTTATCTTAAAGAAGTACCTTTGCTTAAACAAAGTACATTTTCTTAAAAAGTGTAACCTTTTCTTAAAATATTAAATTTTCTTACAACAAATTGCATTTTCTTAAAAAATACCTTTACTTTAAATAGTACCTTTTTTGTGAAACCAAATAACTTTTCTTGAGAGAAGTAATTTTAAAATTTTACCTATTCTAAAAAAATTCCCATTTCTTCAAAATAAAACCCTTTCTTCAAAAAAATACCTTCTCTTAAAAAAACCCTTTTCTTACAAAAATTCCTTTTCTTAAAAATAAAATAATACCTTTACTTTTAGTTTCTTGAGATAAGTAGGCGTTCTGAAAACCTATCTTAAAAAAGGACCTTCTCGGGAAAATATAATACATATTCTTACAAAAAGGACCTAAATACATACCTTTATTTAAAAAAAATACATTCTATAAAAAAATTCCTGAGGATCCATTTAAATTATCGTATTCTCCAACGTGCGCCTTAGGTGTGTTGGAAATAACTAGTGCATCAGATAAAGCGAAAGGGACTTCGTTCCAACCGGGTATCCCCTAACACCTCATGTAATTTTTTTTAAACTAAAACCATGTGACAAATTTCCAAAACGAAGTGTTCTCAATGCTCTCCACTATTGAAGTAAATAATTGAGGAGTACAGCAGAGACACACTGAACTTTGAGTTAACCATAGAGCAATAGAAAAGAGTAGCTATCCCTCTCTTTACGTTCTCTCAATGTTGTATGTTACTCTTTGGTTGGACATAAAACGAACAAAAATAAAAGAGAATGCGTATTTTCCTTCGATGCAACCAACATAAAACATAATTTAGCTGTCATTAGTATATTAACTTCGTTTGCTTCATGGTTTGCTTCTGGTTGCTTATCGCTATCTCGCCTATCAGCTCTGTTTTCTATAAATTTCCTACTTCATAGTCGATCAGCTTTGTCATGGATACCCCAGAGTTAATAAAATCAATTCGTTGTTTTGATCAAAGGATTCAATGTAAAATTGATTCACCAGCGTTTTAATTCAATCAAATTCATTAGATCAATTGAATGTCAAAAATCATCAAATAGATGAAAATTTTTTCTGCAAATAATTCTTTATTTTCATAAAAGTGATAAAATAAATTGTTAATTCTTGTTTCTTGTACTAAATTCATAAACATGAGCAAACAAGTACATTTTACAAATGTACACTTTACATCAACTCAATGAATAACATGTAATAAATTTGCAACAAGTCTTCATCAACTGATGTCTCATTTACATTAAATTGCTGGACGAATCTGAAGAAAAATGTATGTAAAGTTTTACATGTATTCATTGAAATGGGTCGCATGTTGGAAATGAATGAACTTTTACATCAGGTCTATGCACAAATTCATTAATTTCATATGCGTTTTTCTTTCAGTGTAGGGTGCAAAAATGTATCTCGTTATACACCCACAAAAAAATTCAGTTGAGACGACCGAATTAGCTGTAACCGAATTTAGAGTTTGCTACAACCACACTACAGTTTATCACACCCCAATTCCAGGTAGTCACAACCGAATTAAAAGTTATCACAGCCACATTAGAAGTTATCGCAATTGCATTAGAGGTTGCACCAACAGAACTCAAGAGAAATTTGGTTGCAGCAACCTCATGTTACATAAATACGTTTGTTTCAACTGGATTAAGACCAAATTCTATTGTTTCTATAGACTTAAAGCTGAATTAATATCAAATTCTCATGTTGCAAACGAAATGAAGCCACATTCAGCTGTAGCAACCGAATTTGTACGAAATTCGCTTTTCTACCGAAATGAAGCCACATTCAGCTGTTGCAACCGAATTGATACCAAAGTCGCTTGTTGCAACTGAACTGAATCCGATTGTTGCAACAGAAATTATAGAATATTTAGTTGGCCAACTACTCGTACCTATGAAACCGAATTTCATTAGAGACAACTTCAATTTGATTGGAGCAACCGCAACACAGTTACGGTTGCTACAACCTCTCTTCAAACAATTATTTCTGTGAGTGTTGCCAACTAATACACAATATAGAATTTAATGTACATTTTCTCTCAAGAATTTTACGCCCCAGGGCAAGCAAGTTAGATATTTTCACACTCCTTTCATACCGATCATCTTGTCGGAATGTTTAAACTTTTACTGTCTACCATCTCGTTAGAGTACTCGTAGCCCGGAGCAAAGTTAAGCATCTTCACTAACGGGCGATCGTTTGATAGAAAATGACGTTTGGAAGATATTTGAAAATGGAAAACAATATCAAAACCTAATACACTGGGAATTTTTATTACATTTTCAATTATGATAAGGCCGGTGGCTGTCTCTCATTTTATGAGTGGACATCAACTCTCGGAAATGCTACAATGAAAATACTTCACGACTAAGCAGAGAGTAACGACATCGCAATAAACCAGTGAAAAAACAAAAGGAACTATGAACATTTCCAGAATTCCTCTGCCTTAATGGAACACGACTAGTACGACCAGAGTACTATATGTCAATTATTGCAATATCTCATGCGTGGTCAGAATTATGTTGATGAGCAAAAACACAAAGAATTACAAATTTAAAGAGGAAAATGAAATACTATAGTTCGAGATGTTATAAGTATTTTGTTTCTTATACAGTTTATGGCCGTCGTACTATGCATTATATGCGGCAAAACGTCCAAATTTCCATGTGCCTCAATCTTTGTTTCTATGATTGATTTTAAAAAGAGAACCATCCCAATAAGAAAGTTCTAAACGATTGGTGTGTTACATTGGGTAAACATTGTTGTGGGAACATTTAAAATAGACAAATGCTAATGAATTTAGATGTAATTTGACCCTGGCCGTCGGTGGCGCAATGGTAGTGTATGCGGCTCTTTTCCATGAAATCGTAGGTTCAATCCCTGCACGCTGAAAAATCAGTCGGTTTTTGTTGTTTGGATGCAAATATAACATGTGTTTGGAGTTTGTTGCAAATGTAATATACTTGCGCCTAAATGCATTGTGTTTGCTATTCAATATTACATGCCTAAGATACAATGATTAATATATTATAACATATGTGTTTGCGACCCAAATATATCTGTGTTTGTGATACAAGTACAGCGTGTTTGTTGCACTGTTTATGCTCTCTCGAGAGCAAGAGAATAAAAGAAGGGCAACGAGTGTGTTTATCTTGTAAGTGTGTATCTGAATTTTTCCATTATTGTCTCAGTGAGTGATTCATAAATATTCCAGAATGCGCGTGTAAATTACAAACGAAGACAGTGTTTCTTATTTTGGCTGATGTATTGCGTTTTAGGTTCATGTATTCAGTCGTCAATGGTTCATCGGCCAGAGGATATCAAAAGCGCTTGATCAGTGAAAGAAGAATAAACAAACGCTCTGACTATTAAATGGTTTGTGATGTTGCTTTGGTTTTCCTGCATGTGTTTCGCATATATTTATCTGTGCTACCAAAGTGAGAAACGATTTTGAGGAAAGAAACAGGAAAGGACAACAACATGAATCCCCTTTTCTGTCCGAGCCTCTACTGAAAAAATCGGAATATCCGCCCATTTATGAAATATAATAAAAAAAACACAATTAATTAATACACGCTTGTCTTGCATGAACTAGATTTATATATAAGTGTATTGTTTGTGTACCAACCCATAGTGATAACCAAGGCATAGTTGAAACCTTCTGAAAATAAAACCGTGAGAGACAACAAAAAAATGAGAAGCAAAGGAGCAGCAGATACTCATTATATGAAAAAAACAAATAATGCATTCAATGCAAATAAATATAAAAAGGCCCGTTTTAAATCTATTATTTTTTTGTATTAATTATTTATAAATGTTAATATTGTTAAAATTAATTATAATAAATAATGAATATTTATTGAAATCGAAGAATAATTCGTTTATAAATATTAATATATTTGGGTGGAAATTCGCATATGTTTCCACGTAAGTATATATAGGTTTAAGGGAAACTCAAGAATGCTTCCACGTAAGTATATGGATGTTTGGGATGAAGAGCGCATATGTTTCCACATAAAAGTATACATGTTTGTCAGCAAACATGATAATGTTTGTATTTAAATACAAGTAAGTTTAGGACTTGCAAACATATGAATGTTTGAAGTATGTTCCAAACATATACATTCTTCCTGCAGAATATGGTTGGGAAAATATGTTAGAGAGGCCGTTATTTTTCAGCGTGTGGATATAAATTGATAAAATTAGTTATAATAAATAAAGAAAGAAGGAATAATTCGTTTCTAAGTATTATTATGTTTGGGAAAAAATAGGCATATGTTTCCATATAAGTATATGAAGGAAAATATATAAGTATACGTAAGTATATATATATTCACTGAATGTAAAACCAGAAAGCGCACAGCTCAATGATTGTGAGAAGCTTTCCCCAATCCCTTTACGCGATGTAATGGTGTAGTTTACAGAGGAATTGGAATAGCATTGGAATATCAGCAGAAGTTTCTGCCTTTATTTACAGACTTAGTCCAATGAGCACCGTTTTGCTACAAAGGGGCGTCATGTTCCGTTCCCATCGTTGAACCTGTAAATTGAACTAGTGTGGTTAAGAGTCGTTCAAACAACAAAATAAACCCTCCCGGTGTTCCCAGATGGAGCTAAAAAAGATACGTATATGAATCCCTCAGGAACCAGTTTCTGCTCAGCAAAAATATTCTAAGGTTATTCAGCTAAACTCCCTGAATCGTGGCAAACACTGTCCAGTGATCACTGTTACACTGAAAGAAAAACTTTTTATATCAAATCGATGATAAATGTTCATCAATTGGTCTTCATTGAATTGATGCCAAATTTCATCAATTCAATGAAAAAGTTATTCAATTTGAAGATTGTGCGTTTCTTCAACTTTTTCAGCGTCATTGAATTATTGACCTTTATACCCTCACCATAGGATGGGGGTATATATTGTTTAATACATAAAAAAATGTAACACATAGAAGGAACCAAATTAGACCCTTAGTATCTTTGGACGAAATTCGTTTTAGGACTTTTTAAGACGTTTGAGCCATGTCCGTCTGTCTGTCTGTCTGTCTGTCTTTCTGTCTGTCTGACTGACTGACTGGCTGGCTGGCTGGCTGGTCACCACGATAACTGTAGTAAATCTTTACAGATGACAATGAAACTTTGTCAGTGACTATTATTTGCCAATATTGAGGTTGGGATTGAAAATGGGCGTTTTGACCATGCCCCTTCTGGTACCTCCCATACAAATCGACACATTTAGCACAAAATCATATTTCTTTCAAACCTTTCTTCATGGTAGATGTGATTAGCTTCAACTCTCTGGAGAAAATGGGGGAGATTGTCACGCCCATTCTGGTACTTCCCAAACAAAACATGGTGTTCGACCGGATTGTCAATCCGATAAATCGCGTGAAACACTTCCGACCTTAATGAAATTAGGTATAAGGCTTCACGTTATCAAAAGCTAATCACCGATTAAAAAAAGGTGATTTTGGCACGCCCATTTTAGTACCTCCCATACAAAAGTTGTTTGGGCGTCTGGTTGTTCGGCATGAGAAGTCCCGCAAAACCAAACCAATCTTTATGAAAGTTTGTACTAGTCAGTATTTAGCCAAATAAAGCTCTTCTATAGAAAATGAGCTATTTTTCCACACCCATTATGGTACCTCCCATATAAAAGTTGGGCGGATGACCGGTTGATCCACACTATAATTCTAATAAACAACAACCGATCTTAATAAAATTCGGTACTAGGCAATATTTTGCTAAAAGCTACTGTGTAACTAATAATTGACTATTGTGCCACGCCCAGTTTCGTACAACCCATACAAAAGTTGGGCGTATTTGCGGTTTGCCGACTTGATATCTCCAACCGATCTTAATAAAATTTGGTACTGATCAAAATTGTGGTAACAACTTGCCATGCCCATTTTTGTACCTCGCATATAAATATTGGGATGGAAACTAACTAATTTGGGTATTCAATAATATTTAGCGCAATGTCGTCAATCTGCTGTTGAATATGGCCACTTTTGAGTATGGGCGTTTTTTAACAGTATGGTGAGGGTATGATTAAGTCGGTTCACCTGACTGAAACTTATGTACTGGTTTTTACATCAATCTTCATCATTGGAATTTGGAAATAATTAGTGGCATCGATTCAAAATATGGTCGTAGTATTGAAAAAATAAGAAAAAACTAGTAGATAATTAAAAATAAATACATAATAGAAAATAGTGACATGGACACAAAATAATATCCACGCTATGAGCATTTTTATGTGGTCTTACGCCTTGTTGTGTTTTTTTTTTAATAAAAAATGGTCCAAAGAGTTTGGCTACACATTCAGAACCAATTTAATTGAAAATTATTACCAATTTACATCAAATTTATTTACATTAAACTTTACAGCAAATTGATGAACCATTGACATCAAAATGGTGAGCAATTTACTTCAACGTGATGACAAACTTTCATCAAATTGATGAAAAATTTACATCAACTTGATATAACGTTGTCGTTTAATCAACATAAACTACTAATGAAACATGGATGAAAGATTCACGAAATGTTCTTCATCAATTCAATGAAATGTATCGTAGGTTGGAAAATGAGGAAATGTTTTATCAAATTAATGAAGGGATTCATAAAGTTGATGAAGCTTTTTATTTCAGTGTAGGCACTGTTAATCCATAAGGAAGAAATTTCTAGACAGTCTGCTGATATTTCCAACATTTGCCTGCTAGGAAAATCTAACAATAATAATTGAGGGATAACCCCCAAACCCTCTCTAGGCGTTGTGTGAGGGCACTCACCATTGTCATACGCTGTATACTTATCAATAGACTTAGATAAGTGGATTTTTGTAGCACCGGCCACCAAAGGACGGCATTACCGAGCTGCATTATCTGTATATATTCAGTAACTATAAGTATTTTTGTGGATAGGCCTAATCGACCCCAAGGGGCTTTTTACACCAACACGCTGAAAAATTTGTATTTTTGTTGTTTGGTGGATGCAAATATAACGTGTTTGCAGTTTATCGCAAATTTACTATACTTGTGTCCAAACACATTGTGTTTGCTGTTTAATATTACATATTGGAGACATAATGAGTAATAGGTTATAAATTAATAATATGTATATTAAGACATTGAGCTTGAAAAACACATATTATATCATAATAGGCTATACTATATGCCCTTGTAACCCAAATATGGATTTGTTTGTTGAAAACTGCTGAAAACAAAAAAAGTGACAGACAATTCATGAAATCATTGCTTGCAAACATATACACGGTTCCTGTCGGGAACGTACGAGCCTTCATCTATGAAAATATTTCATATTTGAATATGTGAACACATAATTGCACACAACCATATACATGGCGTGAATATAGCTTCTATTATATTACTGTTAGTTTTCTCATACATAGTTTAGCTGGAAAATATTGTAAAATTTGTGTACATTGCGCACAATTTTCCGCCCAAAACTAATATGTTTGCAGTTTCAACTTTACCATAATTATAATTGGGCTTCTCCAAATAACTATATGTTTGAGTATTGGCAAACCACTACATGAACCCTGTTGTCTCTTTCGCATTTCGTCTCTACAACTATTTATACACACACGCTGAACGATAACGGCGTCTCTAATATATTTCCCCAAACATATTCTGCAGGAACCATGTATATGTTTGGAGCACACTTCAAACGTTCATATGTTTGCAACTCCCAAACTTACTTGTATTTACGTGGAAACATATGCGTTCTTCATCACAAACATCCATATACTTACGTGGAAGTATTCGCGTATTTTCCCCAAACCTACATATACTGGCCGTGGCCGTCGGTGGTGCAATGGGTAGTGTGCGCGCCTCTTGTACATGAGATCCTGGGTTCGATGCCTGCTCTGACCACCTTAAAAATTTCTTTCGGCGGCGGTCACCTCGCATAGTGACGGCGACACTATCGAGTATTTAGCCATGAAAAAACTTCTCAAAATACCGTTCGGAATCGGTGTAAAAACTGTAGGTCCCAATCAGTGAGTGAAAAATTAGAAAGCGCACAGCTCACTTGTTGTGAGAAGCTCTCCCCAATCCCTTCATGGGATGTAATGGGAAACGGTTTTTTTTTTACATATACTTACGTGGAAACATATGCGAATTTCTTCCCAAATATAATAATATTTAGAAACGAAACGAATTCTTCGATTTCAGTATATTGCTATTATTTATCATAATTAATTTTAAAAATATAAATCACCATTTATAAATAATTAATACAAAAAATTAATAGATTTAAATCGGCCCGTTTTACATTTATTTGCATTGAATGCAGTATTTGTTTTTTTTCATGAAATGAGAATCTGCTGCTCTTTTGCTTCTCCTTTCTTTGTTGTCTCTCACGCTTTTGTTGTCAGAAGGTTTCTGCTATGCGTTGGTACACAAACAAGATATTTATATACAAATCAAGTTCATGCAAGCCAAGTGGGTTTTAATTACTTGTATTTTTTTATTGCACTTATTTCACAAATGGTCCGCCATTCCAATTTTCTCAGTAAAGGCTGGGACAGACAAAGGGATTCACGTTGTTGTCCTTTCCAGTTTCTTTCCTCGAAATATTTTCTCAGTTTGGTAGCACACATACATGTATACGAAACACATACACAAAAATCAAAGTAACATTACAAACCATTTAACCGTCCGAGCCTTCGTTTATTCTTTTTTCACTGATCAAGCGCTTTTTATATCCTCTGTCCGATGAACCATTGACAACGGAATACATGAAACAAAAACGCAATGCACCAGGCAAAATACGAAACACTTCATCTGCAATTTACACTCACATTCAGGAATATTTATGACTCACTGATTGAGAGAATAATGCAAAAATACAGACACACTTACAAGATAGAGTCTCGAGAGAGAGCATAGACAATGCAACAAACACAGCTGTATTTGTATCACAAACATAAAAATATGTGGGTCGCAAACACACATATTCTAACACATTAATCATTGTGTCACAAACATGTAATATTGAATAGCAAACACAATGCGTTTGGACACAAGTATATTATATTTGCGACAAGCTCCAAACACACTTTATATTTGCACCAAACAACAAAAAAGATAGATGTTTCACCGTGCACATAATTACAACTTCTATATAATTTATTGTGCGCATTTTGCAATTACTAAAAAAGTGTTTGTATAATTTTGCCAAACATATATGTGATACCAACAGAAATATGTTTGGACCGGAACACATATGTGATACCAATAGAAATATGTTTGGACCGGAATTTTTTTTCCTGCTTGTATGAACAAATTTCATAGATTTCGTTTCCTGAAATTTGTGGAAAATCTGCACAATATTGAAGGAATTTATAGAATCTATGAAGAATTTCATAATATTTACGAAGATAATGTGTCCATAAAAAGTATAAAGGTGTAGATTTATCTCTAACCCTCCATGGAATCTAATGGGAAAATAAGGTCTGGCGAGGTCGATAATACTTGGTTGTTAAATATGAAGCTTGACGTGCTTTTAAACTTTAGTCTTATTTTTATAAAAACTTCGTTTTTCCAAGACCCCAATTTTAACCAGGCATGAACTATGACTGTGGCATGTGTGGCACATGATACCGAAACATATTGCCTTAGTTTCTTATTAAAGCATCATGCTAACTATCTACCTAACTCCGCAACTGGTTGACTAGTGGCTGCTTAGTAAAGACTGGCTCACTTTCCACCTTAAGGAACGCCCGAAGAAATGAACATTTCTTTATAACCAAAAACAAAAATCACATTCGTTTTTCCTTCACTAAAGTTACTATGTGCCGCCATTGAATATCTATCTTTTCGTCCGTACTTCTGTGTCTCTGTCTGTACTAACAATTTTCCGCCTGTCTCTATGAATTGTCTTGCTAGTACTTTGGAAACCCAACTCCAATCTGCCATAAAACACACAATTCACTTGGGGAAAGGATTGAAAATCCGGGAGGACAGGAGATAGTGAACAACTATTTTATTTTCTATTTCTGTGAAATCATAAACTGTAGAGCTCACAGAGATGTGAAATCTCAGTCATTGTGCATGGATGCTAAGGTGAGAATATCAATGTGGAGTATGGCAGAGATATTTTAGAAGTCACAATCTATTTGTATGTCCGTCCATCTCTGGCTGTTTGTCTATCTGTCATTGCTGTCATGAGTTGTCTGAAATGTGTAAATCATTTTTACGGTGGCATATAACAAGTGAATGGCCACGCCTTCTTCTTGTGGCTCTCTCAGGCGATCGCAGTTGTGGTGTCTACATAGTTAAGGCTTGAGATTTCCACTACTTCTCCTAAGACTACGGAGTAAGTGCAGGCCAAAGAGTTTGCTCCAATCATAATAGTTGGCGATAAAAACAAAAGAATTTTCATCATAATTTGTCTCAATATCATCCGGTCGGTGGTCTAAGATTTAATTTTCTTTTGTTTTTGTGTTTGGGAAAATTAATAAATCTGATGAGGAGAACAAATAATTGAATCTATTTCGCAGTGGTAAATAACGACATTAAGGGGCGCTACATCTTGGCTACATGGCTAAGGATAAATGAAAAATGGATCTCGACAGACCCAGTGGAAACATATGGGAACAGTGTGCTTTACCTTTACAAACATTGACAAACTGGGCTACCAAATGATATGAACGAATGATATGTGGTTAAAGGGTATGAGTGATTCTTATTTATTCGGTCAAAAAAGAAGTCTCGCAAAAACCATTCTCAATATTCCCAGCAAACCGTTTAGCTATTCCCAATCTAACCACAGATCTTCATCAGTGGTTATTCGGAATGATGCTATTGAAAAATATATGAAGCTAAATGCAAAAGAAAGCTCAAATGCATTGAGAATTAAGTAGTATGCAAATGCTCGAAAAAATACGCAAGCACCCAAACACGACAAGTAGTCGCAAAATAACTTTTCGAGAGAACCATCGGCGGTCATTAGAGTCGATTTTTGTTGCTGTACGTGATGGTGGGAGCAGTCGAGAAGATATACGCAGTTGAAGATGTGAAATATGACATGTAAACAGAATAAGGCCCTATTTCTCGATTTCGAACGAAATTTATTCACTCGAATACAACTGACATTGGGTTTGTCTAAGTCAAAAGATCTCAGTCAACTGTCCTTATATTTAACCGCCAACGACGGCCCTGTCGAAATAGAAAAAATTGGCGTCTTCATTTGACTTGAAATGACAAGGTCGTGGAACTCAGATCAAATTTCTTTCTACTATAATACGAACAAAAGCTTTCGTTCGACATCGAAGAACAGGCACTAAAAGAATAAGGGTAAAACCGGATTGTTTTTGTATTGGAATAGGTAAAAACTCGTATACCTTTTTTCAACAACTACACAAATTACAACTATAGGGCGATCGATGTCTTTGCATGTTCTCTTATTTGAAACACTGAAGGGAAACGAATAACTGATATTTTCCACTTGTATGGAAATATTGTTGACGCGCTTCGGCAGCGTAATTTCTCAGCGTTCACAGCGTAATTTTACCGGTGCCCCTACTGCTGGCACCGCAGTGATGGTATTTGTCTGATTTTCGACCCATTCCGGCACAATGCCGACGTACTTTTGATAGTAGCCCTGCTGCTCTTACTGTTTTTAGAAGCCGCTTCTTAGGTCAGGAAACATAGATGTTTTGTACATTGCTACCTTCCAACATGGCTCCTAATCGGTCCATGTTTCTCCACAGGCTAACCCCTCAGGTTGGGAATCTCTAGTTTTCCTCGGGTGAAAGATAGATAGCAAGATCAAACCTCTTCAGGCAGGGATTCTCTGTCTGGAACCAGGTGAAAGATAGTTAACATGATCAAGATATTAAGATCAAGACCCCGTGGGCAGGGAATCTCTGGCTTGCACCTGGGTAAAAGTAGGTAAGAAGGAAACGATGCTTAGGCAAGGAATCTCTGGTTAGAACCAGGGGAAAGATAAGTAATAAGGTCATGACCCCACTGGCAGGAAATCTCTGGCTTGAGAACCAAAGAAAAGGAAGGTAACAAGATCGAGATCCCTCAGGCAGGGATTCTTTGACTGGAACTAGGGGAAGATAGGTATTAAGGTCAAGGTAACAAAATCAAGACCCCGTAGGCAGGAAATCTCTGGCTTGCACCTGTGTAAAGGTAGGTAAGAAGGCGAGGCCTTTAGGTAGGGAATCTCTGGTTCGAACAAGGAGAAAGGTAAGTAATAAAGTAATGATCCCACTGACAGGAAATCCCTGGCTTGAACCAAGGGAAAGGTAGGTAACAAGATCGAGACTCCGTATGTAGGAAATCTCTGGCTTCGAGAATGTAGGTAACAATATCAACACCCATAGGCAGAGAATATATGTCTTGAATTAGGGGAAAGGTAGGTACCCCAAGGCAGGAAATTTTTGATTTGGACCAAAGAAATGTTGGAAAGATAGATAACAATGTTAAGGCAACAATATCCAGACAGCGTAGGAAGGGAATGTCTGGCTTGCACAGGGGGAATGGTAGGTAAGAAAGCGAGAGCCTTAGGCAGGCAATCTCTGATTCGAACCAGGGTAACACGATCATGACCGCACTGGCAGGAAGTCACTCGCTTGAACCAGGGGGAAAGGTAGGTAACAAGAAAAAGACTCCGTATGTAGAAAATTTCTGGCTTCGAGAATGTAGGTAACAAGATCAAGACCCATGGATGATAATATGTGACTTGAACCAGGGGAAAGGTAGGAAACAAGAACAAGACCCTATAGGCAGAAAATTTGTGATTTGGACCTACGAAATGTTGCTAGTTGGAGGGAGACTAGCTACGGATTACGACACTGTCTCTGTTTTGAACTGTATCCCACACAAAGGGTGTCGACTTCACTACTTAGACTATATTAGTTCTTCAACGACTGCAGATCGAATCTCAGCGAGTACTAAGTTCCTCTACCTTTTATACACTCAGTCTCCTGGTAACTGATATTAGTTATTGGCCACAGCTCTGATCGTAAGTTAGAATATCAGCTGTCACTGCTTATGTGTTACTGGTATGTCCTCCAGATGGTATTATGGCAATATCGTAGCCGTGGTATCAAACTCTCATTGATAAGACTGTGTTGGGTTTTCAACGTCTACAGGCCGGCCGCGAATGATAAATGGATCTGCCTTTTATATACTCAGTCCTGGTAACTGACGTTATCCGCCATAGCTGTGATCATAAGTAATAATTGTGTAATTGTGTGTTGCTGCTATTGTCCTCCAGATGGCATTATTGTTTGTTTATTGTTTTTACTTCCCAGAAAGTAGAGAGGTAGTGGAAACGAGCAGGTATCTTCGGCTTGACAACTCTTTTAGCCCTTTGACGACCACAGAAAAGTATGTTTGCCCGAGGATTTTTAACACCTATAATGATTCAGCTAGGGGATAAAGCAAATGTCGGTATGGGTACTTTATAGTAGAGAGTAGGGGCTGCAACAGCGAAGTAGACATTGATTCTCTAACTGGTCGTATTTGACCCCTATGAGCAATCAAATTGGGTCAAAAAGTATGTTTTGAATTAATACCTCGCCTTTTAAAATATGTTAGGTCGAACATTAACGTGCTTACTTGGACCGAGCGAATATTTGTTGGTCCCATTTTTTGTGGCGTAGCTTTTATTAGGTCATAGATCACGAAAATAATCAAAAAAAATTAAAGCCCTTCGGTCAAAAATTTATGGTCGTCAAAGGGTTAACAAGAAGTTCCAAATGGACCTGCAGGGTTAATGAGGCTCGGGAGTGTGTGATTTATTTGACCTTCTATTGCAGACGTTCACTATTGGTTAAACCATATAGGGTGGAATTCAGGGTCGTCGAACTAGAAGTGAATAGTCCATGAAGGTTAATTTAGGGTTCCCCGACAAACATAATCTTCATGTTCCATATGGCGATTAAAAAAATAATATAAAATCTACCAGTTTGATCTGGCGATTATGGTCGTGATTGTTATGTCCGGGCAACTTAACTGAACGAATTCGAGAACTAGGGAACGAATTCGACCCAAGTCTAAGTCAATCCTATCAGACCGACTGTCATTAGCGCATCAATTGTATTTAATTTTCATAATTGTATGGAATACCCGTGGATTGGAATTTATTGTTAATATTGGTGGCTAACTACGCCATAATATATCTTGTTTCAACTACCTTGCCCATTAGCCATAGCCTTGTGGTACTCAGGTACTCAGGTAATATTTCGCAATTAACTTCACTCTCTATTTGACTAGTCGTCCAATAGTAAAATAATGAGCAAAGAATTCCTTGATTACCTTGAAACAATTTTTAAAATATTCTTGGAATGATATGAAATAACACTTTGTTGGCGCATCTCATCTTTCAATTAAAGTCTTCGTCTTTATGAGCTGTGATAATAATCATGCCCATCATCATCATCATCAGCAGCAGCTTCATCATCATCATCATAATGATTGGGCTCTTTAGTATTGCCGTTTCTATACTTAAACTAACAAATCGACATCTTAACATTTCAATTCCTTGGCCACCATAAATGCTTGGTACATACGTACATTAGGGTGTCCCTTATTTTTGGACGTCATTTTTTTTTTGGCGCATACCCGCTAAAAAGTTTCGAAATAATCTAAGAAGCCACCGGAAAAAAATTTACCTCGGTATAAGAATGGTAACCCGAGGCGAGGCGACTTGCGATTTAGTTCAGTGTTATAAGTAGTTATGTGCAATTTTTGGTCAATATTGGTATAAGTTTCATATCATGACATAATATTAGTGGTCTTCATGAAAGCTCGAAAGAACCACGTAAACAAACAAGCAAATTTCCCATACAAACAAATTTCCCATACAAAGCGACTTGCACAAAAGTGGAAAGTTTTCGAGGCAAATTTGCTGCGCAAACGTAGGATGGAGAAACGTGTAAACTTTTGACATTTCGTTGTCATCTGACTAAGATGGATAAATAAGGTGATAGCACTAGAACAGTAGAAAAAGTACACATACATAAAAAATAAATAAATAAATGGTTTCCCATTACATCCCATGAAGGGACCGGGGAGAACTTCTCACAATCAATGAGCCGTGCGCTTTCCAGTTTTCACTCACTGATTGGGACCTACAGTTTTACACCGATTCCGAACGGTAATTTGAGAAGCTTTTTCATGGCTATATACTCGATAGTGTCGCCGCCACTATGCGAGGTGACCGCCGCCGAAAGAAATTTGAAGGTGGTCAGAGCAGGGTTCGAACTCAGGATCTCATGTGCAAGAGCCGCGCAAACTAACCATTGCACCACCGACGGCCACACACATACATAATACATGCAATTGCTACTGCTACCACCTTGTGTATCCATCTGACAGACGACAGTTTGTGCATTTAGTAAACAGCTGTTTAAATAACTAACCTTTGCTGACTTTGAATCCATTTTCAATTGACGATAGCAAACAATTTGACAACAGCTGATTCAAGATGCAATAACATCCACTTCAGCGGTGTCAAGCATCAGTACATAAAATCAACAAAGCAAACAAAAAACACAAGAAAGTTCCACTTCCACTGTGTTCCGGCTATCACCTCTACGTATAGATACATCTTGAGCTGATTGATTGTCGACGGTGTTGCCATATTGAAATACCTAAATGCAGTATAAATGCACTCTGATTTCATGCATTTACGCCAAAGCTAATACACATTGGGACGGGGATAATTCACAAGTTAATTTGAATTAAGACTGCTAATGCAAATTAACGCTGTCGTCTGTCTTCGCTATAAGGTCCACAATATTCCCACGACGACGAAATCCTGCCAGAGACAAGCGCAAGTTTTCAGAGTGACAGTTCAAAAAGAGGAAGAAAAAATAATTTGACATTTCAATAGTGTGTTTCATAAAGTGCGGTGCCTTAATTAAAAAAATGTCCGTTGAATTACGAAGTGTAAAACCAAAAATTTTTCTCGTCGGACCCGTGAAAATGATGTTGAAAGTGATCTTGATAACTTATTTGATATTGCTCATATTGATGCCCTTGAAATTTTAAAAATAGAAGAGGATAAAGCATTATTGAAGCTACAGAGAGAGCTGGGTAGACCGGGTTGCTTTGCTGGCATAGACAAAATTTGGCAGACAAAGAAGAAGGATACAGAAAAAGATTATTACACGAAGAAACAAGAAAATTAATGCAACAAGAATTTTCGGCAGTTGCATCGACTTCTCCATCAAATGTTGAATACAGACAAGTTTCAGACGAGGACGAAATAATTAATTCTGATACCTAAGATCCACAATATTCCCACGACGACGAAATCCCGCCAGAGACAAGCGCAAGTTTTCAGAGTGGCAGTTCAAAAAGAGGAAGAAAAAATCTGGCAACACCCAAGGTAGTCGCAGTTTTAGACAGGTGCCGGCTAAGTATAAGAGATTCCGTGTATATTATTTAGGCTATCGTAGAGGTACTGGATCTGAGATGCGATGAATTTTCAATAAATAAATCTTCAATTAAACGATTTCGTACACAAATAAGAAAATCAAGGGCAGAAACTAACAAGTAAAAGTGTTAAATTCGGCTGTGCCGAATCTTTGATACCCTCCACCTTAGTGTTAACCAGCAAAATATTAAATTTTAAAAAGGACCTTTTTTAAGAAAATTTACTTTTTTAAAAAAAACAAAAATAAGTTACTTGTTCACAAATGCATTTATTTGTTCACTAATGCTCACAAATGCAATGTGCTCACAAATGCATTGCTCACAATGCTCAAATGCTCACATTGAAAATGTACTTAAGAAAATGTACTTTGAAATGTACTTTGAAATGTTCTTAATGTACTTAATGTACTTTCAAATGTACTTAAGAAATGTACATTTCTTAAGTACTTAAGAAGAAATGTACTTAAGAAATGTACTTAAGAAGAAATGTACTTAAGAAAGAAATGTACTTAAAAAATGTACTTAAGAAATGTACTTAATGAAATGTACTTAAGAAATGTACTTAATGCATTTTTTGAAGAACTGTTAAAAAAAAAAACAAGCTGCAAAGCATTTTTTAAAAATAAAAAAGCATTTTTTGAAGAACTGTAAAAAAAAAAAACAAGCTGGGACGAAAGTTGAACCAACAACCCTCAGAGTCCAACGCGCAACCCTTTACCCATCAGGCCACAGCGACCTTAGATGAAGTGTGACAAAATTCAAATAAATGTAGAACACTTGAAATACATCTAAACATTCTAAAGTACTTTTCAACATGGAAATTCACCATACGGCAAAAGGAGTAGTGTAGTATAAAACTACAAAAATTAATGTGAAAATTTTATGAGTTTTTTTACGTTTCCAATCATAAAATTTTTTCCAATGGACCAATTTCGCTGATTTTCAATACCAAACTGCTCAGGAATACGTGGAACATTCTGGCCAAAAACCAAACCGCGTTATCGCCGATTGAAGTCGTGAGAATGTTTTCAACAGACGGACAGACGGACATGGCTATATCGACTCCGGTTGTTATAAGGATCAAGAATATATTTACTTTATGGGGTCGCAAAGCCTTATTTCTATATGTTACAATCAGAATGACAAACTGATATATACCCTCTATCACTTACAGTGGAGGGTATAAAAAAAGTGACTTTAAGAACAACGTACCTGATGTCGTAACCGTCCATTGGGATGGCAAACTTTTACCCGGCTTAGATGTAAGAACCTCAAAAGAGGAGCGGCTGCCAATTACAATTTCGTATAGCGACAAGGAACAACTCCTTGCAGTACCAAAATTGAAGAGATCATCTGGTCAACACCAAGAAAAAGCTATTAGAACAGCCCTATATGACTGGAACCTCATTGACAAGGTGCAAATAATGTGTTGTGATACAACATCAACGAACACTGGCCGTTTTAATGGTGCTTGTGCTCTTTTGGAGCAAAGTTTAGGCAGACACCTGGCGCTTTTCGCTTGTCGTCATCATATTTTTGAGCTAGTGCTTAAAAATGTATTTGAAGCCAAGATTAAGCAAAATGTTCGATCTCCAGAAATACCAATTTCTAAAATAATTACAGATAATTGGAAAAATATCGATTCAAATCAGATTGAACCCATGCATCGATTTTGTTAGAAAACACATTCCCGATCAACAAATTTTATCCATCTTAAGGTTTAATAAAGCAGCACTTTAAAAAAATTTTTATAAGGGAAGATTATCGTGAATTAATCGAACTATGCGTTGTGTTTTTGAATGGCGAACCAGAAAAGAAAAATAAGAATCAAGCCCCCGGAGCCTTACACCAAGCACGATGGATGGCCAGAGCGATTTATTCATTAAATGGATGGCCAGAGCGATTTATTCATTAAAAATATGTTTGCTCCAGTCCCAGGTCAACATAGATGCAAATGATGAAAGTGCTCTGCAGGACATTTGCTTATTTCTCGCGATAATTTACGTAAAGCCATGGCTCGAGTGTACAGAAGCTGTAAACGCACCTAATCAGGATTTGGGTTTTTTGAAAGCAGTCAAAGTCTATAATGAAATAGACGAAACAATTTTGAATGCTGCTGTAAGCATTTATGGTATTTAAGTGAAGAGGCAGTCATTTTATAATTTTTTGCATTTCTGCATTTCTAGAAGCCAAAACAAAAGTAAGTCTTTTACGAGTGGTAAATGATGCTGCTGAAAGAGCAGTCAAATTAGTGGAAGATTTTCACGGACTTATTACTGCAGATGAAGAGCAAAAACAGTTTTTGTTGCGCTGTGTTGAGGAACACAGAAACTTGTTTCCAGACTGCAGAAAAAATACTTTAAAAAGAAGTTATCCCATATAATTTGGAAAATTAAAATATTCTTAATGTATGATTTCATTGTTTTCATTTACTGTATTATGCAAAACTTCTTGCCTTAGTCGCCACGGGTTGCAATCATGATAGAACAATAAAATTTCATATTTAGATATAATTTTCTATATATAAAAAAATTAAAGGGTATGAGTTTCGAAATTCCAAAACAAAATTTTTTTTTGCCTTATAAGGGACACCCTAACGTACATACATATATATTTAACCAATATTTCTATTATTATCATCACGTTGGAATTTTCTTACTTCGTGTCTCTCTCTCTCTCTCTCTCTCTTTCTCTGCAAATATTATTGACCAAGAATTTATATTGTATCTTGACCATGTTAACAGAGTTGTGGCAAACTCTAACAATCCATTCAAATGCATCTACAAGGTTCAAATAATAATGGTCAAATAAAATCTTAGCAAATCGTGTGGTTGTCTTTAGAAATGAACACAACCAAAGTGGAGAAATGTGTTAAAACCGTTAATTAAACATGAACTTTTTCAAAGAAGAAAACTATTTCCGGAATTAAATGGTTGTATTGAAAATGCAAAGAAGTTGTTCTGCGGCATATTTTCTCATCACATCAGTATATCAGTATTTGTCATATTTATAAAAAATAATAAATGAATTCGAAAATTTATAATTATCCCAGATTGAGTAGTAAAGATATCTTAACGTTTATTTTTTTTTTCTGTTTTTGAGACACTGGGTACTACAGGCTTGGGCAAACTAAATCATGGAGCGATACTCAGTTGAACAACGCGTACAAGTGAACCAAACGTTTTATGAAAATGGTATCTCTGCAAAAAGTGAAATTCGCCCCTTGCATGAGTTTTTCGGTCGACATAATCCTCAGTAAAGATTGGTAAAAATCTCACCGAATCATTTAATACAAGGCGAGGCCTCAGGCAGCGATCTCTTCAAAATATTAATTGCGATCATCGTGAGAAAAACTGCAGTCAACACGAATGAAACTATCAGTTTCAACTATGCCGATGATTTTGATATCATTTGGCAAGAAGTATTTTCGAGAATTGAGAAGAGATCAGCAAAAATGGGTTTGGCAGTAACCGAGGACAAGATTTGGATGAAAGGCTGAACGTTAAAATTTCGAAGTAGTGGACGAATTATTTTACCTCGTATCTGCCGTAACCAGAAGCAAGAAAGCCAGCCTAGAAATCAAACGGAGAATTGTGCGTGCAAGATAAGACCCTCTTTCGAGAAACGAAGATTCATCTCTATCAGACTCACATACAACCTGTTTTTCTTTATGACTCAGAATCCTGGATCATATCGCATGCTAATGAAACATCACTGGAAATCTTCGAGAGAAAAATGCTCCGAAAATTATATGGTCTAATAATAGAAAACGGCGAGTATCAACGACGTATTAACTACGCACTGCATACTCTGTATCCCTACAAAGAACCGAAAAATATTTCAAATACAATAAATATCTTTTTTTTATCTACTGGTTATTCAAAAGGTGGAGGAGTATTAATAGCTGTAAAAAAATTTATAAATTCTTAGGCTGTAACTTTAAAGGACGTCAATTCATTATTTGACCAACTGAGCGTTTGTGTGAAATCCTTAAAAGGTTGTCTCTAACGGGGTTTTCAATAAGAGCGCTACAAAAGTTTTTTTTAAATAAAACAAAACCAGTTTTAGATACCAATGAAATTCTTTAGTCCTGTGTAAGTACGTTCGATGCCATTATGTATGGAACTCGATTTCTTTTGCATGGCCACCACGGGCACGCTTGCAGAAGTCCAGACGCTGAACCCAATTTTCGACGGTTTTCAAGCATAAATCGGCCGATACTGCTGCAATTTCACGTTCGATATTCGTACGAAGTTCATCAATCGTCGCTGGCTTGTTGGCATAGACCATAGACTTGACGTAGCCCCACAGGAAATAATCTAACGGCGTCAAATCGCACGACCGAGGCGGCCAATCGACTGGGCCATTTCGCGAGTTAACACGTTCACCAAACGTGGTTTCCAATAAATTGATTGTGGCATTCGCTGTGTGGCTTGTGGCGCCGTCCTGTTGGAACCACATGTCCTCCAAGTCCATATTATCCAATTGGGGCCAAAAATATTCGGTTATCATTGAACGGTAGCGGTTCGCCTTCACAGTAGTGTGCCGGTCTTGATCGTCACGGAAGAAGTACGGCCCAATGACGCCGCCGGCCCATAAACCGCACCAAAACCGCACCAAATTTATTCGGGATGCAATGATGACTTATGGATTACGTGTGGATTGCTGTCTGACCAATAACGCATATTTTGCTTATTGACGAAGCCATTCAGCCAGAAATGAGCCTCATCGTATGACGACCATAGATTGGACGTAGCGCTCTTAAAGTTGAGGCCACTGACTCCAAATTTCGGTAGTAAATTTTTATAATTTCGACTCGTTGTTGGCTCGTCTATCTTTCCATAATGAAATGGCAAACCTTACTAAAGAGAAATGTCAAAAGAGCGGGGAACAATATGGCGTCGTTTGCTGTCCCTAAATAAATAAATAAAATATGTACAAAAGTAGACGTAAAATATGATAATTTCAGACACAGCCAGGTTTTTAAACTTTTGCGTACTTTTTCGCATACTTTGCGTATTTTTAAATACAAAAAAATAAATTCTTATTTTCCAATTACATCCCATAAAGTGACAGGGGAGAGCTTCTCACAATCAGTCACAATTGGGAGCAACACTTACACACCGGTTCCGAACGATTTGTCAAGAAGCTCCATCAAATTATTTTCCATTATTAACCGGAAGGATTGTACTTTCAAATAAAAAAAGAAATTTGAGAAAATATTCAGTAGTTTTTTTTTAAAGCATTTTCAAAAAAAAAAGTTATTTGGCGGACCCGTTATATATAATGCCTGTTATACCTTGTGTACCTTTTTGTTCACTTTGGCACTTTCTGGTACATTCTGTGTACTATTTAGTTCACGTTGTTTACTATTAAGTATGCTTTGTGTACTATTTAGTACACTCTGTGTACAATTTAGTACACTTTGAGTACTATTTTGTAAAGTACACTTTGTGTACTATTTTTTAAAGTACACTTTGTGTACTATTTTGGAATGTACACTATGTGTTCTCTGTGGTACACTTTGTGAACTATTGGTAGACATTGAGCCTGTTTCTTTTATTCCCTGCTAAACTAATTTTTCGACCACTTTGTATGGGGAGCTAAGCGATTTTTTTTTCCATACAAAGTAGTCGAAAAATTAGTTTAGCAGGAATTAAAAAAACAAACTTATTGTGTATCACCTGGTACAATTGTGTATTCTTTCGTACACTTTTTTTTTTTTTTTACATTTTGTGTACATGTTGGTCCACTTTGTGAACTTTTTGATACACATTGTGTACATTTTGGTACGCTTTGCGTTTATTTTGATTAATTTTTAGTATTGTCAAAAAAATATCACCACAGTAAATAGTACAACTGTGATCAGTATAACGTATGTGTACATTTAGAAATTTAGTTCATGGTACACTTATGAAAAGTATTCATTCTAGTACACTTTTTGGAAGTACACTTTTCTTTGGTTCTACTGTTGTAAGTTGTGTACATTTTAGTGCAATATAATTTGTGTTTTCATTTATTGTAGAACTCGAGTACATTTTATCAGTAGTACACTTAGTGTACACATATTTTTCGTAGAACTAAGATAAATTTTAGTACACTTGTGTACATTTTTGGTACCTTACGATTAAGTTTAATTCAGTATTTTTCTTGTATACTTAGCTGACATTTTTTACACTTTGTGCGCATTTGGTTACAATTTGTAAACTGTTCTTTGTGTACCATCTTTTACCCTAAGTTCACTTATTGCTGCACTTTGTGCACTATTATGAATACTTTGTGCAAAGGGCAGTTTGTCAACTCTGTGACTTTTTGAATGAAAGATATTTGTTCGACAAAAAACCCCATTTTAATTCTCAACATAGTCTCCTTGTAACTCAATACTTTTAGTCCATAGCTTGTCCAACTTTGTTATACCTTCCAAATAATAGGTTTTTTCAAGCTCCTCAAAGTAGGCATTTGATTCAGTGATAACCTCTTCATTCGACGCAAATCTCTTACCGCCACTGGAGTCTGAATACGGAGAAAATGGCGGACAGTGTAGATATTCGTAACCCAAATTATGGGATTTTGCCATGGCGACTACATACCTGTGGGCCGGTGGAAGGGAACTTTTTTCTTCGCTAAATGCGGTCGATTTTGCTTCTAACCAATTTGATTCTGTCTAACACCTAGTGATGCAGAGAATCGAGGAACCGGTTCACAAGAACCGGTTCTTTACAGGAACCGACCGGACCGGGACTTACAAGAACAAAAACGCGGGTCCATATGGACCGAAAACTTTTCTTTAAAGTTTAAAAAAAAAGGGTTCAAAAGAATCGAAAACCGTTCCAAAAAGACAGAAAAACGATTCTACAGGAATTGAAAACTACTTGAAAAGAACCGTAAAATGGTTCCTGGCTAAGAGGACTCGTTTCCAAAGGAACTAAAACTGTTACCCTTTGGGTGAGGGTACGAAAATGTGTATTTTTATCAAATTTTATATTCTTATTATAAGACATTTCACTTAAGCCTCTTTGGGACAGCAATTTGCTGAGAACCAGAACCGGTGCAAATACCCGGTTCTTCTCGGAACCGGACTCGACAGAACCGGTTCTTAAAAGTCGAAAATGAGACAAGGCCGGTGAGGATGATTTTACCCTAATTCGGGTACAAGGAATCGAATTGCATCATTAGTTTTTTGAGTTACAATTACGGTTTCATACGAAATATATGTAGGCTTGCCAGACGTACTGTTTTCAACAGTACGCGAACTTTTTTGTTCGTTGTACTGTGTTCTTCATACGTACATTTCGATGTGTTTCGAAGCGAATACATGCAAACAACACCCAGCGTTAGCATCACATATGTGGTTGTTGTACAGCAATAGTCTCTGCATGATTGATGTATTGATGTAGCGGCAGGGAACAATCAAGCAGTACATCGTCGTTTGAATTAAAGTTTTGAAAGAGTATTGAATAGTATAGAGAACTCGTGGAACGAATTGTATGACTCCAAAGCACTGGCGACATCTGGCGAATGATTCAAAACGTGTTTCTCTCTTTTTGTCATAACTTGGTTAATTCATAATTTTGATGTGAAACATTGATGCCTTATGAATCATTTATGCATTTTGTATTGTTTTATGTAATAACATTGTCGAAATGGTGCACTTATATTGAAATATTCTATAGAAAGAATAAGACTCGTTTATGCTCTTTTACTCATATTTTCTACATTAGAGGGGAAAAGAGTGAAATGAGTTCTCTATACAATTCAATACTTTTTGCCGTCGCTCTATTTATGACAAAACAAAAACAATTATTTCAATGAGCTAGTGCGATAGCAAAAGAGTCTTCAGCACAAAAACTATTATTTTTTTTGGTTTCCAATGTAACATTAACTAATGTTTTCATAGAAATCGAAGAGGTACCGTGTAACAAAAAGGTGTTAACATATCGCCCGCGAGTTCGAAAACTCATTGATTTTTTTCAGCCATTATATTTTTTTTGTGTCGTTTTTTATGTTTTTCTTTGGTTCAAACCGAATTAAACAAAGTTTTTTTATCCAAAAAAATATTTTCGATGTAGAAAAATGTAAAATTTAGTGGAGTTGATAATTAAGTGGAGTTCGGTATTGAAACTGAAGATCAATAAATAAATAATCATTTATTCTGCGAAAGAATCTGATTACTGGCAATTTGTGGATGGCAAACTCAAAGAAAGTCGGAAAAATACTTTTCTGCCGATGACCCCCAAAAACCTGGTTTTCTCTAAGCTTGAAGCCTAAAATGTTTGGGACAACATCGTTAAAGAAAGTTTACCGGTACAACAAACCAAATAGAGTTAGTGGCTGTCAAAGTGAGTTGAAATCGAAAAATTAAAAAAAATACGCGCTATTAGTCACAGTAAAAACAAAATTTTATGAAACTGTTATCGTAACTTATAAAACTAATGATGTCGTTCGATTCCCCGTACCCCAATTAGGGAAAACCAGGGAGTTCGACCTCCTCTGCAAATTTTATACAGGCGAATTGAAAAAACTGACTCTAAATCACATTTTATTGGCACTAACGAGTTATAAATATGAAAATAAATCTATAAGTATATGCAATAATTTAGTTCTGATTTGAAGAACACAATAATTTTCATTAATTTGTATTTGTATTACGTCCAAATTCTGGCACATACACGCTGAAAAATCTGTCTTTTTGTTGTTGTTTGGATGCAAATATAAAGTGTGTTTGGATCTTGTCGCAAATATAATATACTTGTGTCCAAATATATTACATGTTTGAGACACAATGATTAATATGTTAGAATATATGTGTTTGTGACCCAAAAATATTTATGATTGTGATACAAATACAGCTGTGTTTGTTGCACTATCTATGCTCTCTCGAGAGCTAGAGAATAAAAGAGGGGCAACGAGAGGGTCTATCTTGTAAGTGTGTATCTGTATTTTTGCATTATTCTCTCAGTGAGTGATTCGTAAATATTCCTGAATGTGCGTGCAAATTGTAGATTAAGTCAGTGTTTCTTATTTTGACTGATGTATTGCGTTTTAGTTTCATGTATTCAGTCATCAATGGTTGTTCATCGGACAGAGGATATCAAAAGCTCTTGAGCAGTGAAAAAACAAAAAACAAAGGCTCGGACGGTTAAATGGTTTGTGATGTTACTTTAGTTTTTGTGTATGTGTATCGTTTATAAGTATGTGTGCTACCAAAGTGAGAAACGATTTTAAGGAAAGAAACTGGAAAGGGCAACAACGTGAAGAGCCTTTTGAGAGCCTTTACTGAGAAAATCGGAACGGTGGACCTTTTGTGAAATAAACGCTTGGCTTGCATGAACTAGATTTGTATATAAATATATCCTTTGTGCACCAACGCATAGTGATAACCAACGCATAGCTGAAACCTTCCGATAACAAAAACGTGAGAGACAACAAAGAAAGGAGAAGCAAAAGAGCAGCAGATTCTCATTTCATGAAAAAAAACCAACAATGCATTCAGTGCA
Source organism: Phaonia tiefii (assembly GCA_963931995.1). NCBI lineage: Eukaryota > Metazoa > Arthropoda > Insecta > Diptera > Muscidae > Phaonia > Phaonia tiefii. Next base: position 43,273,756 of record OZ008369.1, read on the forward strand.
TATAAACGAAAAAAAGCCTGCTTTAAATCATTTAATTTGTTGTATTAATTATTTATAAATAATTATTTATATTGATACAATTAATTATAATAAATAATACATACATATAGAACATTCCAGCGGAGCTGTTGAAATATGGTGAATCAGTGTTAGCAGATGTCATTACGCCGGTCATCGGAAGTGCATGGATAGACGGTGTAATCCCTACGGAGTGTGCGGGGACTGGAGGGGTATCACATTGCTCAATGCAATTGGCAAAGTAATTGCGACCCTTATACTATAGCGGATCTCACCAGTGGTGGAGCAAATTCTGCGCAAGGAGCAAGCGGGTTTCAGGCCTGGTCGTTAGTGTGCCGACCACGTTAATACGCTCCGGATGATCATTGATCAATCGGTTGAATTGCACTCGCCTCTGTATCTACTTTTCGTTGATTTTGAACAAGCATTCGATAGTATACACCGTGATTCATTGTTATCCACCCTGGCCAGGAAAGGGATACCGGACAAGATAGTCTCCATGAATCGGGAACTATACAGGGATGCAGCGTGTAGAGTTTGTTTTAATGGAAAGGAAAGCCAGCACATCTGCGGGGGTTGGACAAGGATGCGTATTGTCCCTCACGTTATTCCTTCTGCTTATGAACGAGGTAATGGAGGCAACCAATACAGAAACGCCGTCTGGCATTCAGTGGAATATGTATGAACACCTACATGATATAGACTACGCAGATGACATATGTCTTCTGGCTCACAAATTTGACGACATCAAGACCAAGCTACACAAACTCTCCGAAAATGCGAAAAAAGTAGGATTAAGGATGAATATTGGGGAGACGAGGTTAATGCGTATTCGCACAGAACGTGATTCTCCACTAACAGTTGAAGGTTCGTTAATTGAAGACGTGGAGTCGTTCAACTATTAGGTATGCAAAATTACCAAAGACGGAGGCTCCGCAATGGATATAAATGATCGGATCAATAAAGCTCGTGTTGCATTCCTAAACCTGCACAAAATCTGGCGTAATAAGAAGATCTCGCAAAAGACGAAATTGGGAATATTTGATTTCAGCGTAAAGTCTGTACTATTGTACGGTTGTACTACTTGGAGCTTGACGGGGATCCTTACGAAGAAGGTCCAAACGTTTATCAATCGTTGTCTGAAGCAAATACTACGTATTTACTTGCCGAATGTAGTTTCTAATAAAGACCTCTGGCAACGCACGAATAACAGCATTATTGAATTCGATATACGTAGAGGAAAATGGACCTGGATCGGTCACATACTTAGGCGTCCAACATCGGATATTGCTAGAGCGGCACTAGAATGGAATCCCCAGGGGTATCGAAGGCCAGGACGACCACCAAATACGTCGAAGCGGTGCCTGGAAAAGGAATACAAACAAACTCGACTATCCTGGAATCAAATTAAATCACTTGCTAGAAACAGAAATCGATGGAGAGAATTTGTTGACGCCCTATGTTCTTCGTGAACATTTTATTTAAATATTGTATTTTAATTGTATAATTGTATAGTATTTTGTTTAAATGAATAAAGTACATATATATATATATACATATATGTATATTGAAATCAAAGAAAAATTCGTTTTTAAATATTATTATGTTTGGGGTGGAAATACGCATATATTTCCGCGCAAAAGCATACATGTTTGCCAGTAAACATGATGCTGTTTACATTTACACAACAAGTGAGTTTGAGACTTGCAAACATATCAATGTTTGAAGTATGTTCCAAACATATACATGGTTCCTGCGGAATATGTTTGGGAGAATATGTTAGAGAGACCGTTATTTTTCAGCGTGTAAAAAATGTCGTTAGCGCAGTGACTTTCGTCGAGAATTTGATGGAATTGAAACACTCATGGCTCTCTTTAGTATTTATCTATGGGGAAACCCGTCCTCTCCTGCCTTGTCTATGAAATTTTTTACCAAAACCTATCGTTCAAAAACTGATCTTTTATCTTTTCAATGTAATCGATGTGAATGACACCGCATGTACACTCGGCGAAGTCGTTGGTCTCTTGTGTGTTGTGTTGAAACCATGTTTCATCCACAATTACGAAACGGGATATAATCAAGGCATATAATAGGATGCAATTGTCCTACTGTACACAATTGTTTTACAATCAGTAAATATGCAATTTCCAATCTTATCAATTGTTTACCTCTGCAAATCTCTGGAATCACCTGCAGTGTCATTTTGGTTTCATCTGTGTAAGTAAAGGAAAGTTTTTCAAATATTTCCCAAGCATTCTTTATAAGTTACGTATTACTCCTTTCAACGTTATGGGGGCCTCTGTATATATACTGCCTGCAGTTGCCTAGTAATCTATAATTCCAGCATTCCAACCTGCCCCCCATAAACATCTATAGTAATTTGTATGGATTCACAACTAAATATTTTATATTTTCTCTCAATTACTCACTGTGTTAATAATAGTACATTAATTCATTCTTAAATAACTTTAAACAAATTATCCAAATGACTTTTCAAAAATACCAAATAATAATCAAACTAAATCCGTACAAATATTGAAGAGATTTGATTTTCATTTTGTTACGTGTTCCAACCGGTCACCACTGCCACCACCACCAACCACCACATGTGGGGCTACATGCAGAAATAAAAGCAATATCCGTTAATTTGAATTTCAGTCCAGCCGTTGGACGCCGAACGCCGGGTATGAATGGATAAATGAATGACGATTATCTTCCATGTTTTCTCAATGATTTTACTTTCTTTTGAAGCCACCATATACACACATAAGTACGACGAATCGTCAGCTCGATTACGCAGCATAACTACGGTGAATTTGTAAACTTCTTGCATAGGGTTTGATCTATTTGTTTGTATCACGGCAATGCACAGTGGTCGGAGATAGCAAATTTTAAATATATTTTGATTTAATTTCATACAGTTGAAATACTTATAAATAATTGAATATGTCGCGGGAAATATAGATAAATTGTCATTACATCAATAAGTCAGAGCCGTCGATATTAATACAAAATATTCAAATCATATTTAAAATTCAATATAAAGGGTTTTTCAACAGAGACGCTACAAAAGTAAATCGATAGGGACAGCAAACGGCGCCATATTTTTTCCCGCTCTTTTGACATTTCTCTTCAGTAAGGTTTGCCATTTCATCATGGAAAGATATACCAGCCTCAACTTTAAGAGCGCTACGTCCAATCTATGGTCGTCATAATCGTCCTACCAGATCAACAATTGAGCGTCTAGTGGAAAAATTTGAATCCACAGGCACAGTACAAAATGTTCCTGTGCCAGTGAGACAAAGAAGTGCCCGTAGTGTCGAGAATATTGCTGCCGCTGAGGCTTCAGTTCAAGAAAGCCCAAATGTGTCTCCAACACGTCGTTCTCAAGCGGTGGGCATCTCTGTGACGTCGTTGTGGCGAATTTTGTGAAAAGATCTTGGCCTACATCCTTACAAGATCAAATTGACGCAAGAACTGAAACCGCTTGACCACCATAAGCGTCGTATGTTCGTGAATTGGGCTCAGCAACAACTTTAAAATGATTCGGATTTTCATCGGAAAATCATCTTCAGCGATGAGGCTCATCTCTGGCTGAATGTCTTCGTCAACAAGCAAAATATGAGTTATTGGTCAGACAGCAATCCACACGTAATCCATGAGTCATCATTGCATCCCGAAAAATTACGGTTTGGTGCGGTTTATGGGCCGGCGGCGTCATTGGGCCGTACTTCTTCCGTGATGATCAAGACCGGCACATTACTGTGAATGCGAATCGCTACCGTTCAATGATAACCAAATATTTTTGGACCCAATTGGATAATATGGACTTGGAGGACATGTGGCTCCAATAGGACGGCGCCATAAGCCACACAGCGAATGCCACAATCAATTTATTGGAAACCAAGTTCAGTGAACGTGTTATCTCTCGAAATGGCCCAGTCGATTGGCCGCCTCGGTCGTGCGATTTGACGACGTTAGATTATTTCCTGGGGCTACGTCAAGTCTATGGTCTATGCCAACAAGCCAGCGACGATTGATGAACTTCGTGCGAATATCGAACGTGATTTATGTTTGAAAACTCGAAAATTGGGTTCAGCGTCTGGACTTCTGCAAGCGTGCCCGTGGTGGCCATGCAAAATAAATCGAGTTCCATACATAATGGCATTTATATACAATAATTATTTACAATAATTTTGTTAAGTAAATGGAACTTTAAATATAACGAAAGTGTCAGACAGAGCGTGGATTACAGCCATGAAAAACAAGAGCTTGAAAGTTAAGCCCATATAAAGAGTGTCTCAGTAAGAATGCACTTTTTGATTTTAAAACTAAAAACACGTATTGTTTGAGATAGTTGTGACTTTTTTATTGAATTATAAAGAAGACATGATCCGATTAAGTACGGAATAAAATACCCGCCAAATGGCCCCCACGGCTCTGATGACATTTCATAAAATTATCCATAACTTTTTCACAGAGATGTGGCTGTCTCTCACCGATGACGCGTTGGATCTCGGATTTGAGCTCAGTAATTGTTTCTGGTTTATTCGCATAAAACCCAGATTTCACAAAACCCCAAAGAAAGAAATCGCACGGCATTCAACATCAGAATTTCTGAAGAGAATTTGTTCTGGAAATCGTTGCTGCAATAAATCGATTGTTTCAGGCGCGGTGTGGCAGATGGCGCCGTGTTGCTGAAACCACATGTCGTCGAGATCTATGCCGTCCAGTTGAGGCCACAAGAACTCCGTTATCATGCCGTTTACAGTCTCTGTAATTTCGACCTTATATTTAAAAAAGTAAGACCCAATCACGCCGCCTGGCCAAAACCCGTACCAGACAGTTGCTCGTTGTGGGTCTCATGGATTGCGTGAGGATTTTCTGAGCCCCAAATTCAAAATTTTTGTGCATTCACGACGCCATTCAGATGGAATTGCGCTTCATCGGAGAAGATGATTATTTTTTGAAAAATTGTCATTGACTTCACTTTGCTTCATTACCCTTTGAACGAATTGCCGGCGCTTTCCATGGTCTGCTGGTTTGAGCTCCGGAGTAAGCTGAATTTTGTATGCATAAAGGAAGAAGGTATTTTGTCAAAGTTGACTGTCAAAGTGCTTCGTGAAATTTGAAATTGTTGAGAACGATGCCGAATTGATGTCTTCGGGCTTTCGGCGACAGTCTCGGTTACAGAAGCAATGTTTTCAAGAGACCGACCAGTAGGTTGACGCACAGGAGTCTTACTGTCCTTAAACGACACAGCTTCTTCAAATTTTTCGACCGTGCACTTTCTCGATTGAAAATTCTTCGAAGTTTGCGAGCGGTCTCAGCATAACTTTCCAAATTTTTGTAATAACTTTTCACAATTATAACGCGTTGTTCTTTTGTAAAGCGCTCCATTTTTAATAATTTTAATAAACGTATCTTTTTTAATAAACGTATCTGCACAAAAAAATGGCACTACATTTAAAAAGCTCAATCTTACTGAGGCACCCTTTACATACTTACTTTCTTACTTAGGTGGCCTCAAACAACCCGGAGAGGTCAAGGGCCTTACAAACTGAAGATACCATGTTTCTCTATCCGGCTCGAACTTCAGCTTTTCTTCCCCTGTTGGTACACTGAAAGAAAAACGCTTCATAGCATCAATGAATGGGTTACATTAATGGGTTTACATTGATGCAATGAAAAAAATAATGAAACATCTTTATTTAATATAATGTACAATTTCATTAATTTTGAACCATTCATTAATTTGGTTAAAGGATAATATGTATGTAGGTACGCTTTGTATAAATGTATGTATTTATGTATTATTTATGTATGTATGTACAGTAGTTGTGACACAATATATGAGTGCCAGTATGAGATAAGGAATAAATAAAAGGCTGAAAAGCAGAATCCCGCGCCATTTAAAAAAACCCGAAAATCGAGCAAAATAAGGGGATTTCAGAAACAAAAATTTTTTTGCTGGCCACGCAGGGACACTTTTGTATGGGTAAATTTTCCCAAAAATCAAAAACTTCCGAAATCCAAAATTTGCAACATAGATATTCCTCTCCCTGGCCCCGTCCCAGAAAACCTAATAGTCGAAAAAAATAGTGCCACAAAAACCCTGAAATTTGGAGGTCCATAACTCCTAAAATAGGGATTCCCTCTAACTTTAGCATTTTACAGTTTTTGCTTCTAACCAAACCCCCCGCCCCCCCCCCCAATATTTTTTTTTCGCCCCAATCTGACCATACCAGCAATGAAATATCTTCATACTATCGATGACTTGTCTTCAAAGTATCAATGAAGTCGGTTCATACCATCAATGAAACCCGTTCAAACCATCAATGAAATATGTTCATACCGTCAATGCAACGTGTTATACCTTCAATGCAACAGATTCATACCATCAATGAACCCGGTTCATACCATCAATGAAACCTGTTCATACTATCAATGAAACCTATTCATACCAACAAAGAACTTTTTCAAACCACATGTTCATACCGTCAATGAACGTGTTACACCATCAAAGCAATATGTTCATACAATCAATGAAACATATTCAGACCTTCAATGAAACATGTTCAAACCATCATTGAAACATGTTCATTGCATTAATGAAACATGCTCATAGCATCAATGAAACATGTTCAATGACTATGTTTCATTCCGGTTAGAAAGTTTACATTAATTTCAGGTCTATGAAACGTTTTTCGTTTAATGTAACATTGTTCATAGCATTAATGAAGCCCGACATTGGCTCAAAAACAGTGACACTTTTCATTGATGCAATGTAAGAATTCATTAATGGTATGAAGTTTTTTTTTCAGTGTAACATCAAGCTCTCACAGGAAATATTCCACCTGGTCTTTCCAGCGACGTCTTAGTTGTCCTATTTTTGGATATCGTTCGAGTACGTTTTCGAATACCTTTCGCAGTGGCTCATTCAGATCCATTCTACTGACATGACCCAGCCAGCGTAAACGCGCTATTTTGATACTCATATCTACGTCGATGTCGCGATACAGATTATACAACTTGTGTTTCATCCATCGGCGATTCTCGCCGTTTTCTATTGTAGGACCATACATTATTCGGACCATTTTTCTCTCGAAGACTCCCAGTGATGTTTCATCAGCATGCGATACGACCCCGGATTCTGCGGCATAAACCAAGAGAGGTTGTATGAGAGTCTCATATTGTTTGATCTTCACTTCTCGAGTGAGGGTCTCATGTCTGAAGTGCTTGATTAGCCAGAAATAACACCTGTTTGCAAGTAAACTCCTTCGTTTGATTTCCAGACTGACGTTATTGATTCTGTTCACGGCCGATCCTAGGTCATCACGGTCCACTACCTCGAAATTATAAAGGTTATCCACGTTTACCCTTTCATCCAGGAGGGTCGATGTTCTGCTTATCGAAACCATTAATTTTGTCTTGTCCTCGTTTACTGCCAATCCCACTTTTGCTTATTCCTTCCCAATTCTCGAAAGTACTGCAGTAACTTCTTGCAGATTTCGCCCAATGATATCAAAATCATCGGCGTACGCGAGCAGCATGTGACTTTTGCTGCTGCTAGTTTTATTCGTGTTGACTGCAGTTTTTCTCACGATGATGTTGAAGATAATATGTTGAAGATATTGCATGAAATGGTGCGGTGAGATTTTTAATGAGGATTTCGTATCGGTCAGTGTCATTCTACAAAGGCGTTGCTGGAATACCAAGCTCCGTCATTGCTTGGTACGGTTTTCGTCTTCCGCACATTACGCTCGAGGGGACCTTGTATGCGATGGATAAAAGGCTTTTCCACGATTATTGGTACATATAGGTACACCATCGTCGGTGGTGCAATGGTTACTGTGCGCGGCTCTTGTACATGAGATCCTGGTATCGAACCCGGCTCTGACCACCTTCAAATTTTCTTTCGTCGGCGGCCACCTCGCATAGTGACGGCGACACTATCGAGTATCTAGCCATGAAAAAGCTTCTCAAATTACCGTTCGGAATCGGTGTAGAACTGTAGGTCCCAATCAGTGAGTGAAAACTGGAAAGCGCACAGGTCAGTGATTGTGAGAAGTTCTCCTCAGTCCCTTCATGGGATGTAATGGGAAACCATTTATTTTTTTTATAGATACAAAGAAAAAAGGCGACCCGAGTATATTACACTGAACGGAAAAGCATCGTCACAGGAATGCAAATGTTTACCACCCCATCAACTTTTGTCATCGAAAGTGAGCTAACGTACAGTTTCATTCCCGCTGCAAAAATGTGTTCATCAACTGCAAACTGTTTTATTCATTATTCTAACGAAATTATTCTAACGAATTTGTGTCGTTGCTGCAATGAATTTGATTCATTGTTGCAATGAATAAGTATCGTTCTTGCAATGAATTTATTTCATTACAGCAATGAAGATGCTTCAGATAAACAAATATCAGTAGTTTAAATTGCATGCACTTCCTATTTTTTAATGTTTAACCCAGTTTTCGGCAAAATTAAAATTAAATAAAATTGCTGCGGGAACGAAAATTAAGTTTTTGCAGCAACGAAATGAAAAATTGTCAGAGAAAACATGCACGAAATGTTTCGTTGTAGCAACGTAAAAGCATAAACGCAAATGTTTCATGCATGTGACGAAGTGTTATTCTTTCAGGGTATACACGGGTCGCCTTTTTTGAAAACAGGACGTGCATGCATTCTTGTAGCCAGATTTTGCATATGATGCAGGCGCCTTTCCAACACATTGCCGACAGCTTTAAACAGCTCAGCCGGTAGGCCATCAGCAACAGCGGCTTTGTTGTTCTTAAGCCGGGAAATTGCTGGGGTAACTTCGCTTTGGCTAGGAGGGGGCAGTTGACATCATAGTCATATATTTGCTCAACCTTGTCAACTACATTGAAGTCTCCTGGGACAAGTAAAGCAAAGAAGTGATCTATCCTTATTCCCAATATATCCTGCACACCTGTGACAAGATTACAGTCCTTAAAAAATATGATGTCCCATAACATCCCATGAAGGGATGGAGGAGAGCTTCTCACAATCAGTGCGATGAGCTCTTTCTAGATTTTACACTCATTGGAACATACGGTTTAACACGGGTTCCGAACGGTATTTTGAGAAGTTTTTCATGGCCAAGTAATCGATAGTGTCGCCGTCACTAAGCGAGGTGACCGTCGAGGAGAGCATTGTAAGGTGGTCTGAGAAGGGACCACCTCATGTATAAGAGTCGCGCACACTAACCATTGCACCACCGACGGACCGTCCTTATCTCTACAAAAGAGGGGGCCCTGCTCCATTTCCGCTTGGATCTTTTGGGTAGAATTACGAGCCTCATTCTTCCTTCTGTAAGATTAAATTTGCGCACTCTCGCGCTTTCTCCTCGGCCGGATTTTCTTCCTAAACAAACGAGTTTCCTCTTCTCCTTAGACCGCTCTGCCGCGGCTCGCGTTGCAACTGACTGAGGCATTGCCATACGTACAGCGTTATTTTCATCACTTGCCATGTGACACTCTTCATCGAACCATGGTTTGTCTTTAAGCGGTTTTTCATAACCAAGTACAGTCTCTGCAGCAGTTTTCATAGAGTAGGAAATGTACTTCCATTGCGCTTCAGGAGCATGAGGAGGGGGTACGTTCTACGCCTGAAGCTGAGTGAGGTTCTATGCATAGGCCGTGGCTATCTCTGGTATTTGCAGCTTTCCGATGTCCGGCTTTCTATATGCCTGGTTTCGTACGACTTTCGCTCTGCTTAGAGAGCTTAGAGGGCCTTCCATCAATTACCAGGTGATCACTCTGATTCTTCTTCTGTTGCTCAGGGGATATCCAAGTAGCCTTATGAATAACTTTATGTTGGAATCTCGTACTCCTGACAGCCATGTTTTTCGCCGCGGCAAAATCTAACAGTGTGACCGTCGGTGGTGCAATGGTTAGTCTGCGCGCCTCTTGTACATGAGATCCTGGGTTCGATCCCTGCTCTGTCCACCTTACTTTCGGCGGCAGTCATCTCACCTAGTGACGGCGACTCTATCGAGTATTTAGCCATGAAAAAGCTTCTTAAAATACCGTTCGGAAACGGTGTAAACTAGAACCCGCACAGCTCACTGGTTTGTGAGAAGCTCTCCCTAATCCCTTCATGGGATGTAACGGGAAACCATTTCTTTAGGAGGTAGTAGATTAGGCGTTGCAGTGAAGACCATTATACTGCCCAAACAACAGAAATATTGAAGAAATAATATTTCTGTCAAACGATAAGCTTTTAAGATGTTATTTTGTGTTTAACTGTCAGTCAGACCAACAGGAATAATTTAAAAAATTATCTTTGAATTTTATGAGTACCTACAACTATTCAATGAAAATTTCAAAATGCTACAAATGAAATGTCAAGAATGGTGCGTATATAAGAACTAAAAAACCTACTTCCAAACCACTGTCACCAATTTTGACTCACTTTTGTAGCACATCTGTATGTCTACATAAATTACATTTTCATATGTAGGTACATATCATCATTCCTATCTAAGCTATCCCAAATAATTATAGTTTTCAATGTGGTCCATCCATCCATCCAGCCACATGACAGCTGTGCCAAATTGCTATTATTTCACTTTTTATGTCTTTTGTGTCTTCTGCTCCAGCAGTGGCGTTGTTGCTGCTCGATTGGATGAGGAGTTCGACACCTTCTCGCTGCGAAAGCATGAAGATCAAACAAATTGCACGAAGAAAAAAAAAGCGAAAATACTTAAGGAACAGTACATCGCCTACATATAATGTACAATGTTATCGACCTTTCGTTGACATGCAACAATTAATCTTTTGTTTTTGTAAATATTTTTTTTCTATAATTTCGCTTTCACGCACGCTTGTGCTGATATCTTGAGCGGTAGGCCGACATGTGGACAGCTAGAAGAAGAAGAAATAATTTTCATTTTTCTACTACAATTTAATTGAAAGTGGTGTTTTAATTTTATAGATGAAAACAGTATCTTTCTTTGAGCATTTTGTAGTTATTATAGGAGCTGCTAAGATGTCAATTGAACTAACTCCACATTTAAACAATTTCGGAATTTCAATGTTATTAGAACGAAACCATCTTAATCTTGTTATGTTTAACCCCCTTGTTTATTATCATCAAAATTTTTGGCCCTCGCATTGGTTTTATATTGGAATACACAGAAGTTACAAATTTTTTTCCAATATTTTCCACTTTTTGTTTTGTGAAGTTAATTCAATTGACCTCTGATTAGCTCATATTCTGGCTACTCTTCCATAATGAGAACTGTAGAAACTCCGTTCTTTAGTTTTGTTTTTAATCGGACAAATTCTTGAAGTGGCACAAGTCAAAACTTTCACTTATATGATATGAAAAATTTTGAGATTTCTTTGAGACTTCTTTTTATACTCTCAAACGTTTTTTTAAAGGACCATCAGAATTGATTTTGTACAATAATAATTATTACCTCTCAATTTAACAAAAATCGACTTCCTTTTAAATTCAATTCACAGCCTCTTTCTCAATCTCGAACGAAAACCTAAGCGGACGAAAATCAGTGGCTCACATTCGACTCAAATTGGAATCCTCTGAGTTGGAGTTTTCATTCGCCTAACTTTATGTTTGTTCCCAACTGACAGAACATTCGAAATAGAGAGACTAAAATTTGTACTGAAAAGTTTTGAAAAATTTATTGTTTACGTTCAACTTGAAACGACAAGATTATGGAACCCAAATCAACTTTCTTTCGTTTAGAACACGAACGAAAACTTTCGTCCGCGAACACGAAATAAAATAAAAATCAATGAGTGTTCGATCTCACGGGCGAAGTGTTAACACCTTTTTGTTACACGGTACCTATTCGATTTCTATGAACACATCAGTAAATGTTACATTGGAAAATAAAAAAACAATAGTTTTTTCTCACATCTGCTTTAACATTAGATGTAATATTGTTAAAATAAATAAGGCAATATTTACCTCACTGAAATAATTGTTTTTGTGCTGTCATAAAAGTATTGAATAGTATAGAGAACTCTTTTTCCTCTCTCATGTAGACAGTCTGAGTAAACGAGCATAAACGAGTCATATTCTCTTTATTGAAAATTTCAATATAAATGCACCATTTCGACAATGTTATTGTATAAAACAATACAAAAAGTATAAATTTTTCAAAAGGCATCAATAATTTTTTTTACACCAATTTTTTTTACCCCGCTAAAGTTAATTATAGCTTAATTTGTACGGGACAGCTAAGCGATATTAAGTGGCATTTCAATTTCCCACTTAAATTTCGACTTGAGCAATGACAATGTTGCCATATGTTCAATTTCAAGAAATGGCAACAAAAAGTTATCTTAGATACATTTTGTTATCATTTTTTGCGAATGAAAATGTTATCAAGGATAGGCTCAAAAGCAGAATTTTGCAAAATGGCTTACACATGGTCAGTTCATTTAAATTATTTTAATTAATGGAAGACTACGTATACTTTTATATCTCTAAATTTTAAGGATAGATTTTTATTTCCGATTGAAAATAAAATTGGAATTGAATTGTTCACAACAACGAGCGGAAAATGTTATACGTATTGATCATGGTGTAATTATCGGGTATAGTCATTTAAACATGTGATTACATTTTTTCCATGTCATTTTTCATTTCACTTGTTAAAATCATATGTATATTGTTCTCATACTTTTTTGTATTCTTGTATTATTGGTATATATTCTTGTAGAGTTTGACAACTGAAATAAATGAGCGAAATTCAAATGTCTGTTGTTGCTGCTTACAACTACAACAACATTTGCTGCTACCATGTATTTCTTGGCACTTGGTACAAACGTGTTGCCGTATCGCATTTTTTTCACCCATTACAGCAAATGTTGCCACATTACGTAATATTAAGTGTAGATCGTTTTATTTGGAAAGTCGTAAGTGGCGATAGCTTAATGGAATAAAAAATACAGCAGACAGTTGTCAGAGGCCTTCGGCCACGGACTGTCCCAGCAGGCTGTGTCAGAGACACGGCCATTAAGTTTAACGTAGAATACGCCATCCGATAAGACAGAAAACATATATAACAATAAATTCATTTGCTTATATTATTTATCATTTATTGTTATATATGTTTTCTGTCTTATCGGATGGCGTATCCTACGTTGAACTTAATGGCCGTGTCTCTGACACAGCCTGCAGGGACAGTCCGTGGCCGAAGGCCTCGAACAACTGTCTGCTGTAATTTTTATATTTACCAACGGCATTTGATTCAAGTCCGTTTAAAAAAAAAATATTATGTTCAATTTTTTTAAACTTAATTTAATTTATGTATTTTAATTAATATTTTTATTGAAATAAGTTCTGCGAATGTTGAGAGGGCCGCCCTAATATTAAAAAAGGTTTACCTTATCGAGTCTTCGCATTAGCATTCGAGCGTTGTGTGAAAGCTTTACGCTTTACAATTCAAAGTTAATGTTACAACAGCTTTATTGAAGCTTTCGCAAAAAAGCTTTATTACGTTAGCTTACTGTTTTTTTCACTTTTTACTAGATACATGTTGCCAAGCAACATTAGCTTGCTGTTCGTTTCACTTTTTACTAGATACATGTTCCTAAGCAATGTTGAGCAACCAAAAACACTCAACCAAACACCACACATATGTTTGAGTGTATGTCTTTAAACAATTTTCATTTGAGAAATTAAAATACTAGAAATATATCAACCAATATGAAATGTATATCAAACGAAAGATAACATCTTCATTTACCTACAAAAAAAATTTTAAAAAAATTCATCTAGCCGTTTCCTCAAATTCAATGAAATAAAGATTACAACAATAAAAACCTGACATGACTCCTCATACCGTAAGGTAAGACTTATTCTACGTCAAAAACAGCCGTAATGTTTCACATCAAAAGTCATTTTGAGTCATACAATTCTTTCCATGAGTTCTCTGTACTATTCAATACTCTTTGGCGACGACGACCTGATTGTTTGTTCGCTGCCGCTACATCAATACCATCATTCTTATTTTCAGGCAGAGACTATTGTTGTACAACAACCACGTATGTGATGCTAACGCTGTCTGTTGTTTGCATGTGTTCACTTTGATAGATTTCCCTACCCGTGCCTATAGATGTTAACACATCAAAAAGTTTAAATATTCAAGGGATTAAAAGAAGCAAATGTTTCGAATTTGAATTTACTAACAAATAACTTTAACCCATTTTGAATCGGAACAATTCGCAATTGATATTTTTTCTGTACAAAACTTCAAACGAACAAGTAACTTTTGCATTTATATATCTTTTTCTATTTTTGCTAATTTCATATTAATACCTTTCTTAGCACTTATGTAAAATACTAGATACTCCCACTTCTGACCCGGAATGGGTTAATATGTTTGATAACAGATTGTTAAAGCATTGTATAGAGCATACATGGGGCATATTAATTAGATGACAGTTATAATTTATAATTGAATTTGAATTCTGTCTATAAATACATATTCAAAAAAAAATTTAAATACCATTGACAATTTTACTTATTTTCAAAGCCTTTCCTTCATATTTGGCAGTTTTGAATTTCAAATATTTTCTGCAGTGCAGGTTTATGAATTTGAGAGTACAACGAGGCAACACCAATGGAAGCCACAAACCTTTCAATATAAATTACTTTAAAAACAGAATTGCCAGCAGTCAAACAATCAAAAAATGTTGTATAGCATTCCCATATTTCATTACAATTTACATTCGATTCCTGAACCTGCAGGTTCGTTCGATATAGTATTTTGTATGCCACGATCTATTTGTGCTTGCAGCTACTGAAGAAGAACAGAAACATTATTGTGTTGCCATCCGAACATTACATCGTCACATTGATGTAGTCAACCAGCAGTGAAAGCCCAATACTAATTTTGGACAACAACACAAATATATTTCATAGATCATGTTGTGTCTGCAAACGCGATGCACATGGTTAGCATGTCCGATTCTCGTATGTGACAATGTGGGTTCGATCCCGGCTCTAACTACATTTAATTTAATTCAATGAGGGTCGCTTTCGTTACTGACGCTGACACTATTGGGTACTTACCAAGCTTCTCAAAACACGTTCGGACTCGGTATGAAAATGTAACGGGTTTTTCAATAAGAGCGCTACAAAAGTTTTTTTAAATAAAACAAAACCGGTTTTAGATACCAATGAAATTCTTTATTCCTGTGAAAGTACGTTCGATGCCATTATGTATGGAACTCGATTTCTTTTACATGGCCACCACGGGCACGCTTGCAGAAGTCCAGACGCTGAACCCAATTTTCGACGGTTTTCAAGCATAAATCGGCCGATACTGCTGCAATTTCACGTTCGATATTCGTACGAAGTTCATCAATCGTCGCTGGCTTGTTGGCATAGACCATAGACTTGACGTAGCCCCACAGGAAATAATCTAACGGCGTCAAATCGCACGACCGAGGCGGCCAATCGACTGGGCCATTTCGTGAGATAACACGTTCACCAAACTTGGTTTCCAATAAATTGATTGTGGCATTCGCTGGAACCACATGTCCTCCAAGTCCATATTATACAATTGGGGCCAAAAATATTCGGTTATCATTGAACGGTAGCGATTCGCATTCACAGTAATGTGCCGGTCTTGATCATCACGGAAGAAGTACGGCCCAATGACGCCGCCGGCCCATAAACCGCACCAAACTGTAATTTTTTCGGGATGCAATGATGACTCATGGATTACGTGTGGATTGCTGTCTGACCAATATCGCATATTTTGCTTATTGACGAACCATTCAGCCTGAAATGAGCCTCATCGCTGAAGATGATTTTCCGATGAAAATCCGAATCGTAGCGCTCTTAAAGTTGAGGACTCCAAATTTCGGTAGCAAATTTTAATAATTTGGACTCGTTGTTGGCTCGTATATCTTTCCATGATGAAATGGCAAACCTTACTGAAGAGAAATGTCAAAAGAGCGGGGGAAAATATGGCGTCGTTTGCTGTCCCTATCGATTTACTTTTGTAGCGTCTCTGTTGAAAACCCCTTTATTAGATGTAATATTGTTAAAATAAATAAAGCAATATTTAGTTCAGTGAAATACTTGTTTTTGTTTTGTCATAAACAGAGCGACGACGACCTGCTTGTTTGAATGCTGGCATACAACTGAATAAAACGCAATATTTAGCTCACTGACACAGTGCGACGACAAAAGTATTAAATAGTATAGAGAACTTATTGCACTCTTTTTCCGCTCTCATGTAGAGAGTCTGAGTGATTCTCTCTTTATAGAATATTTCAATAAAAATGCGCCAAACAATACAAAAAGCATAAATATTTCAAAAGGTATTAATGTTTCACATCAATATTATGAATGAACCAAGTTATGACAAAAAGTGAGTAATTCGTCTTGAATCATTCGCCAGATGTCACCAGTGCTTTTGAGTCATACAATTCGTTCCATGAGTTCTCTATACTATTCAATACTCGTTGGCGACTGCTTGATTGTTCGATGCCGCTACAGCAATACTATCAGACTTATTTTCATGCAGAGACTATTGTTGTACAACAACCACGTATGTTATGCTAACGCTGTGAGTGTTTGCATGTGTTCACTTTGATAGATTGCCCTTCCGGTGCCTATAGATGTTAACACATCAAAAAGTATCTCAAACTTTTTGATGATGTTTGTAGTTTTGAGATAGTTTTTGATGTTCGATACACCGTCTATCTTTGGCACAATGGTCTCCTATAAGTTAGAAACAAGCAGATTAACGAATAGCAACATTAAAAACATGCTTCTCTAATTATTCCTTGCACTTCATTTTAAAAATGTTGATACCATCGGATTCCGGCCCTAATTGCAGAAACCTTGTAACACTTTTTGAGAATATTTGTAGGGCGCTATATTGGCAATTACCTCCTCTATAAAACCCATTTATTATAAATTCTCAAAATTTTATTGCCACAGTTTTAATGAGCAAAAAAGTACGTTTTCACCTTTAAAATTTAAAATAAACTGCACTTATTGCATACTTCGAATGTTTTTCTTCAAAACTTTTGATGCACATATGCTACATTACACCAATTATATTAAAATTTACCAAACTGTGGAATTGCATCTCGGTTTTGCTTCAAGCGCATTGCCTGACATGACATCCTGTAGCTTCAACTCTTTTGTCGGCCCGGCCTACTCCACAGTCATGCCTAAAACACAAGTTCTTTCTTTTTTTCTTGACAGTCCAAGATCATTTCGATTCAGTCAAATCTGACTGACGGAGATCATAGGTCATTCAAAAGACGTTTTTCTTGGAGCTTCATCAAACTTGGTGCACCCTCTTTGTAAAGCAGTAATTCTGTCATACATTTGTAGTAGGTACACGCTGAAAAATAACGGCCCCTCTAATATATTTTCCCAATCATATTCTGCAGGAACCATTTCTATGTTTGGAACACACTTCAAACATTCATATATTTGCAAGTCCCAAACTCACTTGTATTTAAATGTAAACAGTATCATGTTTACTGACAAACATGTATGCTTTTACGTGGAAACATATGCGTTCTTCACCCCAAACATCCATATACTTACGTGGAAGCATTCGCGTGTTTCCCCCAAACCTACATATAACGACGTGGAAACATATGCGAATTTCCTCCCAAATATTATAATATTTAGAAACGAATTAATCTTCGATTTCAATATATATGTATTATTTTTTTAAATTAATTTCAACAATATAAATTCACATTCTAGCTGGACCCGGCAAACTATAGTTATGGCTGTTATAACGGTTTATATTAAAAGGGGTGTGGCGCCGCCCACTTCAACCCTTGCTGTAATTCATACTGTTCCAACAACATATATTCCAAACCTCATCTTCGTATCTCTGAAAGTTCATGAGATATAGCCATTTTAAATTTCAATTTATATGGGCGGTGCCACGCCCCTTTATCCAATCACAACCAAGTATAGCCAAGGAGCATCAGCAGGGCGCCAGTAGCACATTGTGAAATTTTCATAACAATCGGTCTATTGGTCTATTAGAAAAGCCGTAAGAGCGATTTTTTGAAAAGGGGCGTGGCACCGCCCATTTTTTTGTTCACAAAAATTGAAGAGGAGGATATTGACAACATTTGGTTTCAACAGGACGGTGCTACGTGCCACACAGCCGAAGCTACACTCGATGTTTTGCGCCCTGTTTTTGAAGATCGCATTATCAGCCGCTGAGCTGATGTCGTTTGGCCACCTCGGAGCTGTGATTTGACACCGTTGGACTATTATTTGTGGGGTGCCCTCAAAGATAAGTGTTACGCCGACAAGCCAGAGACAATTGACGCTTTAAAGGACAATATTCGTGAAGCCATTGGTGAAATACAGCTGCACACAATCGATAATGTGCTTAAAAATTGGACCGATTGTGTAGGCTACTGCATGGCCAGCCGAGGCAGCCATTTGAATTAAATTATTTTCCATTATTAACCGGAGGGATTGTACTTTCAAATAAAAAAAGAAATTTGAGAAAATCTTCAGTAGTTTTTTTTATAGCATTTTCAAAAAAAAAAGGTAGGTATTTGGCGGACCCGTTACAAACTCAAATATGCAATTTTCATTTGGAAATTAGTATCGATCGAACACACACTGAAAAGTCAATTATTCCAACATAAGAACAGAAAGCTATTTTTCCTCCATGTTCTATGCAAATACCGTTCGGAACCGGTGTAAAACTGTAGGTCCCAATCAGTGAGTGAAAAATTAGAAAGTGTACAGCTAACTGGTTGTGGGAAGATCTCCCCAATCCCTTCATGGGATGTAATGGGAACCTTGTTTGTTTTTGTTGTTCTTCATTTCCATGCGTTTCTTATTCCATATCACAGTGTTGCATTTTCTGTGAGTACAGTTTTTTTGATGACCGGGCCAGTGTTATAGCGTAGACAGACGACAGCGTTAATTTGCATTACAAGCTCACTAATGTGAATTAACATTTTGCCCTGACAGACGACAGTTTTTGCATTTAGTAAACAGCAGTTTGTTTGTAAACAACTGTTTGTTTGTCAAGCAATTTTTTGGACTTTAACATCGAAATCAAATGGATAGAAGGCGGAAAATACGATACCAAACCCTTCGCTTCTTTCCCTTGGAAATCTTAAAATGGAAAAAATGCGTTTCGATATTAATTACTTCTCATTTTATTTGCAAAAAACAATTAAAATAACTCACCTTTGCTGACTTTGAATCCATTTTCAATTGACGATAGCAAACAATTTGACAACAGCTGATTCAAAATGTATCAAATACATGGTGATAGCAGGTGGTGTTGTTGCAATAACATCCACTTCAGCGGTGTCAAGCATCAGTACATAAAATCAACAAAGCAAACAACAAACACAAGAAAGTTCAACTTCCACTGTGTGCCGGCTATCACCTCTATGTATAGATACAGCTGATTGATTGTCGACGGTGTTGCCATATTGAAATACCTCAATGCAGTATAAATGCACTCTGATTTCATGCATTTACGACAAAGCTAATACACATTGGGACGGGGATAATTCACAAGTTAATTTGAATTAAGACTGCTAATGCAAATTAACGCTGTCGTCTGTCTACGCTATTAGTTACGTTTTCGAATTTGAATTTTATGACCGATTTGGTTAGTTTTAGTTAGGAGAAGTTGATACTACAAGCTTACAAGGACAGGAACAATTTTCTAAATGAAAAATGGTTGGTTTTTGTTGGAATAGTAGACATCTCAGTTTCGTTGAATTCCGTTTCGTTAAATACAAACTTCAAATCTCTTCGTCTTTAAATTATTTTTTAGGACTTTGTGACCCAAATGATAATAACTATTTGCTTGAAGTAAGTATAATTTTATTACAATTCAGTTCAATTTCAATTAGTCGTAGGAAAATTAAGGAAATTTTGGTAAATTATTTTTTGCATCTTACTACTATTACGTGTACCCTGGTGAACTACAATTTCCTCAAATGTAGTTCTATTTCTTAAATTTAATTGTTACAAATGGTAAAATATCTTGTAACTACAATTGATAAATTATCTTGAACTAAATTTGAGAAGGTTTTGGAGTCAAATTTAGGAAATGGCTTTTTCTAAGTGTAGATTTTGACTTTGTTATTGAGCTTAGTCAAGTTGAAAGAAAAATTTTTACAGCCTAAATATATGACCACGCCCCCATACCAATATCTTTTAAACAATACAAAAGTTGTTGGCTTTAGGTCTTTGCAAATAACCCTTCTTTGCCGGAAACCAATCAACCACTCCTCGTGATCGAAAACGTATCTAATATAATGCCCGAGATATTTTTTTGAACACATGTAGTTAAAAAAGTTATTTCGGAGCTCGTCGTAAATAAATCCCCCGGTCCGGATGAAATTCCAGGACTTGTTTTAAAAACGTATTCTTCAATGCTGGAACACGCGTATTTTCATACTTTCGACGGAAGATTTCCAGCCTTTCATACCGTGCAGGTATCTTTCATTGGTGTTGAAAGGTTGCCAATGTTGAGTCGATACCAAAAAACAGTGAGGCTAATAACCCCGACAACTACCGACCAATCGCAAAATTCTCCGTATTCTCGAAAATGATGGAAGCCAATATTAACTTCCACCTGGTTGATTATCTCGAATTCAATGGGCTACTCAGTGATACTCGACAGTATGGTTATCGCAGAAACCGTTTTACGGGTGATTTCCTCTCGGAACAGTGGAGGCGGTCCGTACATACACTGGGCGAAAGTAAGGTAGTGGCTTTGGACATATCCGAGGCGTTTGATAGAGTCTGGTACGGCGCACTCATATCGAAAATTAATACTTTTTTTGGCCTGACTAATAACTTCTCTCGATGTATTGCGAGCTTTTTCAGGGATCGTTCTACACGCTGAAAAATATATGCTCAAGCAACATATTGCAGGAACCATAGAAGTGTTTGCAAGCACTGTTTTCATGAATTGAGGATTTGCTGCTTTTTTGTTTCTTTGTTGTCTGTCACTCTGTGTTTTCAGCAGTTTTCAACAAACAAAGTCAGATTTGGCTCGCTCCCATATATATATATTATAACCTATTAATCATTGTGTCCTATACATGTTATATTGCATAGCAAACACAATGTGTTTGGACATAAGTATACTATATGTGCGATAAGGTACAAACACGTTATATTTGCATACAAACAACAAAAAATTACAAATTTGTCAGCGTGTATTCATGTAGTTACGGGTGGAATCTCATCGGATGAGTATAATTTTAATACGGGGGTACGACAAGGATCTGCCCCCTCACCTTCTCTCTTCTCAATTTTGATCAACGACCTACATGGCCGGACTGCTAACCCTACCTACTCGTTTGCAAGATAGTATATATGTGTTTCAGACTTTGTACTTAATGTGTCGAAAGAAGCATTCAAGCGGTGATGATTGACTACCTTACATTTCTTTCGACGATAGTCACCTCGCTTAGTGAAGACGACACTATCGAGTATTTAGCTATGAAAAAGCTTCTCAAAATACCGCTCGGAACCGGTGTAGAACTGTAGGCCCCAATCAGTATATGTAAGACTAGAAAGCGCACAGCTTACTGATTACGAGAAATTCTCCCTTTCCCTTTCATGAGATGTAATGGGAAACAATTTATTTTTGTCGGAGATTCTTCACTCAATATTACCTTCGTCGGTCACAAATTGTCAAATTGGAGGTGCAGAAATCGTCAAATCGTCAAAATAATTTTTCGAAATCGTCAAAAAATCGTCATCATTAAAAACTGCAATTGCTGTACCAAATTTGAATATTTTTGTGGGGGGAAAACAGTAAAACAAAGCAATTAAATCAATATGTTATAGTAATATTTTTAAAATTCATATATCTTTATTTAAATTCTATTCCGAAATCTCTTCAACTATTGGTCAAACAACCAACGAACAGAGTTGACAAATATGTGTACGAATACAATGGGAGCGATAACGTAGGCGGTGCAAATTTTTACACGTATTCTTATGGAAGAAAAACAAAAGCTGGCATTTGACGTCGCTTCTGGCGTAAACGACAAAAATTAGAATTCCTTTTATTTCCCTGGCGTCAAGACGCAGAATGTTGGCGGCTTAATACAAAAATGGGTATGTGTTGAAAAACGTTTTTCTATTTTTCTGACAATTAAAATTAAATTATTTAAAATTGTACATTTTTTATTTTATAGGGTAAAAAAAGGAGTCGATGCAGTTTTTGTCCTTCAGGAATAATTTTCATTAACCCCTAATTGGCTGACCCCCGATTCAATTGTGTGAATTTGATTAAACGTCACACAGATAATATTTAGGATATTTACATACATATGTATATTATTGACACGGTATGTTTTACACATTAATATCGTAAGTTTTTAATAGTTCTATACTTCCTCAGTCCGTCTTCAAAAATTAAATCTCGATAATTCTATTATTTCAGAAATGGTTCCATTTGTGGGGAATTTTTCTACCCAATATCCCTTGATGGGTTACAGTTGGCTATGCGAATAATCGCCCAAGTGAAAATCGCCCAAAACGAAATTTTTTTTTTCATTAAGAAAAAAGACCCAAAAAAAGAGGTAAAATCGCCCAAAAATATAAATCCAATTTATGAACAAACGCCCACTATTTTGTGGTGATTGTTCATAATGATAAATCGCCCAAGACTGTAGGGAACAACCGCCCAATTAAGTTAAAACACAACTGGAAGAAAACGATTTTTGTATTTTTGTTATATATCTTTGACTTCTTCACGACAAGTAAGACAGGTATAATTATTTTAGCCATCCGCAACACTTTGGGCCTTTTACATGATAATACAGTTACAACAGTTAACTTAAGAACAAAAATGACTTGTTCAACAAAAATAAGATAAGTGAACAATCGCCCAAAAAAATATTTTGGGCGAATTTACATTTTTAAATATTTGGGCGATCATTCATCATGAACAAACACCCAAAAAATCAAAAATACCAAAACGCCCAAACATGATGAACAATCGCCCAAATTTTTTTCCCATATTTTTTGGGCGATTGTTCAATTTTAGGTTTTGGGCGATTTTCACTTGGGCGATTATTCGCATAGCCCTTAAAGTTTATGTTTAAATATATATAGCTGTCACTCTTGCGTTACCAATAATTTCAATTTTGGAATAGACTAAAAATCGTCATTCCAGAAGCTGAAATCGTCAAATCGTCATTTTATGTTTTTGTGACTAAAAATCGTCAAAATGACGATAAATCGTCACTTCTGGCAACACTGCCTTTGCAATATCTAATATTTAACGAACATTCGGCCGAAGATGGAATATAACTCTCGCTGGGTCCACTTGGAGCTTCTTGACTATGTACAAAGGCGGTCAATAATTCTAATAGATGAAAACAAGGTAGCAAAGACTGTTATCTTTTTGGAACATCATTTAAATGTGCGCTGTATGTCATTGTTCCATCGATATTTCCATGGGAATTGTTCCTCTGTGATACATAACCTCATACCAGAGCTTAGATTATTTACCCATACAACAAGATTACCTAGAGACTGGCATCCATTTGTTGTCACTTGGGCAATACATCGATGTACTCACTACAGAGAGAACACGTTTTTTTTTAGCAGAATAGTCCAATGGTGGAATAAGCTTCCGGCGAGGGTATTCCCTATTACTTCTGATGTCAACAAGTTGAAGAAAAACATCAACAAACACAATTCGCTCTTTACTCCTATTACTATCCTTACTTCCCAGTTTAGGTTAGGTTCGGTTAGGGTGGCAGCCTGTATGAGAGGCTGCCTTGTGATACCACATAGGCAGAAGGGAAAAGATGGGATTTTAATAGTCCCTCTAGTTTAACCAATTTTATTTCTTTAAAAATCTCAAGAGTTGGCGAATGCTAACATCAGCCAGATTTACCAAATCCCACAAAGAAATGTGAGCGAAGTGTTGCCCGCCGCCTTCTGCAAAGAGCAGGGCACAGAGACAGAAGATGTTCTATTGCCTCCACCTCCTATTCGACTGCACAATTTCTGCAAAAGGCATTTTCCAAGATTTTCAGTTTCTCTGTGTGTGGTGTGAGACAGTGACCCGTCATGAGGGACACGATAACAGAGACGCCCTCCATCGATTACGACAGCAGGGCGTTAGTGCATTTCAAGTTTAGGCGGGCAATATCAGCTTGGAAGGTATACATTTGCATACTAGTGACCACCTACCGTTAGTTGCTGTAATGGCAGATGGTCACTAGAAGAGCTTACAAATAGGCATGTCCACATGTTCTAGTTCCCCTGGAGCATGTAAGGTAGTCCCCAGTCTAGCACGTTCATCTGCTGTGCAGTTCTCTGATGTGTACCTGCACGCTGAAAAATCTGTTTTTGTTGTTTGGATGCCAATAGTTATAACGTGTTTGTTACTTGTCGCAAATATATTATAGTTGTGTGCAAACAAATTGTGTTTGTGATTAATATATTATAGTTGTGTGTAAACAATTGTGTTTGTGATTAATATGTTATAATATGTGTTTTTGTGACCCAAATGTGGATTTGTTTGTTGAAAACTTCTGATCAAAAAAAACGTGATAGAAAAGTACTAGATTTTCAATTCATGCATACAATGCTTGCAAATATATACATATTTCCTGCAATGTGTTGCTGGGGCTGTTGTTTTTCAGCGTGTGTGGCCCGGCACCCAAAAAGTTTTCAGCCACTCCATTAAGAGATCTGTGCGATACTTCTGTAATAGCTAAGATTTTTGCCTGGCAGATACCACAGTGGCCAGTCAATCGTTTTGCAATGGATTGCCCAAGGTCCTTAGAAAAGATACCAAAGCCTACTTTCTCGTCAAATTTTTAACCATCTGTGTAGAAGTTCACGAATTTTTTAAGTCCAGGGATGCAACCACTCCATTCTGATATATCAGACATAAGAGTGTGGTACTTCTTGTTAAGGAGTAGTTCGGTCAAAGTGTATTCAGCAATACCTGGAAGAAAAGGTATTACGTTGAGAATGACACTGTTTCCGAAGTCACTTTCTTACCAGAGTAACAGTTCCCTAAGCCTAAGTCCAGTAGCCGTGAAATGGTGCCCAGCTACAATGACCAGTGGTATTAAATGTAGAATGGCATTTAGTGTGTCACTCGGTACCGTTAACAATGCACCAGTGACACATATACCAGCCATTTGCTGAACTTTATTCAATATCGCGCAGTAGTGGGAAGTCTGTAGAGCCGTCCACCAGACGATAACGTCATACAGAATTATCGACCTAACCACTGCCCAATACAACCAATGAGCGCGGGTTCACAACCAAGAGATTTCCTACCGCCGTTTTACAGTTATATAGCGCTATCACACCCTTTTTGCTCCTTCCAGAATGTTAGGTTTGAACGTTAACTTCGTGTCGAGTAAATGCCTAAGAATTTTGCGTTTTCAGAGAAGGAAAATTCAATACCCCCTAAGGAGGCAGGTACAAAAGTTGGTAATTTATATCTTTTGATAAAAAGAACCAGTTCTACCTAGGTTGTCCCTATACAACGCACTGTATATATAGGAAGCATCCTCTCAGTGTTGTTGTTTGTATGTCCGACTTAATTATTCAAAATATTAAAGAAACGTTCCTGTTTCCATGTTTTTAATTGCATCACTTAATGTCTTGCCCACATTCCTTACGTTAATTAGGGAAATCATATTCAACCTTGACGTGAGTCACTCGTCCATTATACTAAAATCTCCATCCATTATACAAAAATAAACTCGAGAAGAGGTCAACGACCCGTAGAGAATCCTAAGACCACTTATGCGTAAGAGTTCAAATAAAATTTACTTGAGCTACGGATGTTTAAGTTTAGCTTCTGCTTTTGTACGGTGGGAACATTTTAATTGAAAAACAATAAAATATCCGGATTTATCCATAACTAATTGATCGCCATGTTAGCAGATATGGTTTGTGAATCGCATTTCATAATAAACTAGACGGAAATTGTTCAAGTCACATTATGAACGATTACGAACAATTAATATGAAATTTTCATTCATAAATTTGTTAATCGATGATAACCGAAAAATAGCGGAAAATAATAAATTATCCATAAAATTGATGATATTTTAAAAATATATATGGAAATATTTAGAGATACGGGGGATTCATTCAAGGGGTCTAATGTTTTATTATTAAATTATTTGTTTCAGCATGTAATGTTCGTTTAATCGAATACGAATTAAACACACTACTTCCTTAGTATCTAATTAAAATATTTGTTAAGATGTTGGAGAGAATGCATGTCATGTTGTCTCCCTTGTTTGGACTGTTCCAGCACAATTAATTATATTTTCTATTTTAACTCTTATTAAGATGGTGAACTAATCAGATGATAAAATGTATCTGGTATAATTACCTACGTTTCCTACACTCTGACAATTTTTTATTTTTTGATGATTCGATGCGAACACGCTGAAAATAACGGTCTCTCTAACATATTCCCACAAACATATTCTGCAAGCACCATGTATAGGTTTGGAACACACTTCAAACATTCATATATTTGCAAGTCCCAAACTCACTTGTATTTAAATGTAAACAGTATCATGTTTACTGGCAAACATGTATACTTTTACGTGTAAACATGCGTTTTTCATCCCAAACATCCATATACTTAAGTGGAAGCATTCGCCTGTTTCCCCCAAACCCACATATACTTACGTGGAATCATATGCGTATTTCCTCCCAAACATAATAATATTGAGAAATGAATTATTCTTTGATTTCAATCTATATGTATTATTTATTATAATTCATTTTATCAATATAAATCCATATTTATAAATAATTAATACAAACAATTAAAATATTTAAAATGGCCAATTTTACGTTTACTTGCCCTGAATGCATTATTTGCTTTCTTTTCATGATATGGGACTCTGCTGTTCTTTTCCTTCTCCTTTCTTTGTTGTCTCTCAGCGTGGATTAATTACGTGTGTTTTCCTATTGTCCTCCGTTCCGATTTTCTCAAAATCGTTTCTCACTTTGGTAGCACACCTACATACATATATACGAAACACATACACAAAAACCAAAGCAACATCACAAACCATTCAGCCGTCCAAGCCTTCGATTATTCATTTTTCATTGATCAAGTGCTTTTCATGTCCTCTGTCCGATGAACCATTGATGATTGAATACATGAAACTAAAACGCAATACATCAGCCAAAATAAGACACTGACTTCATCTGCAATTTGCACGCACATTCAGGAATATTTACGAATCACTGACTGAGAGAATAATGCAAAAATACAGATACCCACTTACAAGATAGACTCTCTGGTTGTTCCTCTTTTATTCTCTTGCTCTCGAGAGAGCATAAACAGTGCAACAAACACAGCTGTATTTGCAACGCAAACCCAGACATAATTGAGTCGCAAGCACAGATGTTGTAACATATTACTAATTGTGTCTCAAACATGTAATATTGAATATTTAATATTGTGCTAAAATATTGCACATAGGTATAGGTGGATAGCGGTCTCCATTCCGCTTTGCATTCTCGTTCGCACCAACTACTGGCTGCAGGCAAAGATTTGTAAGTCTACAAGCATTAGTTGGTGACGAAAAACGGTCAGTCTTTTTTCAACCATTATCGAGTGAGTTTTAGTTTCCCCCCGTGATAAGTGATAACATCAACAAAATTGTGAAATATATTTTATATACATACAAAACACATATGTATGTGCACAAAACCAACACCGATCTATAGACATTACAAACATGTTAAAAATCATTAAAATATTTAAAAACATTGTTAAAACCTGAAGCACATAACATTTTAAAAACTTAAACCTATTGTTAAAACAAAAAAAACATATAGTACAAACACAACACTTTGAAATACTAAAACCACAAATATTCAATTACAACTTATAAAAAGACGGGAAAATAAATTGAATCCAAAGCTACTGTATAAATATTTGTACACACAAATTACATTCTATTAAAATCAACAAAACACTTGTACAAATAGTTTAAACATAATCACATTAAACAAGAATACATGTACCTTTTGTAAATATAAATTTTGAATTAAAACAATACACATCAACACTCAAATATACTTTGTAACTAATTATTAAACAACAAATAAACCATTGAACCTTGAATTGAAACCAAACAAACACAAACATTTTGAAGTTAAACAAAAAAGGCTTAGATCCTAAACATTTGGTCCAATCGAACCGGATTTGTGTGCCTTTTAAATAACTAAAGGCAAGAGTGAGAAGTGAAAAAGTGTGTGAGATTTAATCAAAAAAAAAAATATGTATATACATATATAATAAAACTTATAAGTTAATAAAATCGTTTACTAAAAACAAAACATTGTGTTATTAAAACAAAAATATTTTGCCCAAATAAATTTTCAAATTATTTGACATTGAAAAATATCTGTGTAAAAATAAAAAAAGTTGTGAGACGATACAACAACACAAAAAAAAAAACACTAAACTTGGAAATTTAGAAAAACTTTGGACAAAAGTGATACAGTTTTTAACGGTCACCAAATCAACGGGAAACAAGAGGCAACAACAAAACAACATCAATACCCAAAACACAGAACAACAAGAGGCAACAATAGATCAACACCAAGGCGCAAAAACACCGTAGACAAAAAACAGCTTGGCAACGAGACAAGAGACGGAAGACGCAAACCCAACAACATCAAGAGCCCAGACACAACGGAAGACAACAACAACACAACAGCAGTACAGGTACCCAAACGAACGCAAGGAAAAAGTAGTAAGTACAAACAAATCTCAACACGAAAAAACAAGCAAAAGGATAAAGGGTGTCGCAGAGATTTGATTTAAGCTGTTGACTCACATTAAAGTCCAACAAATAGCTTCACATTAGGCGCTTGACCCTGTGCAACTTTTTTCTTGTCGTTCCGTGTGACTTATGTACATACATATGATAATAGACCCAAAGAAGTGAATATTCAAAGTTATAACGTTATGCTGAAATTTGACCCTCTGCCCTTTGATGACAGCGGGTTTAGCAGCAGTGTACATTAAAAATAAACCGGGTTGCCAAGTACATTTTTATTTTGTGGATTAAAAACAAAAAAAACCAAAATTTGTTGCGATAATTTGACCCTCTGCCTTTAGATGTCGGTACGGCGGATTGTGGGAATAATTTAAAAAAAATTGAGCTGCCATATCGTACCTGGAAAATTTTAACAAATCTTGAAAAATTTTGAAATTTCTTTAAAAATTGTTGCTATTTTTCGGAAGATCTTTCGCGATAATTTGACCCTCTGCCATTAAATAACAGCTGGGATCGTATTGGCAAAATTTTAATGTAAAGCGGAGCGCCTCATCGTTTTGAAAATTTTTGATCAATTTCTACCTTTTGGCAGGAAATTTGTGCGATAATTTGACCCGCTGCCTTTAGACAACCTAAGGGACTGCGAAGACAAATTTTTGGAGTTGCCACATCGTTTTTTAAAAAATTTTTTGAAAATATTTTTTATTAAATTTGGAAAATTTTTTTGCGATAATTTGACCCTCTGCCTTTGGATGACAGCTGGGATCGCATTGGCAAAATTTTTGTGAAAATTCGAGTTGCCACAACAATTTATGAAAAATTCTTGGAAATTTTTGAAAACACTTTGAAATTTTTTGCGATAATTTGACCCTCTGCCTTTGGATGACAGCTGGGATTGCGAGAATTAATTTTTTGAAAATTTTAAGTTGCCACATCAATTTTTGAAAAATTCTGGAAATTTTTGGAAAAAAAGGGAAACTGCAAATTTTTGCGATAATTTGACCCTCTGCCTTTGGATGACAGCTGGGATCGCATTGACAAAGTTTTTTGAAAATTCGAGTTGCCACATCGTTTTCAAAAAACAAAAAATTTGTTGAAAATATTTTTTATTCATTTTTGGAAAAATTTGTTGCGATAATTTGACCCTCTGCCTTTAGATGACAGCTGGGATCGCATTGGAGAAATTTTGATGAAAATCGGAGTTGCCACATCAATTTATGAAAAATTCTTGGAAATTTTTGAAAACACTTCGAAATTTTTTGCGCTAACTTGACCCTCTGCCTTTGGATGACAGCTGGGATTGCGAGAATTCATTTTTTGAAAAATTTAAGTTGCCACATCAATTTTTGAAAAAAAAAAGAAAACTGCAAATTTTTGTTGTAATTTGACCCTCTGCCTTTGGATGACAGCTGGGATCGCATTGACAAAATTTTTTGAAAATTCGAGTTGCCACATCGTTTCAAAAAAAAAAAAAAAAAATTTGTTGAAAATATTTTTTATCAATTTTTGGAAAAATTTTTTGCGATAATTTGACCCTCTGCCTTTGGATGACAGCTGGGATCGCATTGGCAAAATTTTTTGAAAATTCGAGTTGCCACATCAATTTATGAAAAATTCTCGAAAATTTTTGATAAAACTTCGACACTTTTGGCGCTAATTTGACCCGCTGCCTTTAGATGACAGCTTGGGTTTGTTGAAAAATTACAATCTAAAATTTACAAGATAGAGCTAACACCCCAATCTTAGACACTGCGATTTTTCTCAAAAAAAAAAAAAAAAAAAAAAAAAGAAAGAAAAAGCTCCAACAACAGCCAGAAAATAAGATTGAATTTTATCTGAAAACTCGAGACATGGATAGAGCAATGATCGATAAATTTGCCAACTGTGTCCACGATCTGATAGACTTCGAAAGCGTACATTCTGTGACGAATACGGAGGACAACCTTCATAGTTTAGAAGTTCTCAGAGTTGAACTGAACTCATTATGGGACCAAGTAAAAAGGTCATATGTGGACTGCCGGGATCGTGTACACGCGGAAGGAGAAGTTGCAATTGATAAAACTAAACTGCGGACTCGTTATAAGGAGGCTCTTGAAAGTTACAAACGCTGTTTAAGCTCCCTCAATGACGACATTCAGGCGATCTCTGACCGCGAAGCACGGAAGACAACGGAACGACCATCAGCAAGCCAGAAATCTTCTTTGGATACGGATATTACTCACACTTCCCGATTGCCGCCATGTGATACTGACATATTTTATGGAGGATACAACAAATGGCCAACGTTTCGTGATCTTTTTTCAATCCTATATGGGGAAAACACAAGATTGAGTAAAGTCGAGAAATTATTTCATTTAACACAAAAAACGGGAGGCGAAGCGCGGGAAATAATTAGCCACGTCCCTCTCACCCATGATGGATTCCACATAGCGTGGGGAATTTTAGTGGCAAGATATGAAAATAAAAGAATGCAAGTAAACGAACAACTCAAAACCCTATTTACACTGCCAAATGTCTCTGTGGACTCGGGAGCGTCAATCCAGAGATTGCAACGGACAATGATTAGTTGCATACAAACCCTCAATACTTTGAATATAGACACGAAAAATTGGGATCCAATTCTAATATACATCAGCTCAACAAAGCTGCCCAGGGCATTCTTAGAGGAATTCGAAAATTCACTCTCTGATTGTTCAACTATTCCAACTTGGGCAGAATTTGATAAATTTTTGACCCACAAGTTTAAGACGCTTGAGTCAGTTGAGAATATAAAACCCTTTAATCAAAAACCTAGTCAGCCAAAGCCTGAACTCAACAAAAAACGAATACAAACGTTTCAAAGTAATGTCACACGGGATTCAGGGACAAAAAATTCAACTTACGACAATAAAGCGCAAAGAGGACCTCGTATACATAATGAACAGAGCTGTGAACTTTGTAAAGAGAATCATTCAATACGAGTTTGTCCAAAATTCCTCGGGAAAAACGCCAATGATCGCATTCATATAGTAAAGGTTTCCCATTTATGCTACAACTGTCTCTCAACGGATCACGGAGTCAAAGATTGTAGAAGTCGGTATAGCTGTAGAGAATGTAACCAAAAACATCACACTTTGCTCCATAAAAGCAAACAGCCCCAATCGACGGGTCTAGTACAAGATGAATCACAGCCGAGTACAAGTACAGCAGCTTTGACAACTTTAATACAGTCCGCTACAAATTCTGAGACCACTAACGTCACAACTTTGGCCCTACGAGACAACAGTTCATGTTCAAAGGAAACACTGCTGTTCACTGCAATTGTTCAAATCGAGTCACGAGGACAAAGATACGATGCCCGGGCGATAATTGACACTGGATCTCAATCTACTTTCATTTCGGAAAAGCTGAAAAATCGTCTGAAACTACCAACAAAACGTAATCTTGTTCATGTAACTGGTTTGAGCCAAACGGTTTCAGAGACTTCAACGAAAGCTTGTCTTTTTAGGCTTTGCTCAAGATTGGATAAGAAATTTGAACTGGAAGTCTGGGCACCTGTGTTGAAAACCCTTCCTTCAAATTTACCACCACAAACTCTTAATCCTTCACAACTCAGAGAATCTACAAAAGTTGAGCTAGCAGATCCCAAATTTTTTGCAAGTAGACCCGTTGATCTTCTTATCGGAATGGATATAGGACCCTTAATCTTTACAATGGGTGTTCCAATGGAGACGATTGGCTCTTTTCTAGCCCAAAAAACAGTTTTTGGCTGGATAATTGGCGGCCCAGTAACGCAGGGAAAACGTCACGATACCCACATCTCGCTTTGCAATACGATCGCAATTGAGAAAATACTAACACGGTTTTGGGAGGTGGAAGAGACCCCAAAAAAGGTTTTGAGATCAGAGGACGACAAATTCTGCGAAGCGAACTTCAAAGCCACGACCAGACGGAATAGTTCGGGAAGGTATGTAGTTACTCTACCGTTCATTAGCTGTGAGGAACTAGGCTCATCAAGGAACATAGCTATGGCTCAATTCCATCGCATGGAAAGAAAACTTCTGAAAAACCCGGAGATAAAGGAGCAATATGATAAAACTATTTTAGACTACCTCGAGATGGGTCATATGAGGAAAATCGCACCAGTTGAAATTGAAACGTCTCCACACTATTACCTCCCACATCACGCAGTCATTAAGCCCGATCGGATTACAACAAAGTTGAGAGTTGTCTTCAACGCATCCAGCCCTACATCGAACAAGAAGAGCCTCAATGATATTCTACATCCGGGACCCATACTTCAACAGGATCTACTTATCCAAATTTTGAAATGGAGATTTTTCAAGTATGTTTTTAATGCCGACGTAACGAAAATGTACCGGCAAATTTTGGTTGACATATCTCAAACAAAATATCAAAGAATTTTATTTCGAATGTCATCAGATGGTCCAATAGAAGACTTCGAATTATTAACGGTTACATTTGGAGTAAACTGTGCACCATTCCTTGCGTTAAGAACGTTACTTCAACTTGCGGAAGATGTAAAGGAAACCTACCCGATAGCTGCAAACATAATTCGACACAACTTGTATGTCGATGACGTCTTAGCAGGGGGACACACTGTTGAAGAGGCAATCACAGCAAGAAAGGAATTAAATTTGGCCTTAGACTCAGCGGATTTTGAACTAAGAAAATGGTCTGCGAATGACCCTCTTCTCATTGAGGATTTGCCTGCAGACACTCTATTGCCCGTCGACTGGTTGGAATTGTCAGAGGACACTTCAACTAAAACGCTGGGAATTAGATGGAACATCGCCATGGACTCATTCACACTCACTGCCCCTAAAATGGAAAACACAGGCTCCTGCACCAAACGAGAAGTTCTCTCCACCATTGCTAAGCTTTTTGACCCATGTGGATGGATGGCACCAATCATTGTAGTCGGGAAGCTGATAATGCAGCAAGTTTGGCTAGATAAAATAGATTGGGATGACAAGTTAAAACCTGTGACTCAGATGAACTGGCAACATTTTGTGAAAACCAGTCCTGAAATTGAAGACCTGAAAATTCCTAGGTGGATAAATTTTAACCCAAGAAGCCAGGTGGAAATCCATGGGTTTTGCGATGCCTCAGAGAGCGCGTATGCTGCGGCGGTTTACATTCGAGTTGAAAATACACCAAACATGATATACACTTCTCTTTTGGCTGCAAAAACCAGAGTTGCGCCTATAAAAAAGATATCGCTACCAAGACTCGAACTGTGTGGTGCGGTTTTATTGGCGAATTTGTCGGCAACTGTGGTTCCAAATCTTCATCTTTCGAACCACTCGATTGATTATTGGACAGACTCCACCATAGTTTTAGCATGGCTCAAAAAACCTCCATGCTCTTGGAGCAACTTTGTGGGAAATAGAGTTTCCGACATTCTCGATTGCACAGGAGATGCAAAATGGCAACATGTCGACTCTGAACATAACCCTGCAGACATCGCCAGCCGCGGATGCTCTCCCACCGATCTACGATCACATACACTATGGTGGCAAGGACCCACATGGCTACAAATGCCCCGAACGCAATGGCCGGTGAACAAAGTTGTGGAAGACACAAATATTGAATCAAAACCTGTAAAGGTATTTGCCACCACTACATCTGAAGACCCTTTGGGTAGATTCTCATCGCTTCCACGCGCCTATAGAGTTTTGGCGTACGTACTACGGTTTTGGAGAAACACAGGACAAAATCGAATTAACCTTAGAATATCATCGCTGGACACTACTTCCACAGAAATCGAACAAGTTAAAACTCGACTTATTATTCTTACGCAGAAGTATTATTTTTCCTCGGATTATCACGCATTGGAAAAAAAGTCTCAAATTTCCCGCAGTAGCTGCTTATTAACTCTTAATCCTTTTCTAGATTCAAAGGGAGTAATTAGAGCCAATGGCCGATTAGTTCAGTCACCCGCACTGACTTACAACGAACGCCACCCGATTCTTTTGCCATATGACGCAAGATTGACGACGTTGCTAGTTGAGTTTTGTCACAAGGTTACTATTCACGGGGGAAATCAACTCATGACTCGAGTTTTAAGATCAGAGTTTTGGATATTTAGGCTTAAAACCCTTGTAAAAAAGGTGATACACCAGTGCAAAACATGCATACTATTTAAGAAGCAAGCTCAAAATCAGATAATGGCATCACTTCCACCGGAACGTACAATGTTATCAAGACCCTTCCACCATACAGGAGTTGATTTTGCAGGACCCTTTTCTATTAAGAATTTTACGGGAAGAGCTTGTCTTATAGCTAAAGGATATGTTTGCATTTTTGTATGCTTTGCTACAAAAGCAGTACATTTGGAAGTAGCAAGCGATTTGTCGACAAAATCTTTCTTGGCTGCATTGACTAGATTTATCGGCCGTCGAGGGTGTCCAACGAGAATTTACTCTGATAACGGTACAAATTTCGTGGGAGCAGCTGAAATGATTCGTAAAGATAGGATAGCTTTCTTAAAAACTCTTCAAAACGGTGCTCTACAGCAAAATATTAGTCAAAACCTAGAGTGGAATTTCATTCCACCAGGTGCTCCTCATATGGGAGGCCTCTGGGAGGCAGGCGTCAAATCATTTAAAATACACTTGCGTAAATTTATTCCTAATATAAACTTAACGTTTGAAGAGTTTTCCACAATTCTCGCGAGAATTGAGGCCTGTCTAAACTCCAGACCTTTAAGTCCGGCTACTGATGATCCTGATGATTTATCCCCTTTGACCCCCGGTCACTTTCTTATTGGTACTCCAATGTTGGCACCCGCTGAACCAGATTTGTCTGAAGAAGACATAATGCTCTCAAACAGATGGAAGCGTTTAAAGATAATATCTCAAACCTTTTGCCAGAGATGGAAGGTTGAGTATTTAAACGAGTTACATCGTCGATATAAATGGAAGTATCAACGCGAGAATATAAAAATCGATGATCTTGTCATAATTAGGGACGATAAGGCAACCCCTAATGAATGGAAAATGGGTCGAGTTATCAAAACCTATCCCGGACCCGACCAAAATGTCCGGGTAGTCGAACTACGAACATCAAATGGCATAATTAAACGACCCATAACAAAAGTTATAAAACTATTTTCAGATCCATCATAATCTCACTCACATTCATCAACATCCACTAATTCTCATACTCTTCTAGATATGGCCGCCTACCTCCCACGACCAGAACACAATAACCATCGCCGTCATCAAGCCAACGCGCGTCACCAACAAAGCAATGAAGGACATCATCGACCGAGTAACTGGCAATACTCCTGCGGACTTTGTCAAAAGGACCATCCTCTCAAGTCGTGCCAAAGATTCCGAGAACTGACCCCCTACCAGAGATATGAAACCGTAGAGCGCAGGGGTTACTGCCGAAACTGCCTCGCTAGAAGCCATTTGGCCCCTGATTGCTCTAGTTTGACTGGGTGTAGAAAATGCGACAGTCGTCATCACACGGAACTTCATGGGGCACCACAATTACAGGAAATGTCACATCGACCTAACACCGTGGTGCCCGATTTTAAATGGTCTATCGTACTGGTTCCCACAGCCATGATACGGGTTTCGGATGACAATTTTGAAACGTGGAAATCAATGCGAGCCCTCATCAGTCAGTCCTCAACGGTTTCGCGTATCGCATATTCGACATTCAAACGGCTGGGTCTCCGTTCGTTCAAATATCAAGGACTTCGGTTTACTTCCTTCAGAATAATGTCTCGGAATGTCCATAATACATGGACGCTGCGTGTCAACGCTTTAATTACTGATGAATTGCCAACTAGACCCTATGCAGACCCAATAATTGATGACCCGACCCGTGATTTACACAATGACACTTTGGCTGATGTTGACCCGCGCAGCAATACCCCTATAGATATCGAGCTGGGGGCTGATGTATACACTTCCGTTCAGATGGAGGGTGCCATATCAACAGCAATCGGTGATGTGATGGCTTACCGCACAAAATTAGGCTACGTATTTTCCGGAGCCACGAAAAACCCATTTTAAATTATTACCTTTGTTATTCACTGAGTCATGGGGGGCGGAATGTTTAATATTGTGCTAAAATATTGCACATAGGTATAGGTGGATAGCGGTCTCCATTCCGCTTTGCATTCTCGTTCGCACCAACTACTGGCTGCAGGCAAAGATTTGTAAGTCTACAAGCATTAGTTGGTGACGAAAAACGGTCAGTCTTTTTTCAACCATTATCGAGTGAGTTTTAGTTTCCCCCCGTGATAAGTGATAACATCAACAAAATTGTGAAATATATTTTATATACATACAAAACACATATGTATGTGCACAAAACCAACACCGATCTATAGACATTACAAACATGTTAAAAATCATTAAAATATTTAAAAACATTGTTAAAACCTGAAGCACATAACATTTTAAAAACTTAAACCTATTGTTAAAACAAAAAAAACATATAGTACAAACACAACACTTTGAAATACTAAAACCACAAATATTCAATTACAACTTATAAAAAGACGGGAAAATAAATTGAATCCAAAGCTACTGTATAAATATTTGTACACACAAATTACATTCTATTAAAATCAACAAAACACTTGTACAAATAGTTTAAACATAATCACATTAAACAAGAATACATGTACCTTTTGTAAATATAAATTTTGAATTAAAACAATACACATCAACACTCAAATATACTTTGTAACTAATTATTAAACAACAAATAAACCATTGAACCTTGAATTGAAACCAAACAAACACAAACATTTTGAAGTTAAACAAAAAAGGCTTAGATCCTAAACAGGAAGCATTCGCCTGTTTCCCCCAAACCCACATATACTTACGTGGAATCATATGCGTATTTCCTCCCAAACATAATAATATTGAGAAATGAATTATTCTTTGATTTCAATCTATATGTATTATTTATTATAATTCATTTTATCAATATAAATCCATATTTATAAATAATTAATACAAACAATTAAAATATTTAAAATGGCCAATTTTACGTTTACTTGCCCTGAATGCATTATTTGCTTTCTTTTCATGATATGGGACTCTGCTGTTCTTTTCCTTCTCCTTTCTTTGTTGTCTCTCAGCGTGGATTAATTACGTGTGTTTTCCTATTGTCCTCCGTTCCGATTTTCTCAAAATCGTTTCTCACTTTGGTAGCACACCTACATACATATATACGAAACACATACACAAAAACCAAAGCAACATCACAAACCATTCAGCCGTCCAAGCCTTCGATTATTCATTTTTCATTGATCAAGTGCTTTTCATGTCCTCTGTCCGATGAACCATTGATGACTGAATACATGAAACTAAAACGCAATACATCAGCCAAAATAAGACACTGACTTCATCTGCAATTTGCACGCACATTCAGGAATATTTACGAATCACTGACTGAGAGAATAATGCAAAAATACAGATACACACTTACAAGATAGACTCTCTGGTTGTTCCTCTTTTATTCTCTTGCTCTCGAGAGAGCATAAACAGTGCAACAAACACAGCTGTATTTGCAACGCAAACCCAGACATAATTGAGTCGCAAGCACAGATGTTGTAACATATTACTAATTGTGTCTCAAACATGTAATATTGAATAGCAAACACAATGTGTTTGGACACAAATAAATTATATTAGCGACAAGCTCCAAACACACTTTATATTTGCATCCAAACAACAACAAAATACAGATTTATCAGCGTGAATATAACGTGTTTGTTTGTTTGTAGTTTGTCCAAACCCATTGTGTTTGCTATTCAATATAACATGTTTGGGACACAATGATTAATAGGTTACAATACGTATATTTGTGTTTTTGTTTGTTGAAAATTGTTGAGAACAAAAACGTGGCAAACACTGAAGAAACAAAAAGTACCAGATCTACAATTCACGAAAACAATGCTTGTAAACATGTATATGGTTTCTGCAATATGTTGATGGGGCCGATATTTTTCAGCGTGTATTGACACCACTATTAAGATGTTGAAATATCGTAGGATAATACGATATTCTTAGACACCGTTTTGTAATCAAATGGCTTGTTTGATATAAAATGTTCTCTTATATAATATCTACCACCATTAGCTGACGTAATCCTTCATGAGAATGTGGGTTCGATCCCTGCTCTGACCACCTTACTTTTTTTTGACGACCTACAGTGACTAGGGACCGATTCCCGTTGCACAAAATTCAATAACTTTTGATCTAGAAAATATTTTTGAGTTGTGTAATATCCTGGTTGTAGTCAAGGGGGCGCGGAATATTTTGAGTCATTAAATTTGGAAATCGGTAAATTTTGTATATTTTAGAAATCTTCCAAGGTTACTTTTCTTATTTTTCGATTTCAAAGAAAACAACAGTTTTAATATTTTAGTTTCCATGTTTTTTTTTTGAAGCTTTTCAAAAAAAACCGTTCGAACCCGATATACAACTTTAGTAACAGCAGTTGTGAGAAGCTCTCCCGAGACCCTACATGTGATATATTGGGAAATATTTATTTATTTTTTAGCTGACATTTATCTCCTTTTTCGACAAAATCAACTAAATATATTTGCGATGCAAGAAATTTTTCATAAAATGGCATTGATTTGCAAGTGTATATTTTTGCATATTTTTGTCATACTGTATGTTTTTTTTTCGCATATTTTGCTAATACTGTAATATTTCTTGCATAGTCGAGAAAAGGGTATGTTTTGGCTAATCTGTATCTTGTTACAATACGAAGGCAGTTCGCTTTCAATGACTCTCAAGCTTTAAATTTATCGTGTAACTATTTCAGCATCGTTGAATTTTGTTGGTGTTTCGTTATAAGTATACAAATTTTTAAACGAAAATGTAGACACGGTGCACTTTCATCCAATCAAAAAAAAGGTAACCGTCGACGGTGCAATGGGTAGTGTGCGCGGCTCTTGTACATGAGAACGTGGGTTCGATCCCTACTCTGAGCACATTACATTTCATTCGACTATGGACACATCGTTCAGTGATGGCGACAATATCGAGTACTTAGCCCTGTAAACGCTTCTCGAGATACCGTTCGGAACCAGTGTAAAACTGTCCCGTTGTAAAACTGTCCCGTCATGTGGCCCTTTTTTGTACAGGTAAGGATGGAAATCTTGTCACAGATGTGCAGAGTATGTTGGCAATAAGGAGAGATCACTTCTCTCATTTACTTGCCCCAGGACACTTCAATATAGATGAGGGTGTTGGCAAGTACAGGACAATGGCGTTGACTGCCCCCTTCTCAGCCAAAGCGAAGTTAGAACAGCAATTTCCCGGCTTAAGAACAACAAGGCCGCTGGTGCTTGTGAACTACCGGCTGACCTATTTAAGGCTGGCGGCTGTGAGTTGGAGAGGTGAGTGCATAAGCTCATATGCAAAATCTAACTGGACGTATGCACACCCGACGATTGGAGTCTTAGTATACTGTGTCCTGTTTTCAAAAAAGGCGACAAGAGTATACGATCAATAACTCCGTGCCTTTTTGAATGAAACACAATTTTATTTTGCAAAAAAAAAATTATTTTCCAACATAATCTCCTTTTAGCTCAATACACTTAGTCCAACGTTTCTCCAATTTTTGTATCCCTTCCAAAAATAGGATTTTTCGAGGTCCATAAGATAGACATTTGATTGATCAATAATTTCATCGTTGGTGCTAAACCTCTTCCCACCGTGCCATTTCTTTAGGTTTGGAAATAGGAAATAGTCACTGGTGGCTAAATCCGGAGAATATGGCGGATGAGGTACCAAGTCGTAGCCCAATTAAACAACACCAAACAATCCTATGAATTTGTCACACGATTACGTTTATGGTCAATTAAGAGCAAACGCGGCGGCACCCGTCTTGCAAACAACTTTCTTAAACCCAACTGATCATTTAAAATCTAAACCACACTGCCATTTGAAATGCCTATGGCATCAACAATCTCACGCACTTTTACTCTTCGATCGGCCAACACCATATCGGGGATTTTTTCGACATTTTCGAGTGTATTGACTTCAATTGGCCGTCCAGAACGTTTAGCGTTATTTGCACTTGTGCGTCCACAACGAAAGTTAATAAACCACTTTTTTACCATTGAAATCGATGGTGCAGAGACCCCACAGTATTTATCAAGCTTTTCCTTGGTTTAATTGACGGTTTTTTTTCGCAAAAATAATGTTTCATGAGCACTCGAAATTCACTTTTTTCCATTTTTAAAAAAATGCACGAGGTTGTAAATATGTTTTGAACAGCTGTAAAACGCAAAGTAAATGACGGAACTTGCTCAAAATTTGACAGTAGTCTATTAACAGGTGGTACTTGATGGGAGCAGAGTTTCATTTCAAATAACTATGAGGGAAATTCGAAAAGTCACGTACTTATTGAACCGCCCTTATTTTAGAGCTTGATATTCCTGCTAAGCTGACACGCCTTTGTAAATGAAACTGACCAACACGAAATCTCACCAAACTGTTTAGTACGAGGCGAGACCTCAGGAAGGGCGACACCCTATCATGCTACCTCTTCGACATATTAATTGAGATCATAGTGAGAAAAACTGCAGTCAACACGAAAATCGCATGCTGCTCGTGTATGCTGATGATTTAGACATCATTGAGCGAAATCTGCGAAAAGTTACTGCAGTATTTTCGAGAATTGAGAAGGAATCAGCAAGAGTGGGTTTGGCAGTAAACGAGAAGAAAACAAAATTAATGGTTTCGTCAAGCAGAACATCCACCTGATTGAAAGAATTGGTGAACGTTTATAACAGGTACAATTTGGAGGTAGTCGATGAATTTATTTACCTCGGATCTGCCGTGAACAGAAGCAATAACGTCAGCCTAGAAATCAAACGGAAAATTGTGCTTGCAAACGGATATTATTTCGGGATAAACAAGCACTTCGGAGACAAGACCTTCTCTCGAGAAACGAAGATCCAACCATATCAGGCTCCCATACAACCTGCCTTGCTATATCGCGCAGAATCCTTGGTCATACGAGGTTGGATTTTATGTTTCCGGATTTGGCAACCCTAGCGTTGCAATCTGGCAACTGACAGCTCTATCGTAAAGTTGGAAATTTTTGAGGTTATGCGTACTCAGAACGTTATGACATACGAGCGCTATTTGTTTTGTTTACAGTAACTTAAAAGATTCAAAGATCCAAAAATGGAATTAAATCGTGAACATTTTCTTGCGATTATTTTTTACAACTTTCGACGTGGATTAACTCCGCAACAGTGCATGGATGAACTTAATTCAATTTTTGGCGATGAAGCTCCATCAAGGACCAGTGTTTATCGATGGTATGCTGAATTCAATCGTGGTCGTAATTCTCTCCAAGACGAATTTCGTGAAGGTCGTCCAAAATCAGCTGTTGTTCCGAAAACCATTGATGCTGTGCACGAACTGATTTTGCAAGATCGTCATGTCACCTATCGTGAGATTGAGACAACCTTATGCATTAGTGGGACCAGCATACATTCAATACAAATTTGTTCGCGTTGGATCCCACACAACTTGTCAATCGCTCAAAAAAAGACTCGTGTCGATTGGTTGAAAGAAATGCTCCAAAAATACGATCGCGGTGCTTCGAAACAGTGACAGGTGATGAATCCTGGATTTACGCGTATGAACCCGAAAGTAAACAGCAGTCAACTGTATGGGTGTTCCAGAATGAGCCAAATCCAACAAAAGTTGTTCGCGCCCGAAGCACTTGCAAGCAAATGATCGCCTGTTTTTTCAGAAAAACCGGACATGTCGCAACCGTACCACTAGAACAACGCAGAACAGTGAATTCTGAGTGGTACACAACCATTTGTTTGCCAGTTGTCTTCCAAGAAATCAGAAAAACCAACCGCCGAAGACGGATCACTCTTCACCACTCTTCGAGCTCTCACACATCGGCTGAAACAACTGCATTTTTGAACACCCAAAACATCGATTTGATGGGTCATCCACCGTATAGTCCTGACTTTTCACCGAATGACTTCTTTTTATTCCCGTACGTAAAAAACAAACTGAGAGCTCAACGTTTTTCGACACCTGAAGAAGCGGTTGCTGCATTCAGAATGCATGTTTTGGAGATACCTCAATCAGAGTGGCAAAAGTGTTTCGACAATTGGTTCAAACGCATGCAAAAGTGTATAAATCTTCATGGGGAATATTTTGAAAAACAATAAAGTGATTTTCGATGATTAATATTTGTTTTTGTTCTCTAATCCCGAAACATAAAATTCAACCTCGTATCGCATGCTGATGAAGCGTCTCTGAGAGTCTTCGAGAGAAAAATGGCCTGAGAAGTAATATATGGCCCTATAATAGAAAACGGCGAGTATGGACAACGGATGAACCACGAGATGTATAATCCTTATCTCATCATGCGTATCAAAATAGCTCATTTACGCTGTCTAGGCCATGTCAGTAGAATGGATCAGAAGGTATTCGAAGTATATGACGACCAAGACTTCGCTGGACAGACCTTGTGGAATTTAGCCTGTAAGAGCTTGGTGTTTCCAACTGGAAGAGGAAATCTGAAGATCGAGCCGGTTTGAGAAACATTTTGTAAGGTCCTTGACCGGGCCCTTGTGTTAGGCCACCTAAGTAAGTAACTAAGTAACTCTTTACGAAAGTATTTTAAAATATTAAGTATCAAGCGTAGCATGATTATTCGGTCAGGTAGAAATTAAGCTTGCAACCGACTACAGCATCACCGTATGCGCTGCGTCTTTTCTTAAAGTTAAACAGTTTTTTTAATTGGAACTCAAGTTTTTATTACAGTTTAAGGGAAATTTAATTTTGTATAGAAACTTCGTGGTAGAATGGAGTCAATAAGGTTG
This sequence comes from Phaonia tiefii, assembly GCA_963931995.1. Classification (NCBI taxonomy): domain Eukaryota; kingdom Metazoa; phylum Arthropoda; class Insecta; order Diptera; family Muscidae; genus Phaonia; species Phaonia tiefii. The sequence goes on from OZ008369.1 coordinate 43,317,427, forward strand.
AAAAAAAGAGAGAGAAAACTTCTTCAAACCCGCTTGAAATCTGAGTTAAAATGCAGATCCCAATAAGTGAGTCTAGAAATAGCTCACGGATATTACATGAACATAAAAAACTAATTGAAATGTCGTTTGCCACAAAAAACATTTATATTACTGCGCATGCTCTACGTTACCTGGAAAATGTTAAATGTTTCTCCGAAATAAAAATATTTATGGCAATTGCAGGTTTTTGTAAACTTGGATTTACCCTAAAACTTTTGTAATTTACTTTTGCAGAAGACAGAAAAAATGTAATAATGGAGATTTTAATTTAAGCCACACGGCGGCTGCCGTTTTCTAGTCATAAATGATCTTACTTACTTACTTATCCGGTCTCGGATAACCCCGGGGGGTCAGGGTCCTTACAAAACGAAGATAACATATTTCGCCAACCAGTTCGATCTTTTGCTTTATCTCTCCAGTTGGCAATACCAAGTGTACGCAGGGATTCGTCAACCTGATCCCTCCAGCGGAGTCTTGGTCTTCCTATTTTTCGTCTTCCTTCGAGTTCGGTTTCGAAAACCCTTCGCGCTTGTTCATCTTCATCCATTTTACTGACATGGTCTAGTCAGCGCAATCGCGTTATCTTGATCCGCTTAACTATGTCAATGTCAGGATAAAGCTCATACAGCTCATAATTCATACGTCGCCTATAATCGCCGTTGTGCACTATAGGGCCATAAATTTTTCGGAGTATTTTTCTCTCGAAGACTCCTACAGATGTTTCGTCTGCTTGCGATAGGACCCAGGATTCTGCGCCATAAAGCAAGACAGGTTGAATGAGAGTCTGGTACAGCTGAACTTTTGTGACGTTGTTGTTTTTGTTCACGGCAGATCCGAGGTATATAAATTCGTCCACTACCTCGAAGTTATAACGGTTATCAACGTTCACGCTTTGGTTTAATCGCGTGGAGGCCCTGTTCGTTGAAACCATTAATTTAGTCTTGTCCTCATTTACCGTCAGACCCACTTTTGCTGACTCCTTCTCAATTCTCGAAAAAACCGCAGTAACTTCTCTAATTGTGCGCCCAATGATATCTATATCATCAGCATTCGCGAGCAGCATGTGACTTTTGCTGCTGATGGTTTTATTCATGTTGACTGCAGCTTTTCTCATAATGATCTCCATTAAGATGTTAAAGAGATCGCACGATAGGGTGTCGCCTTGCCTGAGGCCTCGCTTAGCTTCGAAAGGTTCGGTAAGATCCTTACCAACTTTCACTGCGGATTTGGTGTTCGTCAAGGTCATCCTGCAAAGGCGTATGAGTTTTGCAGGAATACCAAGCTCAGACATTGCTTCATAGAGTTTCTCCCGTCTCGGACTATCGAAGGCCGCTTTAAAATCGATAAATAGATGATAGGTGTCGATTTGTTTGTGGTGTGTCTGCTCTAGGATTTGACGTAGCGTGAAAATCTGGTCAGTTGTCGATTTTCCAGGCCTAAAGCCACACTGGTATAGTCCAATCAGGTCAGCGATAATTGGTTTTAGTCTTTCGCACATTATACTTGATAGATACTCGGGTCACCTTTTTTAAATATGGGACATAGTACACTGAGACTCCAATCGCCGGGCATGCATTCATCTAACCAAATGTTGCTAATGAGCTGATGCAGGCACCTTATCAGCTCATCGCCGCCAGCCTTAAACTGCTCCGCCGGTAATCCATCGGCTCCTGCGGCTTTGTTGGCCGGGCAATAGCTGTTCTGACTTCGTCTTGGTTAGGAGGGGGGCAATCGACGTCGTCGTCCATATTGTGATCGATTGTCCCATCGTCATTGGATATCTCAGGTACTAGTAGCGCGGAGAAATGCTCTCTCCATATTCCCAACATGCTCTGCACATCTGCGACGAGATTTCCGTCCTTGTCTTTACAGAAGGGGGCCCTGAACCATGTCCATTAGTTCCGTTTTTAACTTTTTGGTAGAATTTTCGGGCTTCGTTCTTCCTTCTGTATGTCTCAATTTTCTCACTCTCGCGCTTTCTCCACTGCCGTTTCTTACGCCTAAAGAGACGGTTTACCTCCTTTCTTTTCTCCCTATACCGCTCAGTTGCAGCTCGCGTTGCAATTGACTGAAGCATTACCATACGTGCAGCGTTCTTTTCGTCATTCGCTATGCGACACTCTTCATCGTACCACGGTTTATTGCGAAGCGGTTTTTTGAAACCAAGTACGGTTGTTGCGGCAGTTTTTATAGAGTCGGAAATGGGTTTCCACTGCGCATTAGGATCGTCATCGGGAGGGAGTGGGTTCTGTGCCAAAAGTTGCGAGAGCTTCCTTGAGTAGGCTACCTCTGGTAATTGCAGCTTTCCGATGTCCAGCTTCCTCTGCGTCTGGTTTCGTACGATTTTCGCTCTACTTAATCTTGTGCGAACCTTTGCTGCTACCAGGTAATGATCAGAATCAATGTTAGCTCCTCTGATCACTCGTACGTCCATTACACTGGATGAGTGCCTTCCATCAATTACCACGTGATCAATTTGGTTCTTCGTTCTTTGATCAGGGGATACCCAAGTAGCCTTGTGGATGTCTTTATGCTGGAATCTTGTACCACTAATGACCATGTTTTTTGCCGCGGCAAAGTCAATCAGTCTCATACCGTTGACGGAACTGTCAGCATGTAGACTGAAATTGCCAATAGTTGGATTAAACACATTCTCCCTTCCTACTTTGGCATTAAAATCTCCTAGTACAGTCTTAATGTCATGGCCAGGGCAGCGGTCATACGTTTCCTCTAGGAGCTCATAGAATATGTCTTTGGCATCATCATCTTTCTCTTCTGTCGGGGCATGAACACAAATTAGGGAAATATAAAAATATTTCGCTTTTATGCGGATTCTGGCTATACGTTCACTCACAGGATTGAACCTCGAGACTAGATGTCGCAGTCTTTTGCCAACTACAAATCCGCAACCAAATTCATGTTTTTTTTCATGGCAACTGTAGTATATATCGCAGTTTCTTTTTCTTGTGCAACCATGTCCTGTCCATCGCATTTCCTGGATAGCGGTAATGTCAGCCTTATAACTTTCGAGGACATTTGCCAGTTGGATACTTGCACCGGATCTATATAGAGTTCTTACATTTCAGGTGCATATCCATAAATCGTGGTCCTTATAACGTTTGCGGGGGTCGTCAACAAATAGGGGTTGTTTATGTTTTCTGTTTCGTTTTTGTATTTTCACTGCCATTATGAACGGTGGCGGGAGGCAAACCCAGTCCACCGGGTTTTTGCATTTTACCTACTGCCAGGATATTTGATTGCAGCCGCCCATTATGGATCAGACGCTGACCAGGATGCGATATGTTAAACCTGGATTTTCTTCTTTCAGTTTCTATCCGCCGTTGGCCCGTATGTTTGGCTCATCCGCCTTCTAAGGACAAAAGAATATGCCCGATTGTTTGATGAGCTACAGTGACATCAGTCACCTACTAAACCTGATTTGATGCTCATTTGTTTCCCCTTCTCACTCTAGCTAGGTAACGGAGGTTTCCGAAAAGCCATTGCCCAGGACATACTGCGTGGAAGTAGTGAGCTGCTTGGATTGCCCAATGAAGGAATCATTTCTGGCCACTCCCAAGTGAATGGCAATCAGAAACTCTCCACCTCCACGGACAGTCCCATGTCATAAATGATCGTTTGCCGCAAATAAAATTCAGTAGTCTAAAATTCCGTTTGTAGGGAACGACATTTTCATTTGATTGTGAGATGTTCTCTTCTTTCCCTTCATGAAATGTGAAGGGAAAATGTATTCTATGCTATGTGATTAAGAGCTACACTGTTACGCCGATTCCGAACGGATTTCTGAATTTTTCACCGGCAATCTCTTGAGTGTATCACTATTACTAAACGAGATGACCTTCACCGAAAGAAATTAAAGATAATGAGTGCGAGAATTGAACCCGTGTTCATAGATACCAGAGTAGCGCAGGCTCGTCTTTGTACCTCGTTTTGCACTACTGCCCAAAGAAATCCCATTTCAAACCCAAACACCAGAATTTTGTGTCAATATTCATTTTTTTTTTCTCAATGACACTGTGGGAAATTGGAAACTTTTGCTCTTCATTCAAAGACGTCCGTTGTCTTTGAAGTTTCCCCCAAAAGCTACGAAAAATGTTAATCACAAAGGCGTTTACCATTTCAAGATACAATTTCTTAGCGAAAAAATCGCATTGCCAAACGACGGCGAAATGCGGATACATGTTCCAACCATCAAAGTGGAGCTCAAATGAAACGAAATAAATGGCAGCAGGAAGATATTGAACATGCACCAACCACAACCACCGCCACCATCTTCAATGCCTGGTTTCCACGCCGACGTCGTCTAGTGCCGTAAATGTAGGTGGTATTTCGCTTTGGCAATGTCCGTCTGTCGTCTATAACTGACTGCCAAATACGAGTAACACGCCAAATACCAAAAAGCTCCAAACCTCCACCCCACTTCTTCAAAAAACCAACAACAACAAACGTACACGCCAACAATAACAATCTAATGATAGATGCTTTCGCACATAATAATGTGTATTATCTGTTTGTTCATTTGTGGCCCGCACCTGAGAGAGTTGACTTGAATACCGGTGGCATTCGACTTCCACCTTAGTGCTGCAACAGGCAATTCCTGCACAATTTGGCCAAGAAATGCGTCGTTTTAGGTGGTCAATTGTAACTACTTAAAGCTCATGATATAGACGGCTAAAATAAGTAACGCCCCCGCCCGCTGTCCCTCAGAGGCTGAATGTGAAAGCTTAAACAAACACGCATACACACCCATTCCCGCTCTATGACATCCATTCTCTGGTGGGCAGATCCCCACAGCTCAAACAATGCGAAATTTTCTACAGATGCCAAGTAATACTTGGTGTATTTTATCTCACAAAAATATATTGAGAACACCGGTTATGGGTTTGAGAACGGCGTCGTTGCTAGACACGATTGTTATGCTAAATAACCGCCGGCTAAGAACTACCACAATTGCCGGCTTAGTAATAAATATGTGAGAAGGGCGACGCGGTGGCATCGCCTAACAAACGAAATCTGCTGCCCTTTTATGTTTGATAGTACAACATTTCAAAATCGTTTTCAGTTCGATCGAAGGAATTAATTATTGTATTCTTAATTCGAACACGAAACTGCATAGGCAATGTTAAGACGAATGAAAGAGACACTACTTCTAACATCTTACCAGGTTCCGCCTACGACTACCGGTAGAGGTCCTCTACAATATACATAATTCAATTGAATTCAATTCGTTTCATTTCAAGTCAATTTAATTTAATTCAATGTAATTCAAATCAATTCAAATAAATTCATATTAATTCAATTTAATTCAATCCAATACAGTTCAATTCAATTCAGCTCAGTTCTGTTCAGATCAGTTCAATTCAATTCAATTCAATTCACTTCACTTCTGTAGTTCAGTTCATCATTGATACCATTCAATTTAATTGAAATCAATTCATTTCAATTCATTTCAGTTCAGTTCAGCTCAATTCAATTAAATTTAATTCAATTCAATTTTCTGCAATTCAATTCAACTCAATTCTATTAAATTCAATTCAATTATATTCAATTCAATTATATTCAATTCAATGTGCTTCACGTCCATTCAATTCAATTCAATTTAATTTAATTCAATTCAAATCAATTCAACTCCATTCAATTATATTCCATTCAATTCAACTCAATTCAATTCAATTCAATGCAGTTCCTTTCAATACAATTCAGTTCAATTCAATTTAATTCAATTCAGTTTAGTTATATTCAATTCAATTCAAACCAATTCACGTCAATCCAATTCAAATCAATTCAATTCAGCTTAATTCAAATCAATTCGATTAAACTGAAATCAATTCACGTCAATCCTATTCAAATAAATTCAACTCGATTCAATTCAATTCAATTCCATTAAACTCAAATAAATTAAATTCAAATCAATTCACGTCAATCCAATTCAAATCAATTTAATTCATTTTAATTCAATTCAGCTCAATTCAATTCCATTCAATTTAATTCACCTCAGTTCAGTTCAATGCAATTCAATTCAGTTGACTTCAATTCAATTTAATTCAATACAATTCAATTCAACTGAATTCAATGGAATTCAAATTAAATCAGTTCAATTCAATCCAATTCCGCTCAGTTCAATTCAATTCACTTCTATTCACTTCAATTCAATTCAATTCAATTTGATTAAATTCAATTCACTCCAATCCAATTCAATTCAGCTTACTCCAATTCAATTTTCTTCAACTCAATTCAAATCAATTCACGTCAATTCAATTCAAATCAATTCTTGACGTGATCAAATCAATTTAATTAAATTTAATTCAATTCAATTCCCTTCAATTCAATTCAGCTCAGTTTAGTTCAAATCAGTTCAGTTTAATTCAATTCAGTCTACGTCATTTCAATTCAATTTAATTCAATTCACTTCACTTCACTTCAATTCAATTCAACTCAATTCAATGTAATTTAAATCAACTCAGTTCAATTCAATCGAATTCAGCTCAATTCAGTTCTATTCAATTCACTTCAATATACTTCACTTCAATTCAAATCAATTCAATTCAATTCAACTGAATTCAATTCAACTCAATTCAATTTAATTAAAATCAATTCAGTTCAACTCAATTGTATTCAGCTTAGTTTAATTCAATTCACTTCAATTCAATTTGATTAAATTCAAATCAATTCGCGTCAATCCAATTCAATTCAGCTTAATCCTATTCAATTTAATTCAATTCAATTCAAATCAGTTCACGTCAATCCAATTCAAATCAATTTAATTCACTTTAATTCAATTCGGCTGAATTCAATTCAATTTTTTTTTTTAAATTTTTATTTGATCATTAAATTTTTATACGAAGTTTAAATATTAAACCCACGAAGCAATTCAAATCAATTGACGTCAATCCAATTCAAATCAATTCAATCTAATTCAATTCAACTTAATTCAATTCAACTCAACTCAATTCAATGTAACCCAAATCAACTCAGTTCAATTCAATCGAATTCAACTCAGTTCAATTCAGTTCACTTCAATTCACTTCACTTCACTTCACTTCACTTCACTTAAATTCAATTCAATTTAATTCAATTCAATTCAATTCAATTCAATTCAATTCAATACAATTCAATTCAATTTAATTTAAATCAATTCAGTTCAATTCAATTAAATTTCATTCAATTTAATTCACTTTAATTCAATTCAGTTCAATTCAATTCAAATCAATTCACGTCACTCCAATTCAATTCAATCATATTCAATTCAATTTAATTCAATTCAGTTCGATTAAATTCAATTCAATTCAAATCAATTCACGTCACTCTAATTTAAATCAATTGAATTATATTCAATTTAATTCAATTAAATTCGATTAAATTCAATTCAAATACTGTGCGTCCCCTCAACTAATATTTTCATCGGAGATGAGACATTTTACCAATTCAATTCACGTCAATTCAATTCAATTCATTTCAATTCAATTCAATTCACTCCAAATCAATACCACTCAATTCAATTCAGTTCAAATAAATTCAATTTAATTCAACTCAATTCTATTCAATTTAATTAAATTCAATTCAATTTAAATCAATTCAATTGAAATCCATTCAACTTAATTCAATTCAATTCAATTCCATTCAATTCAATTCAATTCAATTCAATTCAATTCAATTTAATTCAATTCAATTCAATTCAATTTAATTCAATTCAGTTCGATTAAATTCAATTCAATTCAAATCAATTCACGTCACTCTAATTTAAATCAATTGAATTATATTCAATTTAATTCAATTAAATTCGATTAAATTCAATTCAAATCAATTCACGTCAATACCGTTGCCCGCCTTCTCGTAGACTGAACTACTGTGCGTCCCCTCAACTAATATTTTCATCGGAGATGAGACATTTTACCAATTCAATTCACGTCAATTCAATTCAATTCATTTCAATTCAATTCAATTCACTCCAAATCAATACCACTCAATTCAATTCAGTTCAAATAAATTCAATTTAATTCAACTCAATTCTATTCAATTTAATTAAATTCAATTCAATTTAAATCAATTCAATTGAAATCCATTCAACTTAATTCAATTCAATTCAATTCCATTCAATTCAATTCAATTCAATTCAATTTAATTCACTTTAATTCAATTCAGTTCAATTCAATTCAAATCAATTCACGTCACTCCAATTCAATTCAATCATATTCAATTCAATTTAATTCAATTCAGTTCGATTAAATTCAATTCAATTCAAATCAATTCACGTCACTCTAATTTAAATCAATTGAATTATATTCAATTTAATTCAATTAAATTCGATTAAATTCAATTCAAATCAATTCACGTCAATACCGTTGCCCGCCTTCTCGTAGACTGAACTACTGTGCGTCCCCTCAACTAATATTTTCATCGGAGATGAGACATTTTACCAATTCAATTCACGTCAATTCAATTCAATTCAAATTCAAATCAATTCAATTGAAATCCATTCAAGTTCATTCAATTCAATTGAATTCAATTCAACTCAATTCAGTATAAATGGATGCGATTCAATTTAAATCAATTCAATTCAAAGTAATTTAATTTCGAATTCGATTCAATTCAGTTGAATGGTCGTGGATCAGCCTCAATGTCGAGGCCCACATTTATTATAGCAGAGTGGTGTTTCACGAAATATTGCTAAATGTCAAATTTAATTAAGATCAGTTGTGCCTTTGGCATTTATCCAACTGTCCGCACAATTTTTGTTTGGGAGGATTCAAAAAAAAAACTTTGGGAACTGAAAATATTAATTTCCACGCAGCCCAGCCTAAGTTGTCATTTCACATTATATTCACAGTGTACCAAAACTGGACATGTTCATGGTGCATTTGGGAGTGACTATATCACAACTAAAATCCACGTCACCGGGCGTTACAAATGAAAGCTACAATTAAGAAGATATAACCAAAATTGAATGTGCACTTAAAGCCATTTATGCAAACTATGCAGATGGGTAGAGTGGAATTTTAATGATCTCAACGATTATAGAGTATTTGAGGAATCAATGTACCAATACTGTATCCACACAGGTGGTGGTGATGATGTGTCTGCATATGGTGTTCGATACTCCCCTGCGTAGCCATTATACCAAAGAAAAACTCTTCAAATACTCTTGTAATTTATCATGCAGGCCATGAACTGAAACCACCGCTGTCGCCTCTCTTAGAGGTAATGCGATTGCCGGTGGTATCAATGATGACCAGCCAAAAAAGTATTTTTTAATTTTTCATTTCATTTTATTTCTTTGGTCGGTTTTAACTATTTTTAGCTTTCGATTTCATTTTGGAAATATATTTCTTTTTCACTTTTTACTTGTACACAAGTATCAGTTACAGTTTCAGTTGTACTTTTGTTTTGGCCCATCATTGAATATGTGCGGTGGTGGTAGAGGCAGATGATAATGTTGCTGCATAATGATGATGTGCTTTTGAACTTGGGCCAGAAAAGCTAGGCTAGCCAGTCAGCCTACTAGCCATTTTCGGCGACAACAGTTCATTTGAATGAATTGACTTGACCGACTGCCAAAGTGTATTCGTATTCGAGTAATTTGTATCCGTCATTTATACAATTAACTGAGTTTCTTACTTTATCTGTTTTATGATTGAACAAAAATTACGAGAAGTTGTATGAATGCACCTTCGGGGAAATATGTGTGTGTGTAGCACACAGTGTGACTATAACATATTCGTCGGGTTGAAAACTTTAACATTTAAAGTAAAGGAACGGAAAAGCTTTGAATTTGTTAGAGGGACAACTTAACTAGAAGGCGATCAGAAATCCTTGAATTTTGAAAGAATTGGAATTGTTGAGCAGTTTTTGTTGAAAATAAAGGACTTTAAGCTTTAATTTCGGATTTTATTCATCAAAAATGAGTAGCATAAATTATGTTGACTTAAAATAATAAATTATATTATAAAAGAGAATTCTAATATTTATTGTACTCGTATTCTATATATTCAAAAAAATATCGAATAAAAACAGAAAACTAAATGCAAAACAGAAATATTACCAAAAATGTAATAGGTAAGGGTTTTTCAACAGGGACGCTACAAAAGTAAATCGATAGGGACAGCAAACGACGCCATATTTTTTCCCGCTCTTTTGACATTTCTCTTCAGTAAGGTTTGCCATTTCATCATGGAAAGATATACGAGCCAACAACGAGTCGAAATTATTAAAATTTACTACCGAAATTTGGAGTCAGTGGCCTCAACTTTAAGAGCGCTATGCCCAATTTATGGTCGTCATAATCGTCCTACCAGATCAACAATTGAGCGTCTAGTGGAAAAATTTGAATCCACAGGCACAGTACAAAATGTTCCCGTGCCAGTGAGACAAAGAAGTGCCCGTAGTGTCGAGAATATTGCTGCTGCTGAGGCTTCAGTTCAAGAAAGCCCAAATGTGTCTCTCACACGTCGTTCTCAAGCATTGGGCATCTCTGTGATGTCGTTGTGGCGAATTTTGCGAAAAGATCTTGGCCTACATCCTTACAAGATCAAATTGACGCAAGAACTGAAGCCGCTTGACCACCATAAGCGTCGTATGTTCGTGAATTGGGCTGAGCAACAACTTGAAAATGATTCGTATTATCATCGGAAAATCATCTTCAGCGATGAGGCTCATTTCTGGCTGAATGTCTTCGTCAATAAGCAAAATATGCGTTATTGGTCAGACAGCAATCCACACGTAATCCATGAGTCATCATTGCATCCCGAAAAAATTACGGTTTGGTGCGGTTTATGGGCCGGCGGCGTCATTGGGCCGTACTTCTTCCCAGATGATCAAGACCGGCACATTACTGTGAATGCGAATCGCTACCGTTCAATGATAACCGAATATTTTTGGCCCCAATTGGATAATATGGACTTGGAGGACATGTGGTTCCAACAGGACGACGCCACAAGCCACACAGCGAATGCCACAATCAATTTATTGGAAACCAAGTTTGGCCCAGTCGATTGGCCGCCTCGGTCGTGCGATTTGACGCCGTTAGATTGTTTCCTATGGGGCTACGTCAAGTCTATGGTCTATGCCAACAAGCCAGCGAAAAATAATAATTTTAAATTCAGCTGCCACTACTAAATCAATTATGAGCTGAAGTTGTTTCAACCGAAGTTTAGTTTTAGCGAGACAACCTAAATTCGTTTGTGGCAACCGAAATTCGATGGCAGCAACTGAATTTACGGTTGCTACAAACTTTTTTCTAACAAATAGAGGTTAGAATACGAAACTACAAAGCAGGAGAATGCGGGTTTAATGCCTTGTGTTGAATGACCTACACGCCACATCTTCATTTTGATAAAAATTTCTTTTTTTTCTATTCGCCATAGAAGACGAAAAAATGGCTTTAAAAGAACGCGATGACAACAACGAGACTGTTATTGAAATCTATTATGTTTGGTTTGTTGTTTGTTGTTTTTTTTTTTTTTGTTATAAAACAAAAATTTCAGATTTGATTCTTTGAATTGTTACCAAAATTGTTGTGGTTTTCTTCGCTTAATTTTACACTAAGCGCGATTATTGCACCATCAAACCGTATTATTGGATTCCAATGCAAAATGCTTCTTTTATTCTTCTGGTGTTTTTTTTTTTTAACAAAATACAGAAAACGTTATTTGCTCCAGATATCATCATCGCCATCGCCATCGCCATCACCTTCACCTTCATCAGCTTCTCTCAATTTAATGAAAATGTTTTTGAAATTTTGACGTTTGTTCGTTCACTTACCCAGCTGCCATTCAACACCGACCCATCTTCATTCTTCATCTAGTGCGTTTGGCTCGTTAGTTCTTTTCCATTTCTATTTTTACCATTCATTTGTTTGCCATGGATGGCCGTTAAAATATTTATGCTCGCGCTCTCAACAACAGATGTTTGCTTAGCGTTGTTGGGTCTAGATTTCATAGTAGCTGACGTGACTGAGGTAACACAAGCTAAGCATTTCAGGTGTAACTATTAAGCGGCTATTCGTGCCGCAAAATTATTGCTCTGGTGAGGGACACACCTTGGACAGACAGACGATATCTTGCTAGTGAGTTTGATCTTTTGTCAGTTTGCTGGGGGTTTTTGTTTCTTCTCAAATGAAAGCAAATTAGAGAATTATTAAAATTGAATTATTTTCAAGTTTTCCCTTACATCTTTCGAATTTCATGCTGTATACAAATTATACATATCGGTAATGAATGGATGAATCTTTCGTTTTTATTCTATTATAGGGTCTTAGTATTACACTAAGCTTTAGCTAAAATTGTTTTTAAACATGAGATTAATTGTATACACGGGCTATCTATTATATAGATGGCTTGGTGGTAAAACCACGTATCTCCATCAAAGTTTTGAGAAAAATGAGAAAGTAGTTTGACTTAGTTTTTTAAAAAGTCCATACAAGTTGTACTACTTTTAAACTAACGAATATGTCAGGCATTAATAGGGAATTACAAATCGTCCTTCGAATAATCGACTTTTTGTGGGAAAAAGTCGAAAATTCGACATAATCTTTCATGTTGCACAAAAGTCGACTGTTTTCACTTCCTCTGTGTTTTTTTTTCTATCCTTCTGAAAACTAACTGTAATTTAATGTCGACCATATACAATTGTTTGCGATAATATCCCTCTCTCTTTATCATAGGGGCCGTTCAAGTATTACGTAAGCAGATTTATTACAATTATTAACCCCCCCCCCCCCCCCTCCCTCACCCTTGTCATCTAAAGTAAGCAAAGCTCTTAAGCTATTCAACATAGAGTAAGGTACATATATATATTATGTATAATCGTAATATTACGAATAAAACAAACTTCTTTTAAATTTTTGGTTTACATATTAATTCCAGTTAACAGTCTTCAGTCCATGACACCCGAATCCATGATTCTAAATTTTCGATGACATTGGATGTTTGCTGCTCAATGTTGTGTGTCTGCTCACTTTCATCCGATTTTGGAATGTCTACGTCGTTCTCATCGAGCCATTCAACATCTTGGTGCTCTAAATTTTGAATAATGCACATCAGTTCATTAGCACGACGAGAAGCCACTCTTGTGGCCAGTTTTGCAGTCAGTGGTGATCTTCGTTTCTTAGTTAAATTGTGGTTAAACATCGAATTGTGTTTAGTCATTGTTTAACTATGATTTAACCACCCAATGTTGGTTGGTTAACTTATAGTCAGAACCATATTATTTTGACAATCAAATTACTGACTGTCAAAGTGAGAAATGAAGATTGTATAAAATACATGTTTCAGCTTTGCGTATTTGTACACATATGTTTAGTCTAGATCGTTAAATTGTTGCACCTATATAGTTTTTTACACATTGTTGTTAAAATGACTTCGATTTTATGCATCTATTTCTTATTTTACATAATTCCATTTTGTTTGTTCCCCTTTGTTGTTGTGGTATATGTCCCAAAACAAACGTTTTTCCCAATAAGAATACAAGGGTTGCCATATTAGTTGACAATATGGCGACTTACATTAACTCACCACTGAAAAACAAAATGCAAAGTTAACCTCTAATTAACTTAGAATTAAGATTAAGTAATCCGATAGTTAACTACCCACTTAAAAACTGGCCATTATAGGCCTAACTTTCATATCTGTGTGCGTGTTTACCTTTTAATGGATCTTCTCGATGTGACGATTTAGTGACTTGACGGAAGTATGATAAAGACCACACGTTTTGCATGTTCGATTTAATAGCTTCAATTTTACCGTCGGACAAAAATAATCGTAGGTTATTTGCAGGAAATCTTTGAGTGAAGAATGTAATCGTAGAGCTAAATTGACTGGGAGATTGAGAAATTGCCATCCATCATCCAAAACCAAGTCTTCAACTGTTTGTTTTACTTTTACTGGTGGTGGAAGAAACCTGTTGTCTAGTAATCTAAATAGGCCACTTCTTGGAGGACAGCATTCTATGTTTCTACATTTTACAATTTGAAGCAAGTATTGGCTTTCACGCACGTGTTCTGAATACCATTTAATGTCTGGAAAATCAGGAAGATCTTGTTCGCCCGACCCAACATATTTTGCAGTAACATGATAGCCATCAATTTCCATTGAACTCCATATCTCAGCTAACACACTTCCTGCAAACTCGAAATTGGATCTTTCTAAAAGTTCATTAATTGTAACGCCACGTTTATCCAAATGAGACCCAACATGGTCATGAGGCAATATCAAACCAGCCAATTCCCGACTAAGAGGAGCCATTCTGCGCTCTACTCTGTTATACGCACTTCTGCCAGGAGCATTGATAGCTAAAAACAATGCATCGAGATAATGTCGCTTAAAGTGTTGTATAGCAAACCCAATAACTTTTTGATAACGCAGATTTTCATCTGGCCCCCCATCAACCGTTATGATTACCACTGGTTTTACCAATCCATGGTCAGTTTTAGCTAATGCTTGAAACTCTTCAAATTCGAGAAGCGTCTGGAAATCCTGAGCATGAGTATTAGCAGTAGATGAACTATGCTTTCCACTTCGAATAGCGATGTATGTTGGTCCAGAATATCCAACAGCTCGCGGTTGTCCTAGCAAACTGGAAGTGAGTTTGATACCAGCATAAACTGATGGAATTAATTTATGCCGCTCAGCGATTACCCAGTCGTGATCAGGCAATTTGATTCTATATTCCGTGTGCATTAGAAGAGGTGCTTGCTTATTTGCCGCTGTTACACCAATAGGCACCCGAGCTTTATCATCTTGAGATATGAAAAATACTTGATCGGGCCCAAGTATGGATGCTATGTTCTCCAAATAATGGATTGATGTTCAGCGAAATTGCTATCTAAGTGGCTTTTGTGGTAATCAGTCTGAGCCCGAGTGAGCTGAACAGGGACTGTCGATACATGTCTTCGTCCCTCTGCAGAATTAGATTTTCTGGGAAGCAAACGAAAATATGTCCCACTTCGACTAATGTCAAATCCTATGTTACGTAATTCTTGTGTGAGTTCATCAAGACTTTTTACACTGCGAATAGATTCCGTTCGTCTTCTATCATCTGCTGCACTCCCAAATAACGCAATATCCGCAATTGTTGACAATAGTAATGGTTGATCGTTTTCTAGGCTAGGACGTCCCACTGATTCCCTCAGGGATAGTTTTTTTTATTTCTTCTAACTTTCTTTACATACCATCTCTGTGTTTCTTCCGGGCAACTGCGTTTTGAATCTTCCTGTTGAAAGACTGTTTCGCTGTTTTTAATTCTTCGCGCAAGTTAATAATCTGTTTATCAACTTCAATACGGCTTGGCAGAGTATCTCTGGCAGAATACAAAGCATTCAGATTTTTTTCGAGAAGAGCAATCTTATTCTTCATAACATCCTGAGAAGGCTTTGCTCTCGGTGGTTTATCTGTATTTTCTGTGTTTTTGCAATGCTGTTGTGATTCAACTTCTGGTTTTATGCCGTCTTCTTTTTGTTCTTTAGAATTTGAAGCTGTCTGTATAATTTGTGTTTTTTTCTGCAGGCTTACAGGTACTCGTTGCCTATAAATTAAAACATTCTATAGATACTGCTAATAATTCTCTTATTAAGCTACAAAAACATAAATGTGTGACCAAAAAGGGTCGTTACATACACACTATAGTGAGTACATTTAATATGTCTTATTTACTTTAACTTTATAACTCACCATGGGAAAAAAACCTAGTAGATTAGATTTATTCTTAGTCTCTGATTGCGATTCTTCTTCAATTCCCTTAGAGACAATAATATCAAGTTCCTTGTCGGACTTTGCTTGTAACTTATAATTACGCCACACTTCGTTAACTAACTTCTGTACATTTTGTATTTGTATGAGATTTTTTAAAACTTTCGAATAATTTTTGGTATAACTTGGATTTGTCTATTTGAAACGACATCTTAAACAATTCAACTTTGGCGAAAGTGGATCAACGGTAACTCAAACATTAACTTGCTTTGCTTTGCTTACAACACGTCACGTCAAAGGAAGAAATTCAAACGTATTCATTATATGTGGGAATCCCCGAATATGGGTTGTGTTTTCAAGCATAGACAATGTGTGGGTTGCCATATGTGTAAAAAAGTAAATAATTACTCATGATGGAATTAGTAAGGTGAACGCATTGCACAGCTGATTTTCTTTTGTTTATATATTTCTGGTTAATTTAAATTGTCAAATGTTGTTCACGTATACATATTTGTGTGTTTGTATGTGTTTAGCACATAATTGATTTGACAATATATGTAAGTTAACTTTAACAAAAACAAAATGCATGTTGTTCTTGCCCTACAACAGTAACAACAGCTACTGCGCTTCCATCATGCTGACGTAATCACCATCTTGACCCCCCACCACCCATGTCATCAAAAATAAGCAAAGCAAAGATCCCCCGCCCCCTATAGTGCTTACGTAATACTTGAACGGCCCCATATACTTTTTTCTCTTTTGGACTTTATTTGTAGTCCCGTTATGTATGATTATCGCTGTAAGTTTGCAATTCAATAGAAAATAATTATATGTGCAGTCGCGTTCGTGACACTTTCAAGTGAACAACTCTATTTTTGTCGGGTGTTTAGTATAAAATATCTTTCTGTACGTGAGTCAAGTGATCATTTTGAACATATTCCAAGAAACGTTTTATTCACAGTTATGTTTCTAGTTGAACATGCCACGTGGAAGTGAACTTACGGATGAGGAGCGCGGAAAAATTGTTGGAATGATACTTGCTGGTGTAGGGACTACCTTCCCCAAGACAGTTAACAATTTCACTTTTTTTTTTTTTTTTTTTTTTTATCAAACCAGCACTCAGGGGATGCCCCCTATAAATGCAGTGCATTGTGTTGGCGAAGGAAAATTGAGGTAGTAGAGGGTGGAAAGAGGGAGTAGTGTCTGTTGATATTTGCCTTGAATGTTTGTATGTCACAATTGGCGGGAAATACACTAGCCGGAAGTTTATTCCACATACGGACTGTACGGCTGAAGAACGAATTTTCTCTATAGTGTGTAGTGCGGTCAATCGGCCACTCGATAAAAAACGGATGAGAGTTCCTGGAAAGCCGCGTACTTCGGCTAAATATCCTCACGTCCGGCATAAGTTGACGGATGTCCGAGGAACACATACCGTGGAAATATCGATAGAACAGTGACACGCAACCCACATTTCGGCGATGCTCAAGGGAGGCAATAGAGTTGGATACCCTACTGTCCCCTATTAACACCGTCGCTCTCCTCTGGACACGGTCGAGAAGCTCCAAAGAAGTCCTAGGAGCACCTGCCCATATATGGGAGTTATACTCCATCTTTGGCCTGATGTAGGCGGTGTAGATATTGAGAAGATCAGATGGAGTGAAGTATTTCTTGCACCGCTTCAAAAAGCCTAGACACTTGAATGCATCTTTCGACACTTCAAATACATGTTTTGCCCAACGGACATCACATTGTATTTTCATGCCCAGAACATCAAGAGCGTCTGATTCATCAATATCCACACCGTCCGTTATATTATTAACCGTTCATATTATATTATTAACCGTACCGTTCATATTATTAAGTAGTATATTTAACATAGAAGCCTTTGCTTTAAGAAATTAATAATAATGTTTCATACATTTGAAATCTAAGCAACCTTTGCATTTTATAAAAACATTTCAATACAATTTCTAATGTTTTTTCATCAAAGCAAGCTATGTTTCTTATATGTAAATATTTCTAAAATGTATGTAAGATACCTATGACTTTTGTCATTATAAATATTTGATTGCATAAAGAAAATATTTAGTCTGTTTTGAAACATTGAAGTCGATAGTTCATATTCGGATATATCATTAAAGGTACACAGCTCAGTTCCTACACTGGTAAAGGAATTGGCGTGATTGCAGCTGCGGTAAGTCGGCATCACAATACAGTGTCGAATTTCCTCAAAGACCCCGAAAACTATGGTTGTATTAAGCGAAGTGAACGCATCCCAACTGTAGACCAGAGAACTAAGCGGCACATTCGGCATTTAGCGGCTAATGAGAATATGAGTTGTAGGGAAATACAGGTGGAATTGGGTCTAAATGTAACGAGACAGCGTGTCCAGCAACTGCTAAAGGACGATATAGGTCTTCGGTACCAAAGCAAAATGGCCAAACCACGCCTTACCCAGCGTCATAAAAATGCGCATATTGCTTTTGCAGAAAAGTACACGTTTTGGGAGGACGAATTTGAAATTGTTATATTTAGTGATGAGAAAATGTTTAATTTGGACGGACCTGATGGTCACCATAAATATTGGAGTGATTTACGACATTCTCGGCAAGAGAAACCACGGTGGTGGATCTCTTATGATATGAGCTGCATTTGGATCACGAGGGAAGTCAGAAATATGCTTTGTCCCAACTAAACTGAATCCGGAAGCATACGTTGGATCTGTTGGACAGCAATTTAATTGATTTTGCTGGCGAATTATATAGAGATAACTGGACTTTTCAACAAGACAACTCCCCGATCCACATTGCTCGGCACACAAGGCATTTTTTTAAGTCCCGAAATATTCCATTACTGGAGTGGCCAGCCATAAGTCCCGACCTCAGCCCAATTGAAGACCTCAGGGGGATACTTTCCGCCAAGGTGTTTTCAAAGTCGAAGTAGTATACGAGGACGAATGGGACATGTATGTCCCTTTTCAGTTTTCTCCTCTTAAGGTAATGTTTTTTAACCAATTGTGGCCTAATTTGTGTTATCTGATAAAAAAAAAAACTTACTTAGCTTTTTGAAAATGTACACATTTTGAATTGATATTATACCAGATAGCTTTAAGGATTACGAAAGCGAAAAAAGTTGCACTTTATTTTCCACAGTTTTTATTATTGCATATCTTTAGTACTAGTTCATAAATATTGATATCCTTTTTATATTGGATACGACAATGTCTTATGTATCCATAATTGCCCACGCATTTTGATTTGATACTACACTTTTCGCAGGGAGGTAGATTATATGATGGGACATATGTGTCCCATTCGTCCTCAAAGGTAAAAAAAATAGGGAGATTTTTTTTATTTTCTGATTTTTTTTTTATAATTTAATTATTTAAAAAGAAAGAAAAACATCAACAATTCATTAATAAAAACAAATAATTCAAAATGCAAGTAAAAAATAGCCAAGTTTATTTAAAATTCATGCAAATTATGAATGGTAAATGTCAAAATAATTCCGTTCCGATGTAAAGCACATTGGTTTTTTGCACGCAAAACATATTGCGTTTATTCGACTTTCTTTTCCATTTCTCGTACAAACAACACATCATTTTCTTACTCCTGCTACCAGTTTTGTGAGGTAGTATCCAGCTATTTCTGGCCCATCTTCTAGTTTTGAACGTCTTTTTGTTTCTAGTGGTACGGAATTATTTTATAGTTTTCGGTTTGAGTAACCATATAACAGTTGGGTCCAAAATTCTAAATATGTTATTGAGCATTTTGGCTGCACCACTTCCAGACAACTTCTCATACACTACGTATGCGTTATGCACACCTAAATCAAAGAAAACGAAAAACAGTCGAAAGTAAAATTTTGTTTTTGAATTCCGATCATGTCCTACTATGGACTGAAAATAAAAAAATGTTTTTGGTATAAGGCTACTAAGAAGTTTACTAATACCTTTTTTGACCCATTATATCAACGCCCTCCATTCCTTTTTGTACTGTGAAAGTACTTTACTTTATTTGCAGAGCCAGCCACACGTCTTTTTACGTCTTTTTACGAGTATGGTTTCGTTTGGATTTATAAAATTGGATTCTATATAATCTGCACGGTTATCCATCCATTTCAGAACATAAACTCCGTTCGAAAGCTTCTCAAAATAGCGTTCGGAGCCGGAGTAAAACAGCAGATCCCAATCAGTGGGTATAAAAACTGGAAATTGCACAACTCACTGATTGTGAGAAGTTCTCCTCAGTCCCATTTTTTTTTCATGTATTGCTTCATAATATTACGGCCCTTAAAGTTCACTATATGCTCGTCCATCGACTGGCATTTGCCTTCGCTCATAGCCCTTCCAAATGCTGCGTTGTAGTGATTATTTATTGGCCGAATTTAAAAGCACGATCATACGAAGGATTGTCGTGGCTTAATTGCTCAGCATTGTTAGCAAAATGCAGGTTGGTAAGGATTTTTTCAAATCGGTCGCGAGTCATAGTCTCGCATTTTTTTGTTGCCTTGTAGTTTTTTACCTACTCCTATCACGTAATGTATACATCTTGGATTGTAGTTTCGCAACGAAATTAAATGAAAACAGTAGCTCGTGCACTGTTTTGCGTAATTTTTGTAACGGCTAATTACTATCTTGACCAATGATTTTGTTCCCCAATATTTACCTTTGAGGAGGAATGGGACACATATGTCCCATGATTTTTCTCATAGAAGGAGTAAAGTTTTTCAGGTTCTAACAACACATTAGTTTAGAAATGTTGACGTTCTGAGTATGAATCAACAAAAAAAATTTAACTTTGCCGATCGGTTCAATCTTCGTCCTCAAAGGGTTAAAGAACTAAAACTAGCAATATTGGCGGAATGGGAGAAAATTGACATGTCCACTTTAAGCATCTTAGTGAGTTCTATGCCACGCAGGCTACAACAACTTCTTATACACAAGGGCAACTCAATATCATATTAATTACATATTTTAATTGGATAAGAATTAAATTTAAGTTTCATTTTTGCATATATAAATATTTTCTTCGAGGAATATATCAAACACTTTTTTTTTTGTTCTAAAAAAAGAAATGTAAAAATATGTTTTCTTATAATTTTAAAAAACACATAAATATAAACTAATACATAAAATAAAAATCAAAAAAAAATTTGTTTTCAAAGCTCCAACTCAACATGATACATTGCACATATAAATATTTGATAATGTGGATTTTCGTTAAAAAAAATTGGGATTTCCAATATACAGAATTAGTACCAACCCAGCAGAAAATTTTTAGTGGTTTGGAAGCAGGTCAGTACGAAAGCATTTACGTAAGTGCTTCGAGGTAAAGTTTATCACGAAGCAGTAAAGTAAGTAAAAGAATTTAAAGAAATGCGCATCGCAACCTGCTTCTTGGTAAGGGGTAAAATTTAAATTTTTTGTTTATCCCTTACGTCGAAGCAGTAAGTAATGTCTTTAAAATTACCGTACAACCTGCTCTTTGTAAGGGATAAAATATTTGAACTTATGTTTGTCCCTTACGCCGAAGCACTAGGTAATGTGTTAATTTTATACACGAAAAACACAAACTTTCACGAGAATTTGCCGATTGTTTACGATGTTGCTATTAAAAAAGATGATACAATTTTAAAAAAATTATTAGCCATTCAGTTGCTTCTGATCTACACACGTGCGTAGTTGAGTTTTTAAGTGAAAAATAATAAATACGTAATATATTTAAAACATTAATTAAATAAACTTACAAATACAACTAGTAATTATTAAGTGTTAATTTACATATCGTCGGCTTAACCTGCAAACCTGCTAAATCCACTTTTTAAGTAAATTGAGACTTTGATGCCTCGTTGACCAGCATGTAGTTTTTCTTTAATTTGAGTCTTGAAGTGGGTAAAAAGGTTTGACAATATATATAATATATATAATATATATAATATATATATAATATATATATAATATATAAATAATATAATATATATAATATAATATGCTGAAAGGGAGTTAGCAGGCTTGCAGGTTAAGCCGACGATATACAAAAATAAGCCGTAAGTACAATTATAAATGTTTTTTTATTGTAATACATATACAAATAATACTTAACGTTGTTGTGCTTTTGTGGGTACTGTTTTTTCCTGTTCAATTAAAATATTACTGATATTATGGATAAATCACTCATACTCAAATTTAACGTGGATGGAAAACCGGGGATGAATCGGCTTTTAAACTTCCCTAAATTTTTTGATGTTTTATATAGTAAGTACTTATTATTTTACTTACTTGTTTACTTATCCGGTCTTGGACAACCCCGGGTGGTCAGGGACCTTACAAAACGAAGATAACATATTTCGCCAACCAGTTCGATCTTTTGCTTTATTTCTCCAGTTGGCAATACCAAGTGTACGCAGGGATTCGTCAACAGGATCCCTCCAGCGGAGTCTTGGTCTTCCTATTTTTCGTCTTCCTTCGAGTTCGGTTTCGACAACCCTTCGTGCTGGTTCGTCTTCATCCATTCTACTGACATGGCCTAGCCAGAGCAATCGCGTTATCTTTATCCGCTTAACTATGTCAATGTCAGGATAAAGCTCATACAGCTCATGATTCATGCGTTGCCGATACTCGCCGTTGTGCACTATAGGGCCATAAATTTTTCGGAGTATTTTTCTCTCGAAGACTCCTACAGATGTTTCGTCTGCTTGCGATAGGACCCAGGATTCTGCGCCATAAAGCAAGACAGGTTGAATGAGAGTCTGGTACAGCTGGACTTTTGTTACTCAAGAGAGGGCTTTATCTTTAAAGTGCTTGCATAGTCCAAAATAACATCCATTCGCAAGCACAATTCTCCGCTTGATCTCAAGGCTGACGTTGTTGTTTTTGTTTACGGCAGATCCGAGGTATATAAATTCGTCCACTACCTCGAAGTTATAACGGTTATCAACGTTCACGCTTTGGTCTAATCGCGTGGAGGCCCTGTTCGTTGAAACCATTAATTTTGTCTTGTCCTCATTCACCGTCAGACCCACTTTTGCTGACTCCTTCTCAATTCTCGAAAAAACCGCAGTAACTTCTCTAATTGTGCGCCCAATGATATCTATATCATCAGCATACGCGAGCAGCATGTGACTTTTGCTGCTGATGGTTTTATTCATGTTGACTGCAGCAGTTCTCATAATGATCTCTATTAAGATGTTAAAGAGATCGCACGATAGGGTGTCACCTTGTCTGAGGCCTCGCTTAGTTTCGAAAGGTTCGGTAAGATCCTTACCAACTTTCGCTGCGGATTTGGTGTTCGTCAAGGTCATCCTGCAAAGGCGTATGAGTTTTGCAGGAATACCAAGCTCAGACATTGCTTCATAGAGTTTCTCCCGTATCGGACTATCGAAGGCCGCTTTATAATCGATAAATAGATGATAGGTGTCGATTTGTTTGTCGTGTGTCTTCTCTAGGATTTGACGTAGCGTGAAAATCTGGTCAGTTGTCGATTTTCCAGGCCTAAAGCCACACTGGTATGGTCCAATCAGGTCAGCGATAATTGGTTTTAGTCTTTCGCACATTATACTTGATAGATACTCGGGTCACCTTTTTTAAATATGGGACATAGTACACTGAGACTCCAATCGCCGGGCATGCATTCATCTAACCAAATGTTGCTAATGAGCTGATGCAGGCACCTTATCAGCTCATCGCCGCCAGCCTTAAACTGCTCCGCCGGTAATCCATCGGCTCCTGCGGCTTTGTTGGCCGGGCAATAGTTGTTCTGACCACGTCTTGGTTAGGAGGGGGGCAATCGACGTCGTCGTCCATATTGTGATCGATTGTACCATCGTCATTGGATATCTCAGGTACTAGTAGCGCGGAGAAATGCTCTCTCCATATTCCCAACATGCTCTGCACATCTGCGACGAGATTTCCGTCCTTGTCTTTACAGAAGGGGGCCCTGAACCATGTCCATTAGTTCCGTTTTTAACTTTTTGGTAGAATTTTCGGGCTTCGTTCTTCCTTCTGTATGTCTCAATTTTCTCACTCTCGCGCCGTTTCTTGCGCCTAAAGAGACGGTTTAACTCCTTTCTTTTCTCCCTATACCGCTCAGTTGCAGCTCGCGTTGCAATTGACTGAAGCATTACCATACGTGCAGCGTTCTTTTCGTCATTTGCTATGCGAAACTCTTCATCGTACCACGGTTTATTGCGAAGCGGTTTCTCGAAACCAAGTACGGTTGTTGCGGCAGCTTTTATAGAGTCGGAAATGGGTTTCCACTGCGCATCAGGATCGTCATCGGGAGTAGGTGGGTTCTGTGCCAAAAGTTGCGAGAGCTTCCTTGAGTAGGCTGTGGCTACCTCTGGTAATTGCAGCTTTCCGATGTCCAGCTTCCTCTGCGTCTGGTTTCGTACGATTTTCGCTCTACTTAATCTTGTGCGAACCTTTTCTGCTACCAGGTATTGATCAGAATCGATGTTAGCTCCACTGATCATTCGTACGTCCATTACACTGGATGAGTGCCTTCCATCAATTACCACATGATCAATTTGGTTCTCAGTTCTTTGATCAGGGGATACCCAAGTAGCCTTGTGGATGTCTTTATGGTGGAATCTTGTACCACTAATGACCATGTTTTTTGCCGCGGAAAAGTCAATCAGTCTCATACCGTTGACGGAACTGTCAGCATGTAGACTGAAATTGCCAATAGTTGGATGAAACACATTCTCCCTTCCTACTTTGGCATTAAAATCTCCCAGTACAATCTTAATATCATGGCCAGGGCAGCGGTCATACGTTTCCTCTAGGAGCTCATAGAATATGTCCTCGGCATCATCATCTTTCTCTTCTGTCGGAGCATGCACACAAATTAGGGAAATATAAAAATATTTCGCTTTTATGCGGATTGTGGCTATACGTTCACTCACAGGATTGAACCTAGAGACTAGATGTCGCAGTCTTTTGCCAACTACAAATCCGCAACCAAATTCATGTTTTTTTTCATGGCAACTGTAGTATATATCGCAGTTTCTTTTTCTTGTGCAACCATGTCCTGTCCATCGCATTTCCTGGATTGCGGTAATGTCAGCCTTATAACTTTCGAGGACATCTGCCAATTGGATACTTGCACCAGATCTATATAGAGTTCTTACATTCCAAGTGCATATCCGTAAATCGTTGTCCTTATAACGTTTGCGGGGGTCGTCAACAAATAGGGGTTGTTTATGTTTTCTTTTTCGTTTACGTATTTCCACTGCCATTATGAAACGGTGGCGGGAGGCAAACCCAGCCCACCGTGTTTTTGAATTTTACCTACTGCCAGGATAATTTGATGCAGCCGCCCATTATGGATCAGACGCTGACCAGGATGCGGTATGTTGAACCTGGATTTTCTTCTTTTAGTTTCTATCCGCCGTTGGCCCGTATATTTGGCTCATCCGCCTTCTAAGGACAAAAGAATATGCCCGATTGTTTGATGAGCTACAGTGACATCAGTCACCTACTAAACCTGATTTGATGCTCATTTGTTTCGCCTTCTCACTCTAGCTAGCTAACGTAGGTTTCCGAAAAGCCATTGCCCAGGACATACTGCGTGGAAGTAGTGAGCTGCTTGGACTGCCCAATGAAGAAATCATTTCTGGCCACTCCCAAGTGAATGGCAATCAGAAACTTTCCACCTCCACGGACAGTCCCATGTCCCATGTTATTATTTTAGTATTTGAAATTTGATATAAATTTGTAACATTTAAAAATTTGTTTATTTCTTTTTCTTTCAGAATCCGTTTTTTCTCAACGCATGTCCAAGAAATTATTTCTTGACGATTTGCGAAAAGCATTCCGTCTGTCCAAAACTCGATACTATAAAGCGCTATGTATTAAAAAGACGCCTCAATGGAAAAAAATGTGCGACGAAATAGAGTCAACATTAATCAACATTTTTGAAAACAAAAACAAATGTAGAAAAATTAAATTTTGTTTATAACTTTTATTTTTAATTGTTCAATTAAGAACTACATATAACATTTTAGAACATTAATGTCGTAATTTAAAATTAAATCATTAGGAATAAATCAAAATGCCCCGTTTTGCCTGTGAATTAAAATAGAGTCATCGCGATTCATCATCTGAACTAGAATAAATAGCTGTGTCAAATAAAATGTATGTTTCATTAATCCTTTATATTATCTCAGTACTTTATGAAATAACTATTATTTTTTATCACAGCTAAGCAACGCCTTGACATTGAATCATCAAGTCTCCACAAGTCATGTTTTCCATGCCGATTGTACCAGTGTTATAAGCTCATCTTTATTAAATTGGTTTATTTCTTTGATAGACACTTTAATGTCCCGCCACAAATTCTGAATAGGAATTAAGCCCGGCGACTGCATAGACCATCTTAAAACTATGACACTATTATT
This sequence comes from Phaonia tiefii, assembly GCA_963931995.1. Classification (NCBI taxonomy): domain Eukaryota; kingdom Metazoa; phylum Arthropoda; class Insecta; order Diptera; family Muscidae; genus Phaonia; species Phaonia tiefii. Next base: position 43,343,565 of record OZ008369.1, read on the forward strand.
TTCAAACGAAGCTTTTGCTCGCTTCGATGTGTGTTTGGGGTCGATATTATGTTGAAACACCCATCGAAGCGGCATTTCCCATTTAGCACAAGGCATCATGATGTTTGTTTAATACAGTGGTATAATATGCAGCGTCCATTGTCTGTTCAATTTGGAATAAAGGTTCTGTCCCAATGTAAGAGTAACAACCCCGTACCATTATATTTCCGCTACCACGTTTAACTGTTTGGGGCCTGAATTCGGTGTTGGAAGGCCTTCGTACAGGAAGATTACTCTTATCATAATTACCCAATCTCACTTTAGTTTCAGCTGTTCTCAAAATATTTCGCCATTTGCGTACGGACTATTTCACATGCTCCTTGGCAAAATGCAACATTTTTTGAACGTTCCGTTTGGATAGAAATGGAACTTTTCGGACACTTTTTGCCTTTAAATTGTTTTTAGTTAGCATTTTTCTTAATGTGGAGGTGTCAACATCCCGATCGTATTGCCTTTTAAGGGCGGAAGAGGTAACAAAAATCGAACTGTACGTGGCGCAATATTTTTGGTTCCAAATGTTCTGTAATTTTCAGGGTTTTACCGTCTGTTCCCTGGATTGGGGTTATATTTTATTCCGGTCTCCAACATTTTCTTTGAACATCCAATTATGTCAGTAATTTGTATGTAGCTTCTGAATTCTTTTATCGTCTCTTTTATTCTTTCTTGCCGCTCATGATTGCAATATTTACATCGGCCCATTTTGGAACGTCAATAATGACAATTTATTAATGCCACTAATAAACATTAATCATATTTAGAAGCTAAACTTTCTTTTCAAATTCAAATCCAAACTACCATTAACCATTTCAAAAAAAAATATATTTTTTTTGTAATTGACTCTATTTTATAGCACACGTCATTACATAGCCTTTAAAATACTGACACTGACCTGGAGAACAGTAGTGTACAAAATTTATTAAAAATGACGGCATTATATTCAGCAAAGGACCGGTCAATCAGGTTCAGAATTTCTTGACATGAAACATCTTGGACCGCTGATTTGCAGAGAATAAAAGTTTTGACGAGTGTGTGACTCTATTGCATCGCACACCACTGTATATGAATGCATCTATAAAATCTTACCTCACAATAAGTTCGTAATTATATTGATTTTATTGATAAAACTATGTTTATGCATGATATGAATGTTATATCTTAACTTTTGTTCATTGTTTTAAAATGTTATATAAATTAATAATTTTTAAATATGTTTAAATTCTTATGGATATAAAAACATAACTAATATAAATAATTTATTTTTAAGTGATTCTTTTGGATATGCAATATTAATTTCGCTAATTTTAAGTTTTAATGGACTGAATTTTTTATTTTTTTACCAAACTTAAATCAAATTAACAAAAAATAAATTTAATAAACCAGTGTGTTTTTAATACTGGTTAGTCAGCAGGAGCGAAGCGTTTCCAGTAAGCACAAGGGAAGCGCTTCCAGAAATCACTAGCGAAGGGCTTCTTGTAAGCACGAGCGAAGCGCTTCCAGTAAGCACTAGCGGAAGGCTTCTGTTAAGCACACATGAATTCAGCGCTACGTTAAGTCATGAAATACGTGCTTCTTTTGTAAAAAGGTATTGCTTCCAAATGGGAGCAGCCCATATATAACTCATGTAAGGAAGAGGGCAAGGGATGAAATTCGATTTTTCGATTACAAACCTGCTTACCCGGAAGCTCCGTTTTTTGCTGGGTAATGTATTTCTAAAGTTGTAAAGCCGCGATTTGAACTACTCAATAAGAGACGAAATGCATCCAAAATTTTAAATTTTTCTTACTGTAGTCAGGAGATCAAAATAGCGTAAATCTTGAAAATTCAAAAAATTGGCATCATTGGGAATAGAGGTTTACGCCGATTGTTGCTTCTGCTTCGGCGGCGGCGTAGGGACCCAATGCAAATCAAATCAGTTGCTGTTCAGCACAGGGTCGCCAGTTTCTTTTTAGGCGAAATCCCCAAATTGTTATTTTTAATCCCCGAAAATCCCCAAAAAAAATCTAAAATCCCCGGAAAAATCCCCATTGTCTTAATGGAAGTTCGAGAAAGTTTTAAGTTTTAAAATTAAAATTTATTTAGAATTCAGTTTAAGAAAGCGAAAAATTAAATATTGAAAAATTGTTAAATTCATATTAAAAATTAAATTATTCATATTTAAAAATTATTAAATTATTAATATGAATTATATTATTATTAAATTATTATTTTAAAAATGATTAGTTATAACAATACGATTATGACAAATGAGATCTGTCTTTAAGTTATTTACACATTGGTTAAAAGTCATTAAGGCTTATGGCCAGTTTTTAAGTGGGTAGTTAACTATCGGATTACATAATCGTAATTGAACAATAATTAGAAGTTAACTTAGCATTTTGTTTTTCAGTGGCAAGTTAAAGTAAGCCGTCATATTGTTAACGATTATGGCAACCCTTATATTCTTATTGGACAAAACATCTGTGTTGGTATTAAATAAAAAAAACAACAAAGAGGAGCAACCAAATGGAATTATGTAAAATAAGAAGTAAATGCATAAAATCGAAGTCATTTTATCAAAAATGTGTAAAAAGTAATGTTGCCGCAACAATTTAACGATCTAGGCTCAAAGTATATGTACAAATACTCAAAACAGAAACATGTATTTTATGCAATCTTACATTTCTCATTTTGACAGTCAATAATGCGATTTTCAAAATCATATGGGCCTGACTACAAGTTAACCAACTAACATTGGGTGGTTAAATCATTGATAACCATTGACCGAAAAACAAAATTCGATGTTTAACCACAATTTACCTAAGAAACGAAGATCACCACTGACTGAAAAACTGATCATTAGTATATCAAATACTTCAGTCTCATAATCTTCAGATTCACATACTTCATTATTTGTGATGTACATAGTTTTAGTATTTCTCGTTATTTCTTCTCCACTACTTCTAGTTTTTTCAGTAACGCCAAATATCAAAAATGTTTGTTACATATTTTATTGTTGTCATCACGTACAGCCTTGCCAGTAATATATTTTGATATTTTCAGGAAATATGCAGTGTATGCAGTTCTTTTTGCTGACAACATTTAGCAATAAAGATTTGCAAGTGTTTACTAGCAACGCAACAAAAACAGTATAGACTTGTCACATTAACTTTCTTCTGTTTATTTTTGCAATCACAAATACGTAAAACCAAATATTAATTGTGTGTGAATGCTTGCTTTGATTTAGGTAGTGCCAGTTCAAAACTTTCAAACAATGATACAAAAGAAGCGCTTTTAATACATCTTAAATTTTCATCCCCAAAAAATCCCCAGATCCCCACACCACCTATTTTGAAAAAAAATCCCCAATTTGGGGATAAATCCCCTAAACTGGCAACACTGGTTCATCATTTGTTAGAGTAAGGTCGGTGGGTGCAACGGTTGTGTGCGCGCCTCTTGTACATGAGATCCTGGCTTCAATTCCTGCTCAGACCACCTTAACATTTCTTTCGGCGGCGGTCGCCTCGCATAGTGACGGCGACACTATCGAGTATTTAGCCATGAAAAAAGCTTCTCAAAATACCGTTCGGAATCGGTGTAAAACTGTAGGTCCCAATCAGTGAGTGAAAACTGGAAAGCGCACAGCTCAGTGATTGTGAGAAGCCCCTGTCCCTTCATGGGATGTAATGGGAAACCATTTATTTATTTATTTAAGGTCTCGCTGCTTAAGTGTTTAAAAATACATCAAGTTGTACTTCGGTTTATTCTGCTTCATATACAAGAGCAATCTGTTATAATATGTGTGTGGGCATCACTGGTTTAAAATGTGAGCCGATTTTATCGGCTGGCCCGATTTGATCGACAGATCCAAATTTAAAGGTTTAAAGCGTATTTTCATTTTCAATTTAATGATGTCGGGAGGCAAACCCAGCCCACCGCGGTTTGCATTTTACCTACTGTTTCAGCAGCCCTTTATAGAGCAGACCCTGACCAGAATGCAGTGAGTGCAAATTTTTGTTTCTGTAATTTTAATACGCCGTTGGCCAGTAGTGGTGGCTCATCCGCCTTCAAAGAACACACGAATGTGTCCACTAGTTCGAAGAGCTACAATGACAGGGTCACCTATTTATTCGGCTGTGATGACCTCTAGTGTAGTTGTGACTAAATTTGGTTACGGCTAATTTGCCTTCCTCAATCGAAGTTTTCTGTTAATGTAGCTTTGTCGAAATCTTCATATTGAAATCTCGTACTACTGTAAATCATGTCTTTTCCGCGGCGAAATCGTTGGTAGCAGTTTGACAATTCCGGGAGTTTTTGATAAAAATATGTACATATACTTTTTCGGCAACCCAAAAGTTTTATTTAAAAAAATAGTTTCCTTTAGCTCGGTACACTTCGTCGATCGTTTTTTCAATGTTGTTATTCCTTTTAAATGAAATTAAATAATAGGTTTTTTTACGGCCCTCAAAATAGGCGTTTATCTCAATGATGACCTCTTCATTCGACCAAAATCTCTTACCACTGAGGCGTTTCTTCAGGTTTGGAAATAGTAAGTAGACACTGGGGTGTAAATTCGAAGAATTTGACGGAAGACGTAGCCTTTTGTAAACCAATTTATGGATTTTTGTTATGGTAACTACACACCTGTGTGCCGATGCGTTGTCATGGTGAAAGGCCACTTTTTCCTCCGCCAAATGCAGACGCTTTTGCTTCAAATCAATGTCGAATCTGTCCAAAAGCTGTAATTAATATTCGCCTGTGATTATTTTCCCCTGTTCAAGGTAATCGATGTGAATGACACCGTATGCATACCAAAAAACTATCGCCAGGATCATGTTGGTCGACAGACCCTTCTTGGTCTTCTTTCGAACACGTTGGACCTGAGGAGTCCATTGCTTTAACTGTTCCGTGGGCTCTGGTGTGTTGTGATATATCCATGTTCCGTCCATGGTTACGAAGTTTCGCAAAACCTCCATTGGATACCATCATCTCCTTTGGCTTTACATCGCCTAACACGCATTTGAAGTGGTCACACGGTTGCGCTTATGGTCGAGTGTAAGCAATCGCGGCACCCATCGCTCGGGTAGCATTTTCATGTCCCAATATTCATGTAAAATGTGATGCACCCGCCCACTTAAGATGTTTACAGCCTCATATATCTCACGCACTTTCATTCTCTGAGCTTTCAATACCATTTCATGGATTTTTATCGACGATCTTCGACGTGACGACCTATTTTGGGCGACCTGTACGTTCGGCGGCACTTGTGCTGGTACGACCACAAAGGAATACAAGAAATCACTTTATGACCATTGAAATTTATGGTACAGAGTAGTGTGGCTGTCGGTGGTGCAATGGGTAGTGTGCGCGCCTCTTGCACATGAGATCCTTGTTTCGATCCCTGTTCTGACCACCTTAAAAAAATTAGTTTCGACGGCGGTCACCTCGCATAGTAACGGCGACACTATCGAGTATTTAGCCATGAAACAACTGTAGGTCCCAATCAATGAGTGAAAACTGGAAAGCGCACAGCTCAGTGATTGTGAGAAGCTCTCCCCTGTCCCTTCATGGGATGTAATAGGAAACAATTTATTTATTTATTTTTAGAGTAGTGATGCACAGAATCGAGGAACCGGTTCTGCATAACCGGATCTTTACGAGCACCGACCGGACCGCTGGTTGCAACAACCGAATTATGGTTCCAAAAGAACGCAAAACGGTTTCAAACGAACCGACAGACGGGTCTAAATGAATCGAAAATGTTTATTAAAGTACCGAAAACGGTTCAAAAGGACCAAAAAAAACGTGGCCAAACGAACCGTAAAACGGGTCCAAAAATACAGAAAAACGATTCTAAATGCACTGAAAAACGGTTTGAAAAGAACCGAAAAACGGTTACAGAATAAGATGTCTCGGTTTCAAAGGAACCAAAAGTGTTAAACTCCTTTTTTTATCAAATTGTATATTCTTATAATAACTTAGCACTTAAGCTGAGAACCGGAACCGAACTCGATAGAACCAGTTCTTCAAATACGCGGAGCCGCACAATACAAGTACAGACTCCCCGTAGTATTCATCAAGCCTTTCCTTGATTTCGGTGATCGCTTTTTGGGATTTTTACGCAAACCGCAGACGAAATTCACTTTTTTCATTTTCGACGAAATTCAAGAGGTTGTGTTCTTTCAATGGCTGTCAAACACAAACTGAATGACCCAGTTTACTTCAAATTGTGTAGTAGTTTATTAACAGATGGTAGTTGACAGGAGCAGTGTTGATTTTTAATTAACTACGAGGGAAGTTCAAAAAGTCAGGGAGTGTTCAAATCGACCTCTATCAGTCTCATTCCGTTGGCAGAAGTTTTGGCATGTTGACTGAATTTACCGACAAGGTAACCCATTAACCATCTTCGTGGGAAATGGGTAACGATCGTTTACCCATTACTCACAGGGTATGGAGAAAATGCTGGGTAGTTCCCCTCAGCGATGGAGAATTACTCATTTCACACAGGGTATGGGGAAAATAATGGGTAGTTACCCACGACAATTGGGAATTACGCATCAAGGTTAGCCATTACCCACAGGGAAGGGGGCAAAAATGGGTAGTTACCCACGGTGATGGGGAACTTTGGTTGGAAAACATTGACACCCTGGCAATATTGGCGTTAACATTAAATAGAACTATCTTAATGTCATGGCCAGCTCAGTGGTCACATGTATTTTCTTAGACACTCATAGAACATGTCCTTCGTCTTATCGCCTTTGTCTTCCGTCGGGGCATATACACAAATTATCAAAAGGTTGAAGCAATTGCATGCACTCACCGAGTTCAACCCAGAAACTAGTTATCCTAGCGTTTTACTAACCAGGCTGTAAAAAATCTCAAAGTTCTTCCTTAACCTTAATCCGCAAAGGAATTGCTAGTAAGATATATGCACACATCTTCTTTCGTTTGGGAATACCACTCGCCATCTTCGTATATTGAAGTAGTATTTAGCAAGGAATAACACCGTTACTCATATTTGATACAATAGACCCACTATCTCCTGATTGACCATAATGGAATTTAGTATATTGAATATACAATATTCAATTTCCATGCTCAATAAAATTGGAATCACAGCGAACTCATTACCAGCTTCATTCCAAATCCAAATAGTCTTTTCGAATTTTCAATTTTATTACAATTTTCAATATTTGTAAGGTAGTAAACATTCCAATTACCTAGAAAGCACAAGTTAACGAGCACCTTGCTCCGTTTTCAAAGAGAACAGAAATCAATGCAACAATTGGGAAACCCCACTTTCATTTGGAAAACCTTACTTTCTTACGGATTTCCTTTCAAATATTTTGCTGCTTTCAAATTCACCCAGTGACCGCGAATATAAAAGTGAATATTATTTTTAGCAAATTCCCCACATGTTGTCAGTGGGTCGCTCGGTCAGTTTGTTAAGAGTAGGTAGTTAATTTTTTACTATTATTATTTTTATTGTTATAGTTATTGTTTGTTGATTTGTCCAGATGCAAAAATAATATCTTAATGAAACTGACCCACCTATCCTATTACATACAGATACACACATACGGACATGCATCCTAACACAAGCATGGTAATGAAGATACCGTCATATGTATAACACTTGGACACTGAGATGTAAAGCAGTGGTGGCCACAAGTACGGTCAATGAGAGCCACATGGTTATTGGAATGAAGTTACTTATCGCACCTTTATTACAACCCAGTATTTTCAACTATATTGGGTACTTTTGCTTTGGTTTGCGTCTAGACTAACATATGTTGGGGAAATTTCTTGTTAAATAGAAAGTTTTCTAGGTGGAGCCTGTAACCCATATTTAGTATATCGTCGCTGCGCCAACGAAAACAGCTATGTGTTTTTTATTAACTTTTCAGGAAACAAAAAAACTAAAAATTTCTTGGAACATTTGTTCTACAACTCTGTCTTTGCCAGTACGCAAATTTTTCAAAAAAAGAAAGTAATCTTCTCGACTTATCGCAGCAACGATTTCCAGAACACATAATCTCAAAAAATTCTGATGTCAACTGGCCACCAAGAACATGCGATTTAACGCCGTGCGATTTCTTTCTTTGGAGTTTTGTGAAATTTCGGATTTATGCGAATAAACCAGAAACAATTCCAGAGCTCAAATTCGAGATCCAAAGCGTAATCTCTGTGAATAAGTCGTTGCAAATTTCATGAGAAGAGTAATGGCCTGTCATCAGAGCCGTGGGGGCCATTTGACAGATATTTTTTATTCCATACTTAATCGGAACATGTCTTCTTTGCAATCCAATAAAAAATCACAACTATCTCAAAAAATACGTGATTTCTTTTAAAATGAAAAAGTGAAAGTACCAAGCCATGAAACACACACGAATGTGAATGTATTTGTGTGTTTGCCCCATGGTTGAACTACCCTGTAGGAAGTCTGGGGACAAATGTCTCCATGTCACCACGTTTGTCTACTATTATGGTGACATTGTCGACAATTTGTCTACAAATTGTCTACAAATATTTGTCTGGATTTGATGTGTAGAGAAATTTATGACAAATGGACGTCAATGCTTCTTCTTCTTTTCATTGTTTCTCTTTGTTTGGTTGTGAAAACACGTGGTATCGCGTACATTTAGTTGGCAAATAATTTAAAAAGAAAAAGTGAGTTTTAAAAAACTGATACAATTTTTTTTAACGTAATTTAGATAATAAATATAATTTTTTTTTTTGGAATTTTACGTCTTTTTATTTGGTAAAAAAATCACAAGCGTTGACAAAAATAGCGACAATGGACTACTGATTTACTGGTTCCAATGTCTCCATATGGTTCCAAAAGTACCACCTAGTCAGTAGTTCTTGTGTCAGTAGTTCATTCTCAATGACAAGCACATGTTAAATGTCAATAGAATTTTACATTGCCTGGGGTATATTTGGTCAGTAGTACTGGTGACACAGTCAATAGTAAGTCAGTACTGTTTCAATATAGACATTTCCTACAGGGTAGTTAAGGTTGTGTTGTTAGAAAAGCTAATTCTAATTTGTTTCTTACCGTGGCACTTGCCAATTGTTTCGGTACTTCGTTTTTTACTTTTGCTGTTGGAATAAATTTGTGGTGAATTTGACAGAAGTCCACAACCAAAACAAAATGCCTGTTCTTGTTGCCCACAGTCACAACAACGTCTCCTACTAATACCGTGTATTTGTACCATGGTTGCCCTAAAACAAATTTGTAGTGTTTGTTTCTCCGCTGATAGAACAGCACACGTACAATACAAATACAAGTATAAAGCAAACTGATTCCGATTTATGCGTCGGAAAAATTCGACTCGCTTATGATCAAGTCAAATATTATTTGTTTTTCGTTTCTTATAACTCGTTTGCTTTGTTCTTGACGATAAAACCGTAAGACATCTTGAAAGTGAGTAGCTTGATGCTACTCTCTAGTAGATATTGAAGAATCGAAAGATCTTCATGTTATGGGCATTAAATAAACATGTATCTTATGAGTCGAAAGAGGCATTCAAGTGGTCAGGCTTTTTAAAGAGATGTAGGAGATACGTCACTGCATCTTATCTTCATAGAATCTAAATCACATACATTCGGCTATAGATGGATTATATCTGGTGCCTTCATGCCCACCTTAAAGTTTCTAACACGTTTACAAAGAGAGCGATGATGCTAGTGGATTGATAGCAGGGTATCCAAGTCTGTTATCTCCTAGAAACATTGTTGAAATGTCAGCTGTGTATCGTTGTTCGATAAATATTTCCATGGGAAGTGTTCATCTGAGATAAATGACCTCATACTGGAAGTTATAGTATTTAGCCGTACAAGTTTGCCCTAGTACTCACATCCATTTATTGTCACTTGGCCAATAGATCGAACTACACACTATATAGAGAGAGTTCGATTTTCAGTAGCACCCTCCGTATAGGGAACAAGCTCCCGACGAGTGTATTCCCCATTACTGACGATGTCAACAAGTTTAATTCAACTATCTAGAAACACTGTTGTCTCTGTCCTCCTACTCCTGTCCCTACTTCATAAGTACAATACAACGCAATGGTCATACATACATTGAAATGAAATAAAAATTAGATCACTTAACAATTATACTATTTAACCTTCTGTCTACAATAAGCTCGATTAAAGTACCGGGTTTTCAATAAGAGCGCTACAAAAGTTTTTTTAAATAAAACAAAACCGGTTTCAGATACCAATGAAATTCTTTATTCCTGTGAAAATACGTTCGATGCCATTATGTATGGAACTCGATTTCTTTTGCATGGCCACCACGGGCACGCTTGCAGAAGTCCAGACGCTGAACCCAATTTTCGACGGTTTTCAAGCATAAATCGGCCGATACTGCTGCAATTTCACGTTCGATATTCGTACGAAGTTCATCAATCGTCGCTGGCTTGTTGGCATAGACCATAGACTTGACGTAGCCCCACAGGAAATAATCTAACGGCGTCAAATCGCACGACCGAGGCGGCCAATCGACTGGGCCATTTCGTGAGATAACACGTTCACCAAACTTGGTTTCCAGTAAATTGATTGTGGCATTCGCTGTGTGGCTTGTGGCGCCGCCCTATTGGAACCACATGTCCTCCAAGTCCATATTATCCAATTGGGGCCAAAAATATTCGGTTATCATTGAACGGTAGCGATTCGCATGCACAGTAATGTGCCGGTCTTGATCATCACGGAAGAAGTACGGCCCAATGACGCCGCCGGCCCATAAACCGCATCAAACCGTAATTTTTTCGGGATGCAATGATGACTCATGGATTACGTGTGGATTGCTGTCTGACCAATAACGCATATTTTGCTTATTGACGAAGCCATTCAGTCAGAAATGAGCCTCATCGCTGATTGTTGAGGCCTCTTAAAGTTGACCTCTTAAAGTAGAGGCCACTGACTCCAAATTTCGGTAGTAAATTTTAATAATTTCGACTCGTTGTTGGCTCGTATATCTTTCCATGATGAAATGGCAAACCTTACTGAAGAGAAATGTCAAAAGAGCGGGAAAAAGTATGGCGTCGTTTGCTGTCCCTATCGATTTACTTTTGTAGCGTCTCTGTTGAAAAACCCTTTATTTGTTACAGCAACGAAAATTGAGTTGATCATGATTGACTTGTGTCGACAAAGTCGTTGGATGTACGAAACTTGTCATTACAGCAAAGCAAATTCATTCCAGCGACAAATCGTTTTCCTTTCAATATATATTCTTCTATTAACTGCAGCTGCTTCGCCGCCAAGACAGACTCCTACTTATTTCCTCAACGGTGGTTAGTAAAACTATTGATCCATTGTCCTTGTTGAATTGCTTGTTATTGCTGTTCTGGTGTTGGTGTTGATCCTTTTGCAGTTTTTCAATATTGAACTTCTCCTCCAATGATGTTCACCACACTACAGCTGTGAACATGAGAATGTTACTACGCTTGGGCGGATGCATGTATTGCTGAAATTTCAAAAGTATCTGGATCCTGTGTGTAAGCTATGAAACGCCTGTGCCCAGCGTGGATCTATCTATACTTGATGCCGAAACCAATTTAAGTAAAGTCTCAGCAAAAAAAAAATGGAAACATTAATATTGTTTATTGAGAGAAAGTCCAAATCATTTTAGTTCCTCTGTAAAATTCGTTACATTTCGGCCAAAAGTATTCACCGAATGACTCGTATCGTATACAAGCACTAGTGGCAAATGGTTGTTGTCTTTCATTCTGTTTTGTATTGTCGTTGTTTATTATCTTTTCCACTTTTACAGCTTCTTTGCATCTGTTTAAAGCCAAGTGTTTTTTTTTTTTTTTTTTTTGTTTGCTCGTATCGTAGCTATAATGTTGATACATATAACTATGATCAACATCATACATATTCATTACTCGCAGATATTCCTCCAATAGATCGAATCTAAACAAATATCGAAATCGAGTAACTTACCATCTCGCCATCACGCCTGATCCGAGTTCACTTTCGTTGAACTTGCCATGTGTTCTGCGCCACTCTATGTGGTTGTTGCTGTTAATGATGGATGGATGGATGGATGAATCGACCCCATCCTCGCGCTGGCGTTATTCCGTTTGCGCATGCGTATCATATGTTTTTGCTTTCATTTTAATTCGTTCCGTTCTGATTTATCTTCTTCATTATCACTTTTATTGTTTGTCTAAATTCCAATCGATCATTTTCAGAAGTAGATATAATGTTATGAATATGAAAACATTTTTGCAAGTCTTCATTTCAGAATTCTTTGGACAACAATAAACGTGAATGAAATGTTTTGTAATCAAATGTGTTTAAATGAATTGATTCAGTACTAATACTTGTATTCAAGTCACCCTACACATTCGAAGGAATCGGTTTTCATCACATTTAGAATACAGGTAGTAAAGGCCGAATCGAATCAATACCTAGTTGTAGTGAAGGTTTACACATGGTAAACCCTAGGATGAATGCAGTCACATGACAAATTGTTTGAAAAGAGGTTGCAGCAACCGTAAATTCGGTTGCAGCTACCGTAAATTCGGTTGCAGCTACCGTAAATTCGGTTGCAGCTACCGTAAATTGAAGTAGCCTCAACCGAATTGAGGTTGTCACGACTAAATTTAGTTCCCACAACTAAAATTCGCTTGAGGTAATAGGTTGTGATAACCTCTAATTGGAATGTGATGACATCTAATGTGTTTGTGGCAACCTCAAAATTCTGTTACTGATAAGTCGGTTATTGGAACGAAGTTTCTTATTGCACGTTGCGGGATGGGGGCTAAATGAACAAAAATTAAACAACTTTTGTTTTAAAACTAGTATTATGCTACATCCCACTATTATCAACTACATATATTGTTTACTTTTGCATTGGAGATGTGTCTAGACCAGTGATGACCAAATTTTGAGGTTCCATAACACGCGTGATGCACAGCAAAATGTTGTTTTTGCACTGTCGACACACGTATAGTACGATACAGGGTGGAGCGCGGTAATTTGCTTATTTGGGAATTAAATAAAAAAAATTATGAACTTATTTTATATTTTAATTATATTGAACAGTAAGGGAATTTTTAAATTACATGGTTTTAAATAGTGTATCTGGCAAATGTCGACCTTCGCTATCCACACACTGCTGCATACGTTTTCTGGAGTTTTTAAGAACTCTAACAAGCATGTCGACTGGTATTCTGCCAATTTCAGCCTCAATATTGTTAATTAGGGCTTCCAAGGTGTTGGGACGATTGATATATGCCTTCGACTTCAGGTAACCCCAAAGGAAAAAATCGCATGGGGCAAAGTCTGGTGAACATGCCGGCCAGTTCACATCACCCCTCAAAGAGATAAGCCGTCCAGGAAACATTTGCCTCAAACAATTCATGGTAACACTCGCTGTGTGTGCAGTGGCACCATCCTGTTGGAACCATGTATCCTCTAATTGCATTGCCTCAAGAGCCGGCTGAAAAAAATCCTGTATCATAGTCAAGTACCGTTCGGAGTTCACAGTTACGGCAAGACGGTTATCCTGGAAAAGTAAGGGCCAATGATGCCTACTCGTGATATGCCGAACCACACAGTGACGCGGTCCGAATGCAGAGGTCTTTGGTGAAGTTCTCTGGGGTTTGTTTCACTCCAGTACCGCATATTTTGTTTGTTTACACACACGCTGCACTGCAATGATCGAGTGCGCATTTAAAAAATACGCTTCAAAACAAAATGATCTCTCCTCACGTATCCAATGCATGATGGCAACTGAAAGCAGGGATGCCAACTTGGTGGTTTCCCGCTAGTTGTGGTGATTTTTGACACACAAAAACCACTGTTTTAGAATTGTAGCGATTTTTTTTTAAATCGCTACAGTGGCGATTTTCGATGTTTTAAGGTAGCGGCTGTAGCGATTTTTACGCAACATTGTTTATTGCCATTACTTTTGAAGCAAACGAAAAAGAATAACGGAATTTTCTATGTAGAAGTTGATGTGTTTGCAAATTGACTTACTCAATTTTGTGTGAGAGTGCAAATAGTCACAGGCGGTATAGACGCTCAAACGGTTGGACAAACATGGTGAGTGTATTAGTGAGAGTTATACGTCGGTGTGGTTTATATCACTTTTATTTCTCCAATATTTCGATCAACTTCGTTGATCATTTTCAAGGATTTGAGATAACAATAGTTCTTATGCTGTACCGACACGTGCTGTAAGACTTTGTCCACTGTCTTTTTATTTATGACCTCAAAGCTGAAAAATATTTAAACGAATAAAATTACAAAGGTCAACTATACATACAACCAAAATAAATTAATTTAAAATCTTGTTTTTTGTTTGTTTTTTAAAATATCGCCAAATATTTTGTTCTCTCATTACTCTTATTTGCGATCCCTAGTTTTAAGTCATTCCTAAATTGGTTATACTATATGCATGTAGTATGTTTATTTACGAAAAATTCCAAGTTTTTGTTGTTTATGTGAAGTATTTTTGTTTAAGTTTTAGTTTGTTTTATGTTTTAGCTAAAATTATTTATGTTTACAAAACATATGTTTCCAAATAAATAAATTGAATTTTAAAATACGTATGCATGTATGTGCCTTTTTTTAATTTTCTCATATTCTGTGTAGTTATTACTAATTTTTGCCGTTTTTACACTTCTTCGTAGTGTTTTTTAATATCCGTCAGTAGAGATTTGTGGTGACGTTTAGCAACTTGTCTGTAGCGATTTTTGTCTCGGAAGAGTTGGCATCCCTGACTGAAAGGCAGACATACAAATCTCCCGTCAGCCACTATAAGCCACGCACACTCTCCACTCTCTTTGACAAACAGTGCCGCCACAGCCTCCAGTGCAAAAAACAAATTACCGTGCTCTTCGTGTGGTTTCGATCGTGGGTGTTTGACTCTTTCCATGATACAAATGTAAGGTAGTAGCGTCAGCCCCTATGATTTCCTTTGTTTACATTTCATCGTACCCAGTAAATGTCAAAGTTGTTTGTGTGAGTGCGTTCTCTTTTGATTTCATCTATCTATGTTCACAATTGCGCATGTATGTGTACATTTTTATCAGATGATTTTGACAATAACTGCCCTGCAAGCAATTCGGTAGTCGACTACGAAAATAACGCACTTCTAGTTAACTTTTATGACCTAACTATAAACTAACTACAATGTAATGCAGAAGTGACCAAAATCAAACCGAGCATATTCTGTGCAATGAGTTTGTTTTTTGGAATATTTTGTGTTTTCTGTTTAAAGGGAATTTAACTGTTAACAGTTAATAATTGTTTGTTTCTTTTGTTTTGCAATTTGCAATTTTGTTTTACATATTTGTCATTTTTGTGTGGATTGTAGAGTGAAAAGTTGTGCTTAGTCTTGTGCGTGCAGTTAAGTGTGTTTAAAGTGTGCAATTTAATTAAAATAATAAAAATAAAAAGTTAGATATTAAAAAAGCTACCCTCAAATATTGTGACTGCATTTAAATTCAAACTATTCGATCCAAATACATCACAATGAGAAGTGTAAGCAAAAGACATTTAAGACGGCTAATTGAAAAGGAAAAAGAAGTGTATTCAAATAGACTGATTTCACATAATTTAGCTGAATCGGAAGCCGCCTGCTCCTCTGCTGATGTGCAGTTTTCAAATGAAAGTGATATTGAAAATATTAGTATTAGAAATACTTTCGAAGAACAATGTGCAACAAAAAAAACATTAAAAGAAAAAATCGGTGATTGGTACTTTAAAAATAGGCCATCTCGCGAGTGTTTCGAAGAGTTATTGCATATTTTAGTTGAGGAAAATTTAGACGTGCCTTTAAGTGCAAACTCGTTTGTTGGAAAACGGGAGCGTTTGAGCTTAACAAATATTTTTCCTGGTTTCTATTGTCATTTTGGTGTAAAAAAGCAACTATCAAGAATTTCAAGCATCATAAACGGTTGCCACGGAATAGTGATCGATATAAATATTGACGGACTACCGTTATTTAAAAGCTCGAGAACTCAATTGAGGCCAATTTTAGCGAAAATTGTTAATTTTCCTAACATTTCTATTTTCCCCATTGATGTTTACGTTGGAAAGAGTAAACCCGGTAACATTGCTAGTTTCCTAGGCGATATGGTCGCCGAACTAAAAGATTTACTTGAACACGAAATATTGATTGACTGCAATTAAAATTAGAGCACTTTTTTGTGATGCCCCAGCAAAAGCTTTTGCTTGCGGTATTGTTGGTCACACTTCTTCGCATGGTTGTACTAAATGTACCCAAATCAGCAAGAAAATGCAGAATGTGCTGACATATTCCTCAAGGTCGGGCGAACTCATTACTGATGGCGTTTTTGCAACAAGAAAGTACTTGAAGCATCATCAGAAGGAGTTTCATTCTAAGCAATCTCCATTTGAAGAGCTTGGCCTCGGAATGATAAC
The DNA here is from genome assembly GCA_963931995.1 of Phaonia tiefii. Lineage (NCBI taxonomy): Eukaryota > Metazoa > Arthropoda > Insecta > Diptera > Muscidae > Phaonia > Phaonia tiefii. Next base: position 43,359,987 of record OZ008369.1, read on the forward strand.
TGAAGTACCCCTTGATCCCATGCACCTTATAGATCTGGGAGTGATGAAGAAAATACTTGTTCGAATGAACACAGACAAAACGAACTTCAAAATCAGTAAGGAAGTAAAACTAGAAATCCTTAAGAAAGTACATACCTCGAGAATTCTGTAGCTATCCGAGAGAATTGAATGAAATCTGCAACTGGAAAGCCACCGAGTTTCGGCAGTTTCTGTTATATACAGGTATGCTGGTTTTAAAGGACAGAGTTCATGTCGATTTTTATTATGAGTTCCTCTTACTTCACTGTGCTTGCCGTTTGTTATCCTGTCCGAGAACGTGTGAAAGGAATGTTGAAAATGCTCAGGTACTATTAGAACTATTTGTGGAAAAGTTTCCTGTCATTTTTGGAGAAAACAGCATATCTCACAATGTTCATGGTCTTCTGCACATAAGTGACTGTGTGAAAAAGCTTGGGCCGCTTACCAATTTTTCTTCGTACCCATTTGAAGATTACCTTCAAAAGTTAAAAAAATACGTGAAAAAGCCAACGCAGATTCTGCAACAAATTCATATTCGCATACAATATGAGAAGATGGTGACAGAACAGCGAAAATTAGAATTTAAAAAAAAGAATGGGGCTATTGTTAGTGTGAGAACTTTAGAATATTTTTTTTCTGCTGTTTCCCCTAACAACCTTTGCGCTATTCGACCATTCGTACCCATACAGATAACAGGCTTCTCAACAATAGGATCAGAATCAATATTAGGCCGCCGATTCAGAAGTCTCGAAAGTTTTTTTCAGGAGCCATTTCATTCAGCTAAAGTTTTGGGTACATGTGTAGTTGATCAGAATAGCATGGGTGATGAAGAGACATTTGCTATAGAAGATATTGAATTGAAGTTTGCAGGATTTCCAAGTGGTAATCAATTTATTTTAGTGCCACTCTTGCATGGTTGTAAATAATTGAAATTTAAAGCAGTCACAAACAGTACTTGGGGTGTTTCTAGCGATGCGAACCACCGACAATGTTTTGGGATACTCGTATCGCATGAAATAATGCTCATAATAACACAAAAAAATTTATAATAATTAATAATTATAATACAATTTATATAAATAATAAACTTAGAATCAATAATAATAACCGAAAATATAGATGCCACTTCCACATATTAAGCGTTGCACTCTAGATTTACAACCAATTCCTCCATATAAGTAATAACTAAAAATTAACATAAATTTATTAAATACATAATTACTTTACAAATAACATGGCAACAAGTCCCTGCGAAAGTTGTTCCAATCTCAAAGAACTTTTTGACGAAAGATTTAAAGAAATGAACAGTAAGAAACTGTAATTGTGCAAAAATTACAAAAGCTTAAATTAATTAATATGGATTTAATTTTCAGATACTATACAAAAGCTACAAGGTAACTATTTTTTAAATTTTCTTTTCACATGAAATTGGCAATAATTTCATCCTACAATTCACTATGCTTATACATTACCCTATGCAATTGCAGAAATTATTGTCAAACAAAATGATACCATTATGAAGGCCTTGGCTGAGCAGAAAGTGTTGACACAAAGGGTTCTTCACCAAGAAGTCACTAACAACAATGTACGCACTGTTTCCCCCATACAAAATATTGGTGAATTGAATGAGCTCAACAACACGATTAGTAAGGACAATCGTGAACTTTACGAAGTTTTTAAAATCGTATTTATAATATTTTTTCAACTAATTTAAACGATTTAATGCTTTGTACAGATTAATAGGATGAAGTCATTATTAAAAGGACGGCTGCCAAAAACGTTAACAGAAGTTATTTCAATGAGTGTATTCATGGACGGAAATATGGATGGAGTCCATGGAAAGAAGAGACTGAAAGACTTCCAAGCTTTAACAGGTAACCCATATACTGAAAAAATTCATATATATTTCCTGTAACATACCACAATTTTATATTAAACAGATGCATGTCGGTGCCTTGGATCTAATGAAGTGGAAAAAGACATTAGAAATGCTCTTAAAATAATAAAAAAACTGGATGTGTCGAATGTATTAAAAATAAAAACAACAAATCATAATATTTGTATGCTTATGTTGTAAATCTTAAAGCATAAGATAGTTTTTTTCTTTTTTTGTTTGAAGTTTTTAATTTTGTAATTTGAAATGATTTAAATTTGAAATATAAATAGATTTAATATAAGTTTCTTGTAGTTTCACTAAACTTCTGTTTCTATTTTTTACTTGTGACTTGATATTAAAGTTATTCGGTTACAAATAATTTTGTGAGTATCGAGTTTCAACTAAAATGTAATTACTTTATAGCTAGCTATAATTAGATAACTTTTAGCTAACTTCAAAGCAATTAACTTTAAGTTAGTTGAAAAGTCATGCAGTGTCGGACAATTGACTACTGCCTAGGACATCGCAATGTTAAAATAGTCAGTTGGCTTCACTAAAAGTAATCCAATCATCAACCACATCTAGTTGCGAAATAGTCAGATTAAAGTGCGTTAAAAGTTAGTTGAGTTGCCGGCAGGGTGGGTATGGAAATTACAACAATGCTAATGCCACTACATTGTATTTGTATCATGACTCTATATTTGTTTAAATTTTTCCAATGCAAATGGAATCAGTTGCTGGTCAGCATTTGTTAGAGAAGGGCCACGCTGCGTAATTTTTTAAAAGACATCAAATTGTACTTCGTTTTATTCCGCTTCATACACAAGCGCAATATGTAGTAATATGTGCGTGGCCACCACTGGTCTAGAGACTCTAGACCAAGGCTGATCTAGTAGAGGTTAACCCATTAGAACAGCTGATTTTGCTTTCTTATGACACTATCTGTCAAATGCAGTATATTTTGTTATTGTACTTTTTTATTTACTTTGTTTGGTCATATGTATTTGTGTTGAATTTGACATTTAGAGTCATAGAACACAAGCAAAATCCCTGTTGTTGGTGCCCTCAACAACAACAAATCCTACTGCGTTAACCTCTATTAGATCAGCCTTCGTCTAGACTAACTAGATGTCTCACATATGTTGGGAAATTTCTTGTTTAATGGGAAGTTTTCTTGGTGGAGCCTGTAACCAATATTTAGTATATATTGTAGTTTTGAACCTAATAAAAAGTAAATTTAGAAAAGCCAAAGTGAAAGAAGTTTAAAAAAAGAATATTTTCATAAATATGTGCCTTTTCTTAAAAAAGGTAAATTTTCTCAAAAAAAATACCAATTCATATTCTCAAACCAAGTACCTTTTCTTAAACAAATGCCTTATCGTAAAGAAGTACCTTTGCTTAAAAGAAGTACAGTTTCTTACAGCAAATTGCTTTTTCTTACAAAAATCTATATTTTCTTTAAAGGGTAGCCTTTTTGAGAAACAAAATAACTTTTGTTGAGATAAGTACCTACCCTTAAAAATGTACCTATTCTCGAAAAAAGGAACAATTCTAAAAAAAAACCCATTTCTTAAAAAAAAACCCTTTACTTAAAAAAATACCTTTTTTACAAAATTCCCTTTCATAAAAATACCTATTTTTTAAATAAAATAATACCTTTTCTCTTATTGAGATAAGTAGCCTTTCGGAAAATAAGTACATTTTCTTAAAACAATAAACTTTTCCTAAAACGAATACTACTTCTTTAAAAAGTACATGTTCTTAACAAAAGTACTTCTTTGTAAAAAAAAATGCATACTCTTATGGCTTTTTCTAACAGAGAGTACTTCTTCTTAAAAATAGTACCGTTTCTTAAAAAAAGCATTCGATTTTAATAAAAGAAGTACTTTTCTTTAAAAAATTACCTTTTCGGGAGAATATAATACGTATTCTTATAAAAAGGGTTTAAAAATATATTTTTTCTTAAAAAAAATACATTCTATAAAAAAAGTTTATCATTTTACAAAAAGTATCTTTTCTTAAAGATCCATTTAAAGTATCATATTTTACAACTGGCGCCTTAGGCGTGTTGGAAGTAACTAGTACATAATATATGTAGCGAAAAGAACTTCGTTCCAACCGGGTGTCCTCTGACACCTCATGTGATTTTTTTTCTGTGGGTGAATCTGTCACTGCCTCAATATCACATCCCTTAACAAATAAATTAATTTAGATATTAAATTGTTCGAGCGTTTGGTCATATTTTCAATTTATTGTTTTCTTCAATATTTCGCTACCCTTTGGATAGCATCGTCAGGAAGATAAACACAATTATTAATAAGAAATGAAACAATTGTGTTTATCTTCCTGACGATGCTATCCAAAGGGTAGCGTAGAAAACAATAAATTGAAAATACGACCAAACGCTCGAACAATTTAATATTCAAATACAATACGAAAGGTCGGATAAATCATCACTTATTCAAATAAATTAATTTCAGCGATTTATATGTATGTAACTAATAAATTTATGCTCAGACAACTAAATATATGAATGTAGGTTGTAGCAAACGAAAATTCGATTGTTGCCACTGAAGTTCGGTTACCACAACCAAACTGAGATTGTCACGACTGAATTTACGAACGAACTCACATCAGAGATTAAAGCTTATGGCTTGAGTAGGCTGAGATTAAAGCTTATGGCTTGAGTATGGCTCGATATACTGCTACCTTTCTCAGGGATCGTTCTGTACATGTTGTTATAGATGGCATCTAATCCGAAGAGTATAAAATTAAAACGGGGGTTCTGTCCTCTATTCTAGTCTTTGTCTCTTTCTATCTGCTCGTTTGCAGATGTCAGAAATATAAGTCATTCTTATTCATTCATTCATTCTTTCGTACACTAACGGATCTAATTCTTTGAAAAGAGGTTGTAGAAACCTTCAGTTCGGCTGTTGCTACCAAATTGTAGTTGCCACAACCGAATTGAGGTTGTCACGACTGAATTTTATCCCCGAAACTGAAATTCGGTTTGGTCCAACTGAAATTCGGTTGAAGCAACCTCTAATACGTTGTAACAACCTCTAATGCGTCTGTGACAACCTCTAATGCGGCTGTGTCTATATCTAATACAGTTGTGACAACCTCTAAATCGTTTGCAAAAACATTTAATGTGATTGTGACAACATTGGTTATTTTTTCTGTGGATGTAGGTACAAGCTACAGGTGACGAACGATTATCCTAACCAAGATATGCATTTGGATTCTGAGTGGAGTCACGCGAATCGAGTCGACTTTAATGCACCTAACCATACTTTCACACAAGTGCACAATTGAATCGTCTCTGTCATGTTCTGGGCATTGAGATTCACATCCTTTTGTTGTCCCTTTGCCAGTAGATCGAACTACACACTACAGAGGGAATTCGTTTTTCAGCAGAACAGTCCATATATGAAATAACTTTCCGGCGAGTGTATTCCCTATTACTTATGATATCAACAAGTTTGAGTCAAACATCAACAAACACTATTCAATCTTTCCACCTACTCCTGTCCCTACTGCGTACACGCTGAAAATCAATCTTTTTTCTTGTTTGGATGTAAATATAACGTGTTTGTCGCAAGTATAGTATACTTGTGTACAAACACATTATGTTTGTTATTCAATACTACATGTTGGAGACACAATGATTAAAAAGTTACAATATATGTTTTTGTGACACAAATGCTGAAAAAAAACAAAGAAACAAACAAGCAGCAGATAGTCAATTCATGAAAACAATCCTTGCAAACATATACATGGTATATGTTTTCATTTTTTGCAGCGTGTAAGTCCAATGCAATGCACTGCTTTTACAAGGGGCATCCCCATGGGTCTAGGTGTATACCAAGAAAAGTGTCGTGAGCAATGCTTCCATTCCTATTTCTCAACTTAAAAAGCTTCATATATCTCTTGAAATTCATCACTAAATGCTTCATTCGTTAATGAGCATTTAGTGTCTAATGACAGTCGTTGAAATTTCTGCAGATGGTATCAGTAATTCAACCACTGCCACTTTTACTTCTCACGCATTACTTTTACTTCTCCGCCTCTGCATCGATAATTTTACCGGTTTTTTTATTAGATTTCTGATCGAAATTAAACCCCAGTGATCAAATCATCGATTCTCTCACATTTCTTTGGCATATTTCTTTTCAATTTTGTGTGCGATAATCATCATCATCATCACCAGCATCGTCATCACGCTATAATAACACATTCAAAAGTTCAATCGGTCAATTTCGCTTCGATTCCTCTTCACATGTATTGTAAAGCAAAATTAAATGAAAAAAGACATTCATATCTCGAATATCGTACGAAATGAAATCGAAAATGATATACAAATTATATTTCCATACATATGTATGTACATATGTGTCTATTGGCTTAGGTTCACTTCACCACTTCTGCTAATATGCGGCAGAGACTTTGGCGTAGTAAAAGATTAGGTTAACTGTTAGATGATATGAAGATGTTTTATGGGTTAGCACAACAGTTCTTTTTCTATTTAGTAGTATAACAGATGTCAAGCAATGTCAAGCGTCAACAGCTAAACTCAGAAGGTGATAAGTTAATTTTCGACCGGAATAAATGCTAAAGTCAAAGGAAAAAAAATCGCTGCAATTTTTGTTTTGTTTTGTACCGTATCAGATAAGTACGATTTCGCGCGAAAAATTTGACTCAACTCCAGTCTGAAGCTCAATTCTGTGTTTCTGTCAAACTTTAAAGCGGACATCATATATGTCAATCATAAGCATGAACATCGTTTATCGTAATCATTGATTGTCTTTCTACACTCAGAGAACTAATTGTGTGAAAAGAGAAACAATACAAAAAATTCGGTGGCAACAAGCGAATTTACGGTTGCTACAACCGAATTGAAGTTGTCACGACTGAATTTAGATCCCACAACCGAAATTCGGTTGAAGCTAACTCGTTTCTTAATTGATTAGGTTGTGACAACTTAATCTTAACTACGAGGCGGATCAATAAGTCCGTGACTTTTTCAATGAAACACATTTTAGTTTGCAAAAAAAAATAATTTTTCAACATAATCTACTTCCAGCTCAATACACTTAGTCCAACGTTTCTCTAATTTTTGTATCCCTCCCAAAAAAATAGGATTTTTAGACGTCCATAAAATAGGCATTTGGTTGATCAATAATTTCATCGTTGGAGCGAAATCTCTTTCCACCGAGCCATTTCTTTAGGTTTGGAAATAGGAAATAGTCACTGGGGGGGCTAAATCCGGAGAATATGGCGGATGAGGTACCAATTCCTAGCCCAATTCATGGAATTTTGCCATTGAGACTACACACCTGTGCACCCGTGCATTATCTTGATGAAAAATAACTTTTTTCTTGGCCCTTTTGATTTCCCTTTTGAAGGTAAATCGATGTGGATGCACGCGGGATCCCAAAAAAAACTGTTGCCATCACCTTATTGGCCGGAGCCGGTTCATCCGGAGAAACCCATTGTTTAGACTTCTGCTTGGTCTCCGGAGTATTGTAATGGATCCATGTTTTATCCACAGTTACAAAATGCCTCATAAACTCCTTCGAATTGGGGTTAAACAATTCCCAACAATACTTTGAAGTTGTCACACGATTACGTTTATGGTCAATTGAGAGCAAACGCGGCACCCATCTTGCAGACAGCTTTCTTAAACCCAACTTATCGTTTAAAATCGAAACCACACTGCCATATGAAATGCCTATGGCATGAGCAATCTCACGTACTTTCACTCTTCGATCGGCCAACACCATATCGTGGATTTTTCGATATTTTCGGGCGTATTGACCTCAATTGGGCGTACAGAACGTTCAGCGTCATTTGTACTTGTGCGACCACAACGAAAGTCAGTAAACCACTTTTCTACCATTAAAATCGATGGCACAGAGTCCCCATAGTATTTGTCAAGCTTTTCCGTTGATTTGATTAACGGTTTTTTTTCGGAAAAAATAATGTTTAATGAGAACTCGAAATTCACTTTTTTCCATTTTTATAAAAAATGCACGAAGTTGTATGTTTTGAACAGCTGTTAAACGCAAAGTAAATGACGGAACTTGCTCAAAATTTGACAGTAGTCTACTAACAGGTGGTAATTGATGGGAGCAGTGTTGCATTTCATATAACTACCAGGGAAGTTCGAAAATTCACGGACTTATTGATCCGCCCTCGTATATTTGTACTGTCAACTATATTTTCTGCAATTTCGGTTGGAACAACCGAATTGGAAGATAATTCGGATGTATCAACCGAAATTGGTACCAAATTCAACCGAATTTGGGATAAATTTCGTTTTGGTACCAAATTGGTACCAAATTCAACCGAATTTGGGATAAATTTCGTTGCAACTATCGAATTTGGTCTGAATTCGGTCACAATAACCGATTTTGGCCTTAAGTCAGTTACAAAGACCGAATTTGGAGTCAGTTGCTGTACCCGAATTTTGTTGGGACAGCCGAATTCAAATTCAATTCGGTATATATTTCAAACCTGACGTTTAAAAATCTAAAACAAATAGAATGCTCAGTTGTGATATCAAGATCTTTTTTTGTGTTTATTAAGAAAGGTAAGCAGAAGCATTGTAATTGCCCACATTTATCAGAGTGCAGTTCGAGGTCGAGCAATAAGTGCCCGTGTGGAACGACAGGTGGCGTTGGTGAGGGAAGTTGGGAGTTGTTGTTTACTGCCGTCTATCATACGACACAATACTAAATTTCAGACTGATTCATATGTTAGTTTTGGAACGAAGTTCCTTATGGCACGTTGCGGGATGGGGGCTAAATGAAAACAAATTAAACAACTTTTTTAACACTATTATGCTACAACTAGAGTGTCCAAACAAAATCATTTTTAAGAATCGGTTTTCGGTTTGTTCGAATTGTACCCTCACCCATAGGGATGGGGGTATATATCAATTAATACGTAGAAAAATTTAACGCATAGACGGAGCCATATTAGACCCTTAGTATCGTTGGACGAAATTCGTTTTAAGACTGTTTAATATGTTTGAGCCATTTCCGTCTGTCTGGCTGGCTGGCTGGTCAACACGATAACTGCCGTAAATCTTTATCGATCACCGCGAAATTTTGTCAGTGACTATTATTTGTCAATACTGAGTTTAAGATTGAAAATGGGCGTTTTGGCCATGCCCCTTCTGGTACCTCCCATACAAATCGACACATTTACCACAAAATCATATTTCTTTCATACCTTTCTTCTGGTAGACGTGATTAGCTTCAACTCTCGCACAGGTTAATAATCTGTAAATGCCTACTTAACTGGAGGAAATGGGCGAGATTGTCACGCCCATTCTGGTACCTCCCATACAAAACAGGGTGTTCGTCAGGGTTGTCAATCCGATAAATCGTGTGAAACACTTCCGACCTTAATCAAATTAGGTATAAGGCTTCACATTATCAAAAGTCAGTCACCGATTAAAACAAGGGTGATTTTGCCACGCCCATTGTGGTACCTCCCATACAAAAGTTGTTTGGACATCTGGATGTTCGGCACGAGAAGTCCCGCAAAATCGAACCAATCTTTATGAAAGTTTGTACTGGTCAATATTTAGTCAAATAAAACTCTCCTATAGAACATTCGCTGTTTTGCCACACCCATTCTGGTACCCCCATATAAAAGTTGGGCTTATGGGTTAATCGACATGATAACTCTCGTAAACTACAACCGATCTTAATAAAATTCGGCACTAGGCAATATTTTGCTAAAAGCTACTGTGTAAGTAATAATTGCCTATTGTGCCACGCCCAGTTTCGTACGTCCCATACATAAGTTGGGCGTATTTGCGGTTTCCCGACTCGATATATCAAATTAATCATGACCGATCGTAATAAAATGTGGTATTAATAAAAATGTTGGCATCAACTTGCGCCCATTTTTGTATCTCGCATATGAAATTTGGGAGGGAAACTAACTAATTTTGGTATTCAATGATATTTAGCGCAATGTCAAGCTGCTATTGAATATGGTCACTTTTGAGTATGGGCGTTGTTTATTAAACAGAACTCCCACGCAATGGATTACTTAGGGTGAGGGTGTGATTAAGTCGGTTCACCCGACTGAAACTTAGGTACAGGTATTTTTAAGGATATTAACACAAATTACGTAAAATCCGATTAACCGACGTCAAATAACCGGTTTCTGATTTGTTCGAAAATTACTTTTTTTTTAACCGCCACACGGTTTCCCCTCTTTTTCGGTTTCGGCTTTGGACACTCTAGCTACAATCCAGTATTATCAACTATATTGGGTACTTTTGCTTTGGTTTGTGTCTAGACTAACATATGTTGGAAAATTTGTTGTTTAATGGGAAGTTTTCTAGGAGGAGCCTGTAACCAATATTTAGAAAATATTGTAGTTTTGAACCCAATAAAAAGTAAATTTAGAAAAGCCAAAGTGGAAGAAGTTAAAAAAAGAAAATGTTCTTAAATATGGGCCTTTTCTTAAAAAAAAAAGTAAATTTTCTAAAAAAAATACCTATACATATTCTTAAACAAAGTACCTTTTCTTAAAAAGAATACCTAATCTTAAAGAAGTACTGATGCTTAAAAAAAAGTAAATTTTCTTACAAAAAGTACCTGTTCTTAAAAAAAGTACTTCTTTGTAAAAACAAAATACATACTCTTATGGTTTTTTCTTACAGAAAGTACTTCGTCTTAAAAATTGTACCTTTTTTTAAAAAAACATTAGCTTTTAATAAAAGAAGTACCTCTCTTTAAAACATGACTTTTTCGGGAAATTATAACACATATTCATACAAAAAGCACCTAAAAATATACCCTTAAAAAAAGAAAAATCAAAAAAAAAAATTTCTTAAAAAAAATTTATAATTTTACAAATGTATCTTTTCTTAACCCTTCTGCACAAATTGGGTCAAAATGACCCAATTTTGAAGAACAACCGTCGAAAATCATGTCTTAGGATGGCTGCAAGTTTATACAACTTTTTCATATCCTCAATCAGGGCCTTCTGATGGATTTTAAGTAAAAATAATTTTTTCGCGACTAGCCAATTTTTTTTCATTACATTTTAAATACTTTACCTACGCGTATACAATTTGTATGTCATTTTGACCATCAATGCTCGCGAATGCCCTATGGGCCTTCTGGGAAAAAGTTTTTGGCAAAGATCCAGGAAGCTGTAGTAGCCGACACTCCCAGTTCATCGAAGATCATTCAATTTCAAGATTCTACCTCCTGCTTTTTGGGTAATTGGGAAAAAGACAAAGACGCTTTTGTTTGTCCACATACTACCAAAATCTCAAACAACCACTCAATCCGTCGCAATACATGCAAAAACAATTTATGCAAACAACGTGTTGTGTATAAGTGTAAACACCCAGAATTAAACTTCTTGTCTTAAAATAAATATTGAACTTGTATGTGTGTGAAGTTATCCACAGTATTCCATCCACAAAATTTTGTGGAACATGTATGTGATATGTATGTGGAACGTAAGTAATTTTTCAAAACATTCATCATTTTAGCAACAATCTGTTCACAAAATAATTAAATCTTAACACAAAAAATATTTTTTATAAAATGCGATTTGTATTTGATTATTATTATAGTATTTACCAACACAAATGTGACTATTGTGGGCGAACAGTCAGCAATGTTTTCTGTGTCCCTCCATCAGTTAGATAAAGCAAGCACTAACAACAAAATAAATTTGAGTCCAGTATTAATATTTGGCATGTGCCCTGGTGGATATATTCGAGAGTCCTTCTCCACAAGGCCGTCAAATATGGTCAAAAAAGGATAACGCTAAAATTTATATTTCTTCTTCCCTCCGATCATTTGGATGAAAAGATTGGTATAAATGGACTCTATTGGAGTCACACATACACATCTGATAGGTGGTACTTGGGGCATATTCCAGAGTCCTTATCCACAAGGCCGTCAAATATGGTCAAAAAAGGATAACGCTAAAATTTATATTTCTTCTTCCCTCCGATCATTTGGATGAAAAGATTGGTATAAATGGACTCTATTGGAGTCCCACATACACATCTGATAGGTGGTACTTGGGGCATATTCCAGAGTCCTTATCCACAAGGCCGTCAAATATGGTCAAAAAAGGATAACGCTAAAATTTATATTTCTTCTTCCCTCCGATCATTTGGAAGAAAAGATTGGTATAAATGGACTCTATTGGAGTCCCAGATACACATCTGATAGGTGGTACTTGGGGCATATTCCAGAGTCCTTATCCACAAGGCCGTCAAATATGGTCAAAAAAGGATAACGCTAAAATTTATATTTCTTCTTCCCTCCGATCATTTGGAAGAAAAGATTGGTATAAATGGACTCTATTGGAGTCCCACATACACATCTGATAGGTGGTACTTGGGGCATTGCTGTGTCCTTAATTATATTTGAAAGCTTAATTCAAACAAAAGTTAGATTCTTTAATTCAATGGATAGAAGTATTTATTAGAATAAAAAAACAAGAAGAAGAAGAATACTAATACTGCGCAATTTTAGTGATCACCATTAATTGGTTATCGGTTACTCGAGGAATGTATTTAAATTACGAGCGTACTCGATTTCAGATATAACATTTGTCCCCTCCTTCAGGAAACTATGGTGAAAATAGAACTCGAGGTTTCGGAAGAAGAAATATAAATTTTAGCGTTATCCTATTTTGACCATATTTGACGGCCTTGTGGATAAGGACTCTGGAATATGCCCCAAGTACCACCTATCAGATGTGTATGTGGGACTCCAATAGAGTCCATTTATACCAATCTTTTCTTCCAAATGATCGGAGGGAAGAAGAAATATAAATTTTAGCGTTATCCTTTTTTGACCATATTTGACGGCCTTGTGGAGAAGGGCTCTCGAATATATCCACCAGGGCACATGCCAAATATTAATACTGGACTCAAGTTTATTTTGTTGTTAGTGCTTGCTTTATCTAACTGATGGAGGGACACAGAAAACATTGCTGACTGTTCGCCCACAATAGTCACATTTGTGTTAGTAAATACTATAATAATAATCAAATACAAATCGCATTTTATTAAAAATATTTTTTGTGTTAAGATTTAATTATTTTGTGAACAGATTGTTGCTAAAATGATGAATGTTTTGAAAAATTACTTACGTTCCACATACATATCACAGACATGTTCCACAAAATTTTATGGATGGAATACTGTGGATAACTTCACACACATGAATTTGTATATTTTATGTTCAAATAATAAAAAAAAAAATTAATTTACCGTTATACGGATGTGTTTTTCATATTGGGTCAAATTGACCCACAAATTGTTTATGAGGGGTATAATCTGAGTTTGTGCAGAAGGCTTAAAGGTCCATTTAAATTATCGTCTTTTTCAACGGGCGCCTTAGGCGTGTTGAAACTAACTAGTACATAATATATAGCGAAAGGAACCGGGTGTCATGTGATTTTTTTATTAAGCAGCCAATTGTATCACACATAGAGAAATACTAAATAAAAGCCATGAGTGTTTCAGTTCCACCAAATTCTCGTCGAAAGTCACTGGGCTAACGACAGTTTTGACACATTATTTTATACCAGTTTTTTCCGCAAGAATTTGCACGTAATACAAATAAAAATTAAAGAAAATTGTTGTGTTCTTCCAAACCAAACAAATTTATTGAATACAAAGTTATTTTAAGTCATTAGTGTCAACAAAATCAAATTGGAAATCAGATTTTCAATTCGCCTATCGCTCACTCTCCGTCACATTCTGTCCTGAATCAAATTTGCAGCTATAAGGTCGACCAGCTGTGTCATCGAAGTCTCCTGGTATCACACGTGTTGGAATGGAATGAAAAAAGAACAATACCGATCCGTAATTCGTTTTTTATTTTTGCATGAAAAAATATGCGAAGAAATAAAAGCGAAGTTGCATGGTGTTTATGGGGACAACCGTTAGATATTGTTTCAACGAATTTAAACATCTGTTTTTGATAAGGAGCGCTCAGGCTGCTCGACAGACGTGGTTACGGAGGAAATCGTTCAAAATCAAAAGGTCAACGACATGATTTTAGCTGATCGCCGAACCAAAGTGCGCAAAGTAGCAGTGGCCGTAGGCGTGTCGTACGGAACGACAATTGATATTGTACATTAAAATTTAAGCATGAGAAAAGTGTCGGCCCGATGGATGCCGCGTTTGTTTACGGAGGACAACATGCGGATACGGCTGTCAATGTCGGAGCAGTGTTGAACAGCACAACGAATTACTGCCACACCCATCGTACTCGCCGACTTGGCTCCCTGCGTCTTCTTTCAGTTCCCCAACATGAAATCGTGGCTCGGAGGAAAAAATATAGCTCAAACGAGGAGGTTATCGTGGAGACAGACGCGTATTTTTTAGAGTTTGACAAATCGTATTTTTTGGAGGGATTAAAGAAATGGCAGAAACGTTGGGAAAAGTGTATTGTACTAAAAGGAGATTACGTTGGAAAATAATAAAAAAAAAATTGTGAAAAACTTGCCTCTTCAATCCTAACACGGATACTTACTGAACGATCTAGTACAAGCAGATGTCAATAGTTTTGAAGTTTTTCAAGGTCGGATCGTTTGAAATGTGCTGTCATCGTCTGTATATACAACGGTTTAGGACCTAAATCGACAGACCCAACACATCAGAATTACCAATCATGGTTTGAACTTCAAAAACGGTCGCAATTGACATGCAATATGAGTTTGTTCCCTAAATATTACCCCAATTTGCAGTGTTTCCTCACTTTGTAAACTAAATCATCACAAAATTAATAGAAAACAAGTTCAAAACTCAGTTCTGACACCATTTAAACTTGGTTGGTTAAACTCAGTGTAACAACCGCTAATTCGGCTGTGGCATCCTCTAATTCGGCTGTGACAACCTCTAATTTAGTTGTGACAACCTGTACTTCGGCTGTGAAAACCTCTAATTCGGCTGTGACTACCTCCAGTTCGCTTGAGATAACCTCTGATTTGGCTGTGATGACCTCTACACGCTGAAAAATCTGTCTTTTGTTGTTGTTTGGATGCAAATATAACATGTTTATAGCTTGTCGCACATATACTATTCTTGTGCCCAAACACATTGTGTTCGCTATTCAATATAACGTGTTTGAGACACAATGATTAATAGGCTATAATACTATATGTTGTTGAGACGTAAATGTAGTTTTGGTTTTTGAACACGGCTAAAAACAAATACGAGACAAACAAAGAAGCAGCAAATCTTCAATTCATGAAAACAATGCAAATGCGTGCCGTTATTTTTCGGCGTGTAATGTTATTGTGACAAACTCTAAGTTCAGTTACGGCTAATTCGACTGCATCAACTGAATATTTCTGTGAGTGCACAATCCTTCTTGTTTTTCGATTTCAGCAGACACATAAAAAGTTATCGACTAACCTCATGCTCATGAATGACAGGTTTGTGGTCCGCTTAAGTCTAAATGGTTGGATTGATTCAGAACGCGCTAGTCTTTTGTGCAAATAGCGGTGATTGATGGCAAATCATCGATTGTAGGTTTAACTGAGTTGGGATGAGTTGATGAATCAGTTCAAAACTAAAATTTATGGGAATTTAACGATTTATTCACTATACTATATTTTTTTTTTTTGTTGATGGAATTTCTATGTCAACAACTTGTTTTGTCTGAGATGTATTTTCAATACTCAATTCATTTGAGTACTCAAAGAAATAGCCCCCCACCCCCCAAAGAGCTTAGGAGATAATAGAGAATCGATATCATCCATCAACCGTTTAATTTAATTGGAAAGAAATAGCTTTTTCCGCTATCAGGTAATAAACAATGAAATTCTACTTTAATGCTAAGATTATATATCGATATATGTGAAATTATAGCGATTTAATAGTAAATAGATGATATTTCGACTTTCGATCTGGAATGAAAGTGAAATAATTTAAACAATCTTTCGAAATTCGTAAAATTTCTTAGCAGTTACTTTTATAATAATTAAGATCCCATCACGAACCATGCATATAAACATTAACGGCCTTATTCATAAAAAGTTACGAAAGTTGTGAGTTTTTGTATGATAAACTGTCTCTCAAACCTCTCACAACTTTTTATGAATAAGGCGGTGGTAAGTGTGTTTTTTATTCCCCCTAAACTAATTTTACGACGACTTTGTATGAGGCGCCGCAAAAAATCGCTTAATATCGCTTAGCTCCCTAAAGTGTAGAGTTGGGTAGTTCATGAACTATCTAGTTCATTTAGGGTGACCAGACATCACCCTCATAAACATAATGCACATTTTCGATACGGCGAGTATGTTCGTTATTGTTACGTCCGGGCAACTTAAATGAACGAGTTCGACACAAGTCTACTAAAGTGGTCGAAAAATTAGTTTAGCATGGAATAAAAAACAGTCCTATAAAGAGTATATGTATATTTCAGTTCCACCAAATTCTCGTCGAAAGGCACTGAAAAAGAGTAATTCTTATAAAGAGAAAAATGTGTCTCATCTGACGGGTTCTTTCGCACTGTTCGTGGTGAGGTCGGTGTGATAGGAGCTGGTCGAAATGCTATGGTTGTTTTCTTGTTGATTGGTATGAACCATTGCCTCTATCTGGTAACTATTATTAAAGCAATTATTTCCAACATCCAACGTTCATATCACACCAGACCAAATGTAAGGAATTTGTTGAGCGAGATGTCTTCTCTATATACGAGTATGTACTTTATGTATATATTTCTCTATGGTCACTGTACTAACGACAGTTTTGATACAGTTTTTTCTGCCAGAATTTGGACGTAATACAAACAAAAATTATAGAAAATTGTTGTGTTCTTCAAATCAAAAATAATTTATTGAATATAAAGTTATTTTAAAAGTCATAAGATCCTAGAAAATCAAACTTAAAGTCAGTTTTTTCAATTCACCTGTCGCTCATTCTCTTTCGCATGTTATACTCATAGAATAATACATACGTAGATAAACGTATTCTCTCATCTGACGTTTCATTTCACACTCTTCATCGTAGGTTTGTGGAAATGAGAGCAATTAAATTTAAAATTATCTTACACCAGATGGAGTTACAAAATATGTTCACTTAACTTTTTCCTGTCGTTTTGGTGTAGAACTGAAAAATTTAAATATATTTTTCACTTTTTTGTTGACTTTTATCGTTGGTATACATTTGTATTGTATTTAACACAACTAGTTTGTCACAAAAACCCGAAATTCGGTTGTTGTTCCTTTGTTGGACGTTGTTTATTATTGCCTCTAACTGGTATTATTGAACCCATGTTTTCCACCATCCAATGTTTACTTTCCATCGTACCTATGACGTTTAATTTATTGAGCGAATAAAAGCTTCTATGGTATGTATTATTCTATGGTCATGTCTAAGAGTTGCCAATTTGTGAGTTTAAAGAACTGAAATATTAAAAGTATTTCGGGATAAATTGTTGTTGTAGGTCAATAAAATTACGACTGGTGAAAACAAACACGTCCTTAGGAAGAAGATCATAAATAAAAAAAATTTCAACTATTTGTTGCTGCTTCATCTATTCCTGTGACACCTGTTCTTGCTTTATCTTTTCCTGATTCACCTGTTTCAACTGATCCTGCTTCTTCTGTCCTTATTCATCTGTTCCTGCTTCATCAGTTCCTACTTCTGAATTATCTGTTCTTGCTTCATCTGCACCTGCTCCACCTAAATCATCAGTTTCTCCTTCATATGTCCTGCTGCATGTTCCTGCTTCATTATCATCCTGCTGTAACTGTTCCTGCTTCATCTGTTCCTGTAACACCTGTTCTTGCTTCATCTGTTCCTGCTTCACCTGTTTCAACAGATCCTGCTTCTTATGTCCTTATTAATCTATTCCTGCTTGATCTGTATCTGTGTCATCTGTTCTCGCTTCATCTATTCCTGCTTCATCAGTTCCTACTTCATCTGTCCTGCTACATCTGTACCTGCTCCATCTGTTCCGGCTATATCTGTTCCTGTATCAACTGTTCTTGCTTCATCTGTTCCTGCTCAACCTAAATCATCAGTTCCTGCTTCCTTTTACATCTATTCCTACTCGGTCTGTTCCAGCTTTATCTGATCCTGTGTCATCTGTTCTTGCTTCACCTGATCCTTCTTCTCCTGCATCATCAGTTCCTGCTTCATATGTTCTTACTTTATTTATTCCACCTTCATCTGTTCCTGCTCCATCAGTTCCTGCTTCATCTGTCCTTCTTCTCCTGCTTAATTTGTTTCCGTGTCATCTGTTCTTGCTTCATCTGGCGAACTGTCTCGCACACTACACAGCCGAAGCCAGATTCAATAGTGCCTCCCCACCCGCGGCATATTAAACTTTGTCATCCGGTTTGCGAGCCGAGAGCCGCCAAAATCAATGTGTGATAGTTTTTTTTTTTTTTTTTTCTTTTGTTTTCTTTATTTGCAATCTATTTACATATAAACATTAAGCAAATTTTATATCCATTTCATATGAATGACAGAGCTGTTAAGTTCTATTAAACTTAACAGTAATACTATATGTTGCATTTATAGTACAATATTTACATTAATATTAATTATAAAAATGGGAGGTCAAGAACGTGAGGTCTTTTTAGTCTCCTTACTTCCTCGCTATCATTGAGCAAATTTATAGCCAAGATATTTGTATGATTACTAAGTCTATTTAGGTAGTTAGTACTAAATCTGACAATTTCGCTTTTAACTTTAGGGACACCAAGATCGTTGTGTATGTTATTGTTGTTGACAAACCATGGAGCATTGCTGATTAATCTAAGGGTCTTTGACTGATATCTCTGAAGAATCTCAATATTAGAAGTACTGGCTGCTCCCCATAACTGAATACCATATGTCCACACTGGTTTTAGAACAGTTTTGTAGATTAGAATTTTATTCTCCAAGCTAAGCTGAGATTTGTGACCCAGAAGCCAAAACATTTTCCTCGTTTTTATATTTAGTTGTTTTCTTTAGTGTTCTATGTGTTTTCTCCAATTCAGACGTCTGTCGATGTGAAGTCCAAGATATTTTACACTGTTGGATGTTGGAATGTTAACTCCATTTAAGATCACCGGCGGGCAGTCTTCCTTTCTTAAGGTATAAGTGACATGTACTGATTTTTCGGCATTAATTTCTATATTCCATTTCTTAAACCATAATTCCGTAAGCTCAAGTTGTCGTTGGATTATATTAGAGGCCTCAGCAGGAGATGTATTAGTGGCTTATATTGCCGTGTCATCCGCATAAGTCGCAACTACAACATCATTATTCGTGGGCATGTCAGATGTAAATATTGTATATAAAAGTGGTCCTAACACACTTCCTTGCGGGACACCAGATTTTATATTTCCTATTTCGGAGTCTTCGTCATTTATAGAAACGTAAAATGTCCTTTCGTTTAAGTAAGACTTAATTAGAAGATAAAACGGAGTTGGTAATAAGTTCTTCAATTTAAAAAGTAATCCATCATGCCATACTCTGTCAAAGGCTTGTTTGACATCGAGAAAGACCGAAGAGCAGTATTCTTTCCTTTCCAGACAATTTCTAATTACATTCACCACTCTATGGCATTGTTCTGGCGTTCCATGACAATTTCGAAACCCGAATTGATGATCAGGTACTATATTTAAAGTTTCCAATAGAGGGGATAACCTTTTCTGTAAAAGTCTTTCAAATATCTTAGAAAACACTGGCAACAGACTTATAGGCCTATATGAACTTACGGCGTTTTCAGGTTTATTCGGTTTTAAAACCATTATTATTTTTGCACATTTCCATAAGGTAGGGAAATGAGAGAGCCTTAACACTGAGTTTAATATTATTGTTAAAAATATAAGGGCTTTTTTGGGTAAAGACTTAATCACTTTTCCATTAATTAAATCCAAACCAGGTGATTTTTTAGTATTTATTTTTTTTTACTTCATTCTCAATTTCTTTGACTCGAAAAGGTTTAATCGGCAAGCTCATTTGGCATGGCACATCCAGAAAAGCTTTAATTTCTTTTACATTTTGCATAGGGGAAAAGGAAAATGGGGTAAATATGTCTTCAAGATGAGCTTTAAATACAGACGCTTTATCCTTGTCAGTTCTGCACCACACACCGTTGGAATTCTTAATTGTTACATGTCTTTGTTGAGGCCGTTTTAGATATTTCGTAGCTTTAAAGAGGTTATAATCGTTGTTGTTTGTAGGACTTAAGTTACTTAAGAAATTCCCTGTGAGTGTATTCTTGAATTCTTTCAATATTTTCTTTAAATTGTTAGTTGCTCTGTTGAAATTTGTTTTATCAACTGGTCTCCTTGTCGTCTGATATATTTTTCGTAGACGTCTTTTATTTCTAATTAGTATTCTTATTTCAACCGATGTTTGAAAACTTGAAAAATTTGTATATTCCTCTTGCGGAGTTGACCGAAATGCTGCTTCGTGGATAACTTTCGTTAAGTTTTCCACAGTGAAATCTAAATCATATTCATTTTTGATTTGTAAATTTAAATCTAAATTTTCTTCAATATAGCTGCGAAATATATCATGATCTGTCTTGTTATTAAACAACTTAGGATTTGGAGTTTTTTTGCAGTGGGTAGTTCTAAAATTTAGAATGATAGGTGTGTGATCAGAACTAAGATCATCACTGGAAACAATATCTAAGAAGGACTGACATATACCTTTATAGACAAAAAAATCTAGTAAATCAGGTAGTTTGGCTGGGTCACTTGGCCAATAAGTTGGTTTTCCTGTAGCAGAAACATTATATTGATTATTAGTAATGCATTTATATAGCTCTGCTCCTTTTGGGTTTATCAGTCGAGAACCCCACCAAGAATGTTTAGCATTAAAGTCGCCACCAACGATGAACTTGTTGCCAATACTGTTAAAAAAGTTGTAAAATTTGTCACACTTGACAGAAAATCTTGGTGGAAATTACACTGAGTATATAGCGATAGGGTTGTTGTCACAAAGTATTTTAATTCCAGCTGCTTGTAGATAAACTTCTGCTACGGATTCAGTAACTTCATATTTTATGGTGGATCTAACCACGACAACAGCTCCGCCATGGGCTTTATCATCGGGGTGATTAGTTGATATTACATCATAGCCTTTAACTCTTAAGAACGATTTACTTGTTAAATGTGACTCTGATATGAAAAGTATGTCAATATAATTGTCTCTTAGAAAAATCTCTATTTCATTTAAATGATTAAGAATGCCATTTGCATTCCATTCAGCTATTATAAGATTTACTTGCATAATTTGCTCATCAGCATAGACATCATACTTATTAAGGTGTTTGTTAATTCAATCTGTTTTGCGAGCGTTGCTTCAATCTTTTCCAAAATAGTATTGTCTCTTGGCAGATCTCCTCTAACAGCTTGAGAATATGTCCATCCTTCTTGAGCTCGTGGTATGTTATTTTGTCCTTTTGGTGGTTGAATGTTAAAATTATGGAATTCATGGTGATTGTTGGTTTTGGAATATCTCTTATCAAGGAGATTTTTGTAAATAAGACATCCTTTGTAGTTGGCAGTGTGATTGCTTAGACAGTGAACACATTTAGGAGGGGTATCAGGAGCTTTTTTACATTCTTCCGTAGGATGATTTAAGCCACACTTAACGCACCTGAATTCTCTTTTGCAGTTAGATTTGGTATGTCCAAAATCTTGGCATCTGAAACAGTTTAAACAGCATATGATAGATAACTGTTCAGCCTATGAAATGAGCGTTTGGAAAGGGTGCTACGCTTTGTAGGGCCCTACTTATGGGTTATCAAAGATAAAATTTGTAGAAAAATCAATTTTATGGTAACTAAAAAAAATTATTTTTACATTTTTAGATTGTTTTTATTTTTTTTCTTTAGGGTTTTATGTTTTAAATTATTACCCAACAAATTAAAAAGATTACTTATTTTTTAAATTTATTTTTTCAATTTTCTGTAAAATATTCATCACAATTCGTAGGAGAAGGTATATCTAAAAGACTAATCATTTCTAAACTATAATTATTTTCTAACTCTATTCGTGACTGCCAACATGTTGAAGAGGTCCTCATTTTGCCTTACCCTTGATGCTTTGAATGTGTTCTGCAATCTATATTTTTTATAAAATTTGTTAAGAGACTCCTGTGCTTCTTCAATTATGTCTTTGCCATGCGCCAATATTTTATGGACGGACGGGGTCAACTTCTTCTGTGGATACATTTCTGCTAAAAGAGAAGCAGTTTTCGATGCTTATTCTCGATATTTTGTAGAATTGACGTTTTCTTTGCAGTTTAAAATATTCAAGATCGTTCCCAATTTTTTCACAATTTGATTGTCAATTCCAGTGATTGTAGTTACTGCCTCATCATTTTCAAAAAATCTCCTAGAAGTGTTTCCATCGTTTGAGTTACCGTATCCGTGCTTGGGACAGTCTACTTTTAGTCCAACTTCTTTAAAAAAAGCATCCTGTATTTGCTTCTTTCTGATCTTTACCTTATCCTTTATTGATGTATTTTCATCGAACTTTTCCTCCTCTTGTGGTAGGGTATACGCCAGTTTTAGCAAGAACTCCATACACCTTATCCTTGCGTGCAATGGTGACATTCCATATTCGTAATTCTCCTCGTTTGTAGAATCGTTTAAATTACCAAAGTTCTTCTGACTCTTTTTGCAAATCGGGCATGACAATGTTGAGGTTGTTCCTGTCAGTTCGTTTACGACTTTTCCGTCAACCATGGACAGGTGGAACTCGTAATTGCATTCAATATATTTTCCTTCTCCAATTTGCAGCTTTGTAAGGCTTAATCGTGCTTATTTGTTCTTCAATGTCCTTCACCGTGGTCCTTATGAGTTCTGCCGATTCCCTTGCAAACTGAAACATTATTGGTCGGCAATAATGCACTGATGACGGACGTGGATTTTTCCAGTATAGGGAAACATCAGATTTTAGCCGCAAAGGAACAACAGATGCCATAAACATATTTCCGTCCGATATTGTAGCGTCATCGGAAGATATCCTTTGCTTATAAACGCTTTGTCCGGATGATCCATCGCTGTCCCATTTGCTGATCAATGTCAGTTTCTCAGGAAGAATTTTCACCTCATTTTCAGGAAGACTCTCCAACAACCGTTTTGCTGTATGGCCCATGAGATCCTGCAGATTGGCTTTCACAGAGACTTCCGTAAACTCCGTATGCAGTGGTCGTGAATTTATTTTGGCTTGCGTAATATGCTTGTATCCTGGTAAAACGTCAGCCCCGTGTCGCATCAAGGATGCCCGTAGTATCTCATATTTTTCTTTGGAAAGTTCTAAGTCCATAAACAAGGCCAAGGCTTCTTCGGAACCATACTTTTTAATGTGTGCGTTTGTGGGCGTGGGAATGCTTTCCTTAATCCGTTTTAGTCGCAGTGGGCTTGCATCAGCAACAGATTTTGTAATCTGCGACCTCACTCTTTCACTATCCTTTGTATATTTAATAGACAGCGCATCCGATAAATGCTTCGTGGTCAAGTCATTGGTGGCCTCGGCAAGTTTCCTCTTTCTTGTGAAAATTGAACACTCCTCAATACTTTTTTTGGGCTTCCTTTTGCTCCTCTGGTTGATGTGGTGGGTTTATCTACTGGCAATCTATCCAGGATGGTGTCTTCATTAAGCCAGTCCTCGTATTTGGAGTTGAATTTCTGGATGGTTCGATTAGTTTTCACCCATTTTGCCTTAATATTTGCATATATCAGATAAAAATTATTTTTTATAATTTCGCTTCTCTCAATATTTCCGTATAAGCTATCAAGTTCTTCTAAAGCAGCTTCCGTGAAAAACTTTGGTGTGGTTGACTTTCTGAACAGTTCAAATAATTTTAAATTGTTCAACGCCATGTTTTCAATAACTCGCGGTTAGATGGTTGGTCAATAATAGCACAGTCAGTGATAGGGACCTACAGTTTTACACCGAATCCGAACGGTATTTGGAGAAGCTTTTTCATGCCTAAGTACTCGATAGTGTCGCCGTCACTAACCGAGGTGACCGTCGTGGGATGAAATTAAAGGTGGTCGGAGCAAGTGCCGCGAGCACTAACCATTGCACCACCGACGGCCACATACATATTTAAGGTGGTCGGAGCAAGTGCCGCTAGCACCAACCATTGCACCACCCACGGCCACATACATATTTGAGATTTGAAATAATGTGATATGTGGTTCAATCATTAGTACAACATTTGCAACTCTGCGAATCATTTTATTTTGCCGATTTTTTAAAAAAAAAAACTTTGGTTTCATGTTGAAGACATATTTTGGTACATGCCTCTGAATGAGGTCGAAAATTACGTTATTTGGACAATTGGATATTACGTTTCCGATTTAAGGTCATATTTGTAGTTTAGCAATTTTTTATTTTGGAGATTTTTTCATAACAATTTTACATTTAATTACATTTAAATTAAATTTTAAAAAAAAACTTACCACAATGTTAGATTACCACTTTATCCAAACCTCTTAGAAATTCTCATGACGGGTCATTGTCTCATTGGACCACACACAGAGAGACTTAAATTCTCGGGAAATGACTTTTGCAGAAGTTGCAATGACGAAGAGGAGGTGGAGTCATTAGAACATCATCAGTGGCTGTGCCCCGCTCCTTGCAGAAGGCGGCGGCCAACACTTGGCTCACATTTCTTTGGGGATTTGGCAAATCTGGATGATGTTAGCATCCGCCAACTTTTGAGCATATCGAAGCAATCAAACTTGTTAAACGGAAGGGACTAGTAAAATCCCATATTTTTCCTTTTGGCCCTGTTGTATCACAATGGACCACGGGTCTAAGTGAGCCTGACATGCACGCTGCCACTCCAACCTAACCTAGAAACCCTCAAAAAATGTGTTTCTTTTCGCAATCGAACGCACCAATTCCGAGATATTTGAATTTTGTAATTTTGTTCGTTCTTTTAAACAGATAAACCATAGACTAATACATACCTAGATAAACTTATTCTCTCATCTGACGTTTCATTTCACACTCTTCGTGATGCGGTCGGTGTGATAGAGAGATGTTTGACGAAAAGTGATATACACCAGGTGGAATTACAATAACTTCTTGCTTTAATTTTTCATGCCATTTTGGTGAAAAACTGTGAAATTTAAATGTGTTTTAAACTTTTTTATTGACTGTTATTGTTAGCATACATTTGTGTTGTATGTAACACATTAATTTTAACACACAAAACGAAATGCCGTTGTTGTTATTTTGTTCGTTGTTTTGAACCATTGCCTCTATCTGGTATTAGTAAAGCAATTCTTTTCAACATCAAACGTATACATCACACGAGGACAAATGTCAGAAATTTGGTGAGTGAAAGATTTTCTCTACCCATATTTACTCTATGAGATAAACAGCTAATATATCAGTTTCTTGCAAGGTTCGTATTAGATCGCGGCAGAGCTGCTTCCAAGCTGCACACTGGCTCGCAGCTCGTGAGTAACGTGCCAAAGTTGGTTCTGGAGGCTCTCGGCTTGCGATCCGGTCAATGTTGAATCTGGGAACTTTCGCTCGCGGGCTGACTCGTAAATTTAGGAGTCCTTTAATTTCTTTCCTTTAATTTCTCTCGACGACGGACACATCGGTTAGTGACGACACCACTAGCGAGTAATTTGCCATGAAAAATGTTCTGAAAAACCGTTTAGAACCGGTGTAAAAGTGGTACAAATCAGTGAGTCGCTCACTGAACCTGAGAAACTCTCCCCTGCTCCTACATGTGATGAATTGGAAAAATAATTAATTTTTTAATTGGGAGGAAGGTTTTGCCCACCGTATATTAAACATTGTTTTCTATAACAAATGAGAAGGAATAATTCTGAAGTGTTAAATGAAATAGTATCTATATAATGTTATTCAATGGTCATAATTGATTTTTGTATTCATTATTTGCCTTTTGCTTTTACTCTACGTTTAGTGCTTGAATACCTTTCTTCCTTATCCTTTCAGCTGACATGTCCCCGCTCAATCGCTAAATTTTAATTCGTTTAATTGCGTCCATGTGTGGGTATATGTTGTAAAGCTCGTGGGTCATCATTAAATAAACATACATACAAATATATATGTATATAAGTATATATAGTCCCACTACATTCCATGAAGGGATTAAACAGACATACCATCAAATATTTATAAATATAAACCAACAATTCATAACCACACTCTTCCATTTACAACAATTGTTATTCACAATTCACACAACATGTTTTAAAACTTTTTCAAATAAACGCCACTGTTTGATTTGCTAGAGTATTACAATGCATACTTTTAGGATGTTTTCATAGAATTGGTAAATTCGCTTCGAATAAATAGAGTTGCCAAGCCTTCACAATTTTATTCAACTAGGGGTCTTAGCACAACGTTTTGGATCGAGTCATTGGGTGGTATTAATGACGTTAGTGGTTTGGGCGAAAATGTTTTGGGTTAAATAACACTACGCACATTATGTTTGGAACACCTCAGAGGCCCTGCGTTGTAGGCACGAGCTACAACGAATGACCAACCCAATGAAGTAGGGTGCTTGTAATTTAAAGCGTTTAATTTGCAGGGCTTTTGTTTGAAGAAGTAATGTTTGGTGCATTCCTGAGTCATTTTTTCTATTGTCGTGAAGCTGTTGAGCCTCGCCGCGTGGGAGGATGGGTCGGGCCCGCGGTGAAAAACGCGAGGGCGCGGCGCGAAACGCGCGGCCGCCGCGGACACGACCCATCCGCCCACTCGGCGAGGCTCAACAGTATGGAGTCAAATAAAATAATTGTCTTTAAATAAAATTTGTTAAGCACGAATCAGGAAAGTACTCAAAAATTGGTTTACTCTCGGGTACAAAGAACTCCGGAGAGACTTGCATCGCCAACTATTATAGAGGCATTCCAGATCGAACAAGGACGTTTTGTTATTTTTCTACTAACAATGTGAAATAAATATGTATTATTTACAAATTACATAGAAAATTTACCAATATTTCTTTTACAAATGTGTCCATATTTTTGGGTATTGTATCATTTGTATTATTTTTGGAGGATGTGTCATGGATCGTTGTTGGCTTGGGAAAATGTCATATTGCCCAAAAAATCATGTCATAACGCCCAAAACTCACATTTTTTTGGACAACAACTAACATTGAAATTTTTATGTCATATTCGTTTTTGGGCATGTACGCCAATATTTAGTCAAATAAAACTCTCCTATAGAAAATGAGCTGTTTCGCCACACCCACTCTGGTACCTCCCATATAAAAATTGGACGGTTGATCGACACGATAACTCTCGTAAAGTACAACCGATCTTAATAAAATTCGGTACTAGGCAATATTTTGCTAAAAGCTACTATGTAATTAATAACTGACTATTGTGCCACGCCCAGTTTCGTACCTCCGATACAATAGTTGGGGGTATTTCCGGTTTGCCGACTCGATATCTCCAATAAATCATAACCGATCTTAATAAAATTTGGTACTGATCAAAATTTTGGCAACAACTTGCCATGTCCATTTGTGTACCTCGCATATAAATATTGGGAGGAGAAAAAATTTCCCAAAACCACTTAGGATCGTAACTAATTTGGGTATTCAATAATATTGAGAGCAATATGAATATGGTCACTTTTGAGTATGGGCGTTTTTTAACAGAACTCCCATGCAATGGATGAATTAGTGTGAGGGTATGATTAATTCGGTTCACCCGACTGAAACTTATGTACTGGTTTTTATTGTAGCTTTCTCGGTTTTTAATATAATTCACTACAACATTATGACTTCGTCCGATTTTTCTACCGATTTTGCGATAAGAACATTTTTGAGGATGGTAAACATCATTTTGTACCAGTTCCGATGAACTTAAACTAACCCATATTTATTTAAAAATATACTGCCACATACTTTTACTTTAATTTTATTTGATGAGAGTAGTTCTATTCTGGTGAACCACATGCAAAAGCTAATATTCTCAATTTATTTCAAGCAGAGGGAAGAATGTATTGGAACAGGTTTTTGTTGTTTAAAATAATGAGTGTTATCACTTTTATGTGTCTTAAAAAACGAATCAATATTACCTCTCTGTTCTCCGCGTAGAAGGCCTTATACGAGTATCTTCAATATCCTAATGAACCACAGTATATTTCGACTTTGTCACTCGCATTTCAATTCGCTGCACTTGGTTTGTGAATGTCTTAAGGTGGAATCACACGATTGTCGCAATACACCAATTTGGAACAATTTTTATTGTACTGAATTGGGGAACAATAAAAACATTGTCGCGACCAAATTTTGTACAGTCAAATGATTGCCTCACATTTCATAAATTTGATTGTCGCAACTTGGTGCAAAACGATTAGGTGGCAATAATTGGCGGCTTCCAGTCACACGATTGGTGTAGTTTAGGGCAACTCTGAGAAACAGCTGTTGTTGTGCTGTGGTAAATGGCAAATTTTGATTTGTTTATACCCGTACAATAAACATACATAGATTTTAAAAACTTTAATTTACTGCAATAAAGATGATGTGTTCTCTAAAGAAAAAGAAAATTGCAGCAGCTTTAATTATCGTGTTTGAACTTTATGAGAAAAAAGATGAAAAAAATTAAGAAAATAAATGTTCAAAGGGGTTTGTGGTCGCTGGTACACGGAATCATCCTCTACAATGACCAGTGCATCCTCCAATGCAGTGTCCACATAATCGTCACATCGTTCGATGCACAAATCTTCATAGTCCATATAAAAACTGCAAGGGAATAATAATTAAAACATTTAGAACAATAAAAAATTCAATGTACTTACGAATAGAAATGCTGTTCCACGGTCACAAGAAAAAAATCTATTAAGAGAACAAAAATTAGCACGTGTTGCCTTATTCGATTGCCGCTCTAGAACACAATAAATATTGGCGCATTTTTCACATTTATATTGGTGCATGGTTGCCTATCGTGCTTTCACACGATTGCCGCACCAGGGTTGCATTTGATTGGGACAATTAAGCACATTATTGTAGACCATTTACTGTTGAAATGATGTGCTACGGACAACTATGTTTATTACCGTGGCAAAATATATGAGACTCATTCCTTTTGTCGAATTTACCGATGGTTGAGCGAAATACACTTCTCCACTTGTGGAATACAATATCACGTAAGTGGCCGTCGTCAGAGCAAAAGGCGCAATATACTCGATTTTCCGCATTTTCCATGACTTTTCGTAGAATTTCGGGCTGAATAGGGGCCATTACATGTCGAATATTATATTTTAAGGCTTTTATGATTCGTAGCTTGTTGACATTAACTGTTAATGTTGTCGGTTAATATGAAAACGCCCATTCATGGGCCCATTCAAAGAAAATTGAGCCTCATCTCTAATGACAATTGAGAACATGTTTTGAGTGTAAGCTGGACGATAATGACGCATTGTGGTGGCGTGTATTATTTCATCGCACAAAATTCCTTGACCAGGGGGATTCTATGGCACAAGTGACCGAAAAGGTACTAGGCCGATGATGGAGAATGGGAGAGCAAAGAAGACAGGAACTAATTTTAAATAGTGTTTATTGATATTAATGACAGTTAAATTATGTTTTATATTGTTTGCATTGAACGAAAATACGTATTCCCTATGATTTCTGTCCGTTTTATGTCCAACGAAACTGTAAAAAATTGCCTACAACCTCGTCGTCATGAAGAGGCATCGAAGAGAGCAATCAAGGCGAATTTATTACCTGGTGGAAGCACTAGAATTCGCCTTACTTTTTGCGCTGGTTCTGTCAAAAATAGCAATTCGCCTTGAATTCGCATTTGTGGTAATGTCAAAATATGACATTTGTATTGCATGCGTATACGTATATACATACATATTTTTCATTTGTTTGTGCTGTTTCTGTTGTGACGAAATTTTTATTTTAATTAAACAAAAGATCGTAATAGGCATCCGGATATGCAAGTGACGATATATAATAACTACAGATGTTCCTATCATCCGCGGATCATGGTTATAGCATCACTAATCGGGAACCATGTCGCAAGGACGAAATTGCATCCGGCAATGACTGCCCCACAAAAAGCGTTTGTTGTCGTCGCGAGGAACATGAAACATCGGTCCCGTACCGCTTTCAAACCTTTTTTTGCAAATAGCACATTTTACCATCTTTAAATACTTTTTTTTCACTTTTAAGGGGAAACTTTCAAAAAACGCAAGTTTATAAATTAACTTTACTTTGCCAATAAGAATGTAAACAAAACGAATACGTTTGACAATTCGAGCTCAATTCGGCTTGGCATCAGCTGTTCAGAATATGACTCAGCTGTACGCTTGCTAAAACCTGAAGTAGATCAGCCTTGAGAGCAATGGAAACTCTTAAGTGTTTCTCTATGCTTGAACCATGGTAAAATTAGTAAGGTAAACGCAGTAGGAATTGTTACAACAAAGACAGGCATTTTGTTTTTGTTTGGTGTCCATAATCTGTCAAATTTTCTACATGTGTGTATCTACTGTAAAAGTAAACAAAAAGGTACAAATACAAAATACATGTGAATTTCACATAAGAGAAACACCTAAGCAAGAAAAATGGTCAAACCAGCTGTTCTAACGAGTTTACCTTACTTATTTTACCATGGCTTGAACTGACGATTCGAACGCGGGCTGTCATAAACCGATCTGAAAACAATAGAAAAATGTATATTGTTGCCAGATGCGGAAGATTTAAATATAGCACCATTCAAATTGTCGTCGCATCTTAAGCCCCGTATTCAGTTCTTGCGAAATTTTTGTAAAAAGTTTTGTCATTTATCACCTATCTTGATTTACCTTGCAAATATTTAATTTATAATCCGTCTACGCACTCCCTTTTATTTTTAACGCTAAAACTATTGCTAAAAATTCATATTGTTGCCAGATGCGGAAGATTTAAATATAGCACCGTTCAAATTGTCGTCGCATCTTAAGCCCCGTATTCAGTTCTTTCGAAATTTTTGTAAAAAGTTTTGTCATTTATCACCTATCTTTGATTTACCTTGCAAACATTTAATTTATAATTCGTCTACGCACTCCCTTTTATTTTTAACGCTAAAACTATTGCTAAAATTCCACGCCCAAACAATTATCATACAAATGTTGTCGTACGAAATAACTTTGGCGTAACAACTCTGTAATTGATTTTGCTTACGAAATTTTCGCAAGGAGCTGAGTACCAGGCAAATGGAAAGTGAGCGATATTTTCCCTCCATGAAATTTTTGTTATTTTTTATACACGTACTTCTTATGGCAACGAACATTTCATAAAAGCTGAATACCGTGCTCATACACGTACTTCTTATGGAAACTTTCATAAAAACTGAATACAGGGCTTTAGCTGTGTGGTGCTCATCGTAGAGGTCAAATTTTCGATGACTCTGGCTATGTAATGTTGACTTTGAGGTCACCGGTCGTTTGTGGCTTATTGGCAGACAAATATTGGAGACAATATCACACTTTTTTACTAATACACTCACAGTTGTCTCACTGTATTCCCCACTGTCTCTGATTTTTCGAAGATATCGTTGCCACAAGGGAACAGACATTTTTATAATAACGTTTTATCATTTACAAGTGTGAAAAATAAAAACTCCTGATTTCAATAGGAATGGGCATAGACTAATACATACATAGATACTTTTCTTCTCTCAATAAATTAAACGTCATAGGCATGGTGGAAAGTAAACATTGGATGGTGGAAAACATGGGTTCAATAATACCAGATAGAAAAAGTGAAAAATATATTTAATTTTTTCAGTTCTACACCAAAACGAGATGAAAAAATTCAGTGAACATATTTTGCAACTCCACCTGGTGCAAGGTAATTTTAAATACAATTACTCTCATTTCCACAAACCTACGACGAAGAGTGTGAAATGAAACGTCAGATGAGAGAATAAAAGTATCTATGTATGTATTAGTCTATGGGAATGGGGGTATATAATGGGTGGTCCACAAACAGGAATTTTTTCAAATTATAGGCTATTTTGTCACTAATAGATTTTTTCTGTTGGAATTATTAAGCCTGTTTGTTATTCCTTGCTAAACTAATTTTTCATAGTGACGGCGACACTATCTGGCCGTCGATGGTGCAATGGTTAGTCCGCACCAGAGAATGTCGATAAGTACCATTTAGAATACACTTACAAGTATTATTCGCAAAACAAATACAAATACATACATACAAGTAATAGACGAAACGCATACAATACTCTACATATTTATGCCAACGATAACTTAAGTAGCTACAAGTGCTAACATTCGATGGGTAGTACATAAGTACAATTGCAAGTTAGGGTTGTTGTTGGGCGCTTGTTAAACGAAAGTAAACGAAAACACTTGTGTGTGTTTTGTTATACAGAAGTATACAAAAACACTTGTGTCTGTTAGGTACTTAATACCCACTGGGTATGAGTAAAAAATTGGTTGCTGTGTAAAGGAACGCTGTTGTACGGTGAAATTATGTGGAAATATGTATGTATGTATGTATGTATATACATTTACAAAGTGTGGAAAAGTGAATAATAGAACTAGAAAATATTGAAAATTAGCGCACTGGTTTTTAATTAACATTTGAATATTGGGGCTTATGCAACAAGACCTGGCAATGCATTGTTTTGACGTAGTTTAGTGGCCTTATTAAAAAATCGACAACAAAAATTAATCTCATTCTGGTCCTCAAACAAAATAAAATTGAATTAAAAAATTATTATTTTCGATGGGTTTGGTATTAAGGACCATTCAAGCCATTCAACATTTCTCAGTTTCTCACTAAATCAACTACATTTTTCCGTTTCCACAGCACTTGCTGTATACTTATAAGTACTTGTGTGTACCCATACTTATAACACGACTCTGTATACAAATTATGAAAAAATACTTCAGTACATGTGTGTACAATCTTCTTTAGATGTATTCTGGCGAAGAGAGCGAATAGGAGTGGATGTGTAGAGAAAATGTTCCTTATAAGTATAGAGTATACACATAAATTGTACAAAGCAAATATGTGGTGGTATGTATTCTGCGTGTTAAAAATTTGGGTACACACAAGTATGAAAATTCTGTGTACGTACTTGGGTATACTTTTGCAACGAGTACTTATTGCTATTCTCTGATCCGCACCTCTTGTAAATGAGAACGTGGATTCGATCCCTGCTCTGACAATTTTACACTTCATTCGACGATCGTCACCTCGCTTAGTGACGACGACACTATCGAGTACTTAGCCATGAAAAATTTTCTCAACACACCGTTCGGAACTGGTGTAAAACTGTAGGTACCAGTCAGTGAGTATAGAACTGTAAAGCGCACAGCTTACTTATTATGAGAAGCAAACAAAATTTGAGTATTATTCAAGAAAAGCTTACATCCACTCAAAGTCACTAGTCACTAGGGCGCCATTTTCGCCAGAGTTGTCTTCGGGCCTTTTCAAGGACAGCATGGGTAACACGGTTACTGTGACTAGTGAGCGACACACAATCGTAATCAACAAGTTTGTATTGCCTCAAACTGATGAAGAGCGACTAGAGGGCATGTGATTCCAACAGGACGGAGCAACCGCACACATACAGAAACATAATGGTCCAAATAAACATTGAAAAAAATATGAAATTATGTTATTTCAAAGATTTAGCAAAACAACGTCGGGTGAGTGTTTTAGGCCACCCAATATATCAAATTTGAGATTTTCGGAATATACGGAAATATTAGGCGTGTTTTGGTTACCCGTTTGCTTAGATTATCACTTATTTTGCATGGAGAGCTAAACAATATTAAGTGGCACCGTTTCCATTTCAGTCCTAAGCAGGCATAAAGTTACCAGTCTGAAAAAATCAGAAAAGCCATGTTGGATTGTCGTAATTGTGAGAGAGAAGAGTATACAAATTTACAAGAATAACTAGATACCATGCGTTAGATCAAGACGATTATATGTATTTCTGGTGGAAACAGACAGAAAGTTGCCAATATGAAAAAAACAGTGTTGGATATCGATAGCGGATATCGAATAATATACACATATCCAGGAATAACTACAAACCATGCGTTAGAGCAAGACAATTGCATATATTCGTATAATGGGTTTTCCAATAGGCACTTGATAACTTTGAATTTAATTTGTGATCACACTATTTCACTGATCATCTAACGGTTACTTTCCTTTTTTTCAGTAAACTCAACATTTTCATCATGGTAAAATACACGAACGAACAACGTATGCAAATTATAAAAATATACTACCGAAATTCGAAGTCGGTGACCGCAACTTTAAGAGCGTTAACTCCAATTTTCGGTGGTTATTATCGCCCTAGTAGACAAGCAATAACAAGTTTAGTTCAAAAATTTTAGTCTACATATTCATTGTGTGATGCTGTCGTGCCAGTGAGACAACACGGTTGGTCGAAGTAACGAAAATATCGATGCCGTTCAGGCGTCCGTAGCAAACGATCCAAATTAGTCGATTCCGAGGCGTTCTCAACAACTGGGCATCGCCAAAAACCATTTTATGGCGAATTTTGAGTAAAGATCTTGGTTTACAGCCATACAAGATCAAGCTGACTCAAGAATTGAAGCCGATGGACCATTTGACGCGACGTACGTTCTCCGTTTGGGCTCTGGAGAAGATGCGCCAAGATGATGAATTTCATCGCAAAATCATCTTCAGTGACGAAGCTCAATGGGTTCGTCAATAAGCAAAATATGCGTTATTGGTTTGGTGAAAATCCACATCTGCTTCATGAATCACCACTTTGTCCTCAAAATTAACTGTTTGGTGCGGTTTGCATCCCGCGGCGTCATTGGGCCATATTTTTTCGTCGACAATAACGATCGTCACGTTACTGCGAATGGCGATCGCGTCATGAATACCGATTATTGTAGGCCCGAATTGGAAAACATGGACTTGGACGACATGTGGTTTCGACAGAACGGTACCATAAGCCACACAGCACAAGTTACACTCGTTTTATTGAAGAGTAAGTTTGGTGAGCGTGTTATCTCAAGAAATGGACCAGTCAATTGGCCGCCTCGTTCGTGCGATTTAACGCCTCTAGACTTTTTTCTTTGGGATTACGTCAAATCATTGGTCTATGCCAGCAAGCCGACGACGTTGAAAGAACTCAGAGCCAACATCGAACGCGAAAAAGCGGCCCAAATGTGTGCCTGAGTCATCGAAGTCGAGTTCCATTCATAAATGTTTTGGTTGTATTTCAAGTCCATCATAAAGTTTTGGAAATATATCAAAATGGTTTGCGTTTTATTTTAAAAAAAAATTGTCTATTCTTATTGGAAAACCCTTCGTATTATAATAAATTATCGCTAGTTTAGCGCTTTGGTCACTAGCAATCAAGCAATAATCGCTAGCTTGTAAAATTGCAGATGAATTACACATGCGTTGAATTACATATGGACTACATTGGGTGAGAGTGTCAATACAACGGTTCACGCAACTGAAATTTCTGTACCAATTTATTGAGCTGTCGGCAGTTGTCTTCTTCGAATATCGTAGTTGACAACATTGGCGTTGTGCACCGAGAATTTGTTTGTGAATTTGAATACAAATGAAACCTAAAAATGTTTGTTGTTGTGATTTAAAAGCTGTTTTATAGTTGTTATTGTTGTTTTTTATTTTCTCATACGCTTTTTAATGTTCGTTCGTTTGTTCGACACTTAACCAATTCTTAAGTTTTCTCCTAAGTACGAACAAACGAGTTGTTGTCAGTCTTGTACCGTGTGTCGTTGGGAGTGGTTGTGTTTGCTTGGTTATTGAAGCGTATAAAAAAAAGTCGACAAATCTCTGGAATTTTTTTTTGTTTTGCAGTAATCAACCCAGTGAAAAGAACTTTTGATAATATAAAGGTGAGTGGGCCTAATCAAAATTTATTGATTCATTTTAAAAAACAATATGGAAATTACTTAGAAAATGTCGAAATATTGAAGAATTATTCAAAAAGATACTTGACTTTCTCTTGTTGGGTAAAGAGAACTGCACAATAAATGCATTTGAAGTGGAATTTTATCTAAAGAGAAGTCCAAAGAGCAAATGGCAGAAATATAATTCTCTATTTTGCCGCATTCTTGTAAACGTATGCGGCTTTTTTTCTATCTATTGTCTCGTTTTATTGCGTTTTGATTTCATATTCGTATAGTTTATGTGGTTGTATATTAGCTTTTTTTAGTTTTGACTGCTGTTTTTATTTTTATTCTTTTTGTTACAAAAACTTGAAAAAGATACAAAGGTTAAAATGCAAATTATCAAAAAGGTTGGTGATTTCATTAAATTAACATTTTATTAATTCAGTTTAAATAAAAATTATGCATTTTGTTTCATGGAAACACAAATTATGATACTTTGAAATCGAAAGTTGAACGAAAAATTTAAAATACATATTCATGAAAAGCTCGCTGACGGGGAAATTTGGAGTTTAACAGGTGCCATAACGTTGGTTTAAGGTGGTTCACTTTTCACCCAACTACTAATACCTACTATCATCAGGGTATTTAGTCTCGTCTCTCAGCCCGCTTTTACCGCTTACCTTACAACATTCGAATTCGGTTTACATGATAAAAAGTAAACAATCACTATTAAGTTTCATATGCACTTGCATATTTACTTGTTCACACCGCAACTGTTTAACACAAGTCTGGTAATTAAGTAGCTGATGCACAACAACCCGATAACCGATTTGTGTTAATAATTGGCCTGTTTTATTTTAAGCCAAAGCAAAGAATTGCTGAAAATAAAATGAACCTCGCTTACATCTCTAGTAAGAGCACCTTAGACTAGCGTGACAAACCACAGTGGGAGATTACCTTCACGGTTCTATACGAAAACGAAATGAAAAAGTTAAGGTCCAATTAGTCTTGATGGTAGACGGTAAGCGATCAGCTGTTTGAGTTGGGGTTGCATTTTGCATGTGTTAGTGAGAGGCAACTAAAATTTACGGTTTACGACCATATTAAAAATACCAAGTAGTCGCAGTAGATGCAATAACAGGCATTTTGTTTTTGTTTAGGCTCTCCTCATGTCAAAGTCAACACATACGTACATATATCAAGAAATAAATGTAAACAGAAACAAAACCTTTGAATCTGACAGAGCGGCCAACTAAACAACGAGAAAAAATTTAAATCAGCTGTCTACCGAGTTTACCTTCTCATTCTACCATGGTTTACGACGGTAGACTTCTGCAGGTTGCAGAATCAACCGTCAGCTGTTATTGTTATTGCTTTTACTTCGACATTTTGTTTGAAATTACACGGCAACCACAATTTTCTTTTTATTTGACACAATCACTTTTTAACACAAAACTCATGCTTGCAAATTATATTTTGTACAAATGCTCTTCGATCAGTTTTTTTTGTTTTGTTTTGTCTTTCTACCGTCTAACCGTCATAACTAACCGCGCAATATTAAGTAGAACGTCAACCGTCAATACTAATTGGACCTTTAAGTCAACAGTTCTTGTAACTCCACTTTCTGTAAGTTATTTTTCTTCGAATTTCTCTCATTTGCCCAAACCTACGACGATGAGTTTGAAATGAAACGTCAGATGAGAGAATAAATTACTCTATCCTAAATTCATCTATGGTGCTGCACATCAGATGCAGAAGCAAGGCTGCTCAAGAAGGTTGTGTTATAAGAACAGCTGATTGTTTTTTTTTTCATGACGTGGTGTCAAAGTGGTGCGCACTGGCTGTCAAATGCTGTTTACCTTTGTTTTGTGTACGTTGTTCGTAGTACATTGATATTGACATAAACTACACACCAAACAAAAGCATAATGCCGGTTGTTGTTGCCTTGTTGTAATATTTGTAGTATTGCTTCTACCTTTTCAAGCTGCCTTGTGCAAAAGTGATGCACTTCAGAACAGGCCCAGGATAAAATTCGAAAGAGAATGCACGATAGGCGAATTAAAAAACCTGACTAAATTTGATTTTATTGATATTTGTGACTTAGGCCCAATTTTTGACTGGTCAATCATCTTTTATCAACGATCAAACATTATTTAAACTCGGTTTAGGTTAATAGTTGATTGTCGTTTAAACAGCCAATGTTGGGCATTTAAACTATGATCAAGTGACCATAGGATTTTGACAGAAAACAACAAGAAGAACAAACACAAAGCTTCTTTAATTGTTAATGTGAACAATTACAATCACCATCCTTGTTGAAATAGCAATAAAAACGCATCATTTAACTCGTAGTGCGGTTAAAACTTTATTTCTGCTGAAATACTTTCCAATTTCATTAAATATTTTGTATTTTATCACTTCACTTTTCTTTTGCAAATGGCGTCAGTTTGATGCATCGTAACGATTAGCCGAGAAATGTATGAATACCGGTTATTTTTCGTAGCGTTTGCCACTGTTGCCACATGGTAGTAAGATTATTTGACAAAGCACTGAAAAACCCTTTTCGTATTTAAAGTCAGATCAAACAAAAATGAAAATTAACTGATTACCAATTTAAATACCCAGTCAAAAATTGAGCCTTAAAATAACGGCTGAAATGCATGAGGCCGGGCTCAAAAAAACGAAAATCAAGTAAAATACGGCAATTTGAGAAACCAACAAATTTTTTAACGATCGGCCCTATTGTACAAAAAACGGGTCACCTAGGAACATATACGAACAAGCTCGTGTGAGTACTCAAATTAAATGTATTCTCCCGAATTTGGTCGTACATATATTTCGGCTGTGCGGCGTCTTTGGACTCAGATAACCCTATTTTAAGATATACCGGGTCTGGTGAAATTAAAAAAAAAAAAAAACTCCTAATAAGAAATAAAAAATAATGTAAATTTGTTCGCAACATTTACCGGATTTACGGGTCTTCACAATTTGTTTAAAAAAAAACAAGTACAATTTTTTTTAAATCGCTACAATATAACTATATGCAATAAATGAGTTTTGATTAGACAAACGCTACATTTTTCTTTAATTTTTATTTGTGTAACGTCCAAATTCTGGCAGAAATAAACTGCCATAAGAAACTGTATCAAAACCAGGGGGTTTCGATGAAACAGCTGTTCCATCACCCAGCTGAATTGAAAAATCTGACTTTAAATTTGATTTTATTGTCACTTATGACTTTTAAAATAACCTTATATGCAGTAAATTAGTTATGATTTGAAAAATTCAAAAATTTTCTTGAATTTTTATAAAATGAAAAAAACTGCCAAAACCAGGGGTTTCGATGACACAGCTGTACATTTGATACACGACAGAATGTGAAAGAGAGCGACCGATAGACGAAATGAAAAAACTAACTTTAAATTGTATTTTATTTGCACTTGTGACTCTTAAAATAGCTATACTATGCAATAAATTATTATTGATTTGAAGAACACAACAATTTTAATAAATTTTTATTTGTATTACATCCAAATTCTGCCATAAAAAACTGTATCAAAACCATAGACTAATACATACATATATACATTTATTCTCTCATCTGACGTTTCTTTCCATACTCTTCGTCGTAGGTTTGTGGAAATGAGAGAAATTAAATTTAAAATTAACTTACACCAGGTGGAGTTACAAAGTATGGTCACTTAACTTTTTCATGTCGTTTTGGTGTAGAACTGAAAAATTTAAATGTATTTTGCACTTTTTTGTTGACTTTTCTCGTTGGTATACATTTGTATTGTATTTAACACAACTAGTTGCCACAAAAACACGGAATTCGGTTGTTGTTTCTTTGTTGGACGTTGTTTACTATTGCCTCTATCTGGTATTATTGAACCCATGTTTGGCGCCATCCAATGTTTACTTTCCACCGTACCTATGACGTTTAATTTATTGATGTATTATTCTATGATCAAAACTGTCGTTAGTCCAGTGACTTTCGACGAGAATTTGGTGGAACTGAATCACTCATGGCTTCTCTTTAGTATTTCTCTATGGTCAAAAGTATCGTTAGCCCAGTGACTTTCAACGAGAATTTAGTGGAATTGAAACACACATGCACCCTATATCTTACTCTATAATCAAAACTGTAGTTAGATCAGTAACTTTCGACGAGGATTTGGTGGAACTGAAACACTCATGCAAACTCATTTGGGACGTTTTTACCCCCTGCTAAACTATTTTTTCGACCACTTTGTATGGGGTGCTAAGCGATTTTAAGCAGCACCCCCATACAAAGTCGTCGAAAAGTTAGTTTAGCAGGGAATAAAACAACACGCTTTTTATATCTTACTCTATGGTTGGGTCCATAGATATTGATATAAAGAGTGTGCACGTCTGTTTTATTTCCACCAAATTCTCGTCGAAAGTCACTGGGCTAACGACAGTTTTGATATGTTTTTTTTATGTCAGTTTTTCTGTCAGAATTAGGGCGTAATACAAATAAAAATTAAAGAAAATTATTATGTTCTTCAAATCAAAATTAATTTATTGCATATAAAGTTATTTCAAAAGTCATAAGTGCAAATAAAATCAAATTTAAAGTCAGTCTTTTCAGTTCGCCTATCGCTCATTCTCTTTGAAATTCTATCCTGTATCAAATTTGCACCTAGGAGGTCGATCAGCTGTGTCATCGAAACCCCTTGTAACTCATACATTAATTAAATTCGAAAATTACTACTTTTCATCAAATTTTATACTTCATATTAATTTATGATTCCTTTATTATTAATATATTGAATAGGTAAAATATTAGAGGTAATAACGGTACTAAATACTTATCTAAAAAGGTATACCAACCCTAGATTAAAATACCATCACTCCGATTCTGCATATTCCCCCGGATTTTTCTCCCGCCGGATTTAATTTTCTCGATATAAAAATCCTCCTGTGAAACAAGACATTTTCTCAAAAAATCCCAAATATCTCGAGAACCATAAGAGAAATTCCAAACCTACCAACATGTTTTTGTAATATTTTAGTAGTGCTACAAACAACATTTAAAAAATTATTTCCAATAAAAACAAAATCAACGTTGTTTGATGGCCCATGTAGTCAACTTTGGGTTCCCACTGTACGGCTTCAGTAGGGTGTATGGCGTTCCTAAATTTCTCAGCTATGCCCATGTGAAAATTCATCTTAATCGGAGCAGCCGTTTAGAAAAAACCGAATTATTTAAAA
Organism: Phaonia tiefii; assembly: GCA_963931995.1. Taxonomy (NCBI): domain Eukaryota; kingdom Metazoa; phylum Arthropoda; class Insecta; order Diptera; family Muscidae; genus Phaonia; species Phaonia tiefii. Next base: position 43,400,965 of record OZ008369.1, read on the forward strand.
AAAATTGTTGAGAAATCCCCCACTGTGCAACCCGTGATGTGCATTATTTTGCCTTGCACTAAACAACTTTAGTTTACTGCCTGCAGTTGAAGCCCCGTAATCAGTTTTTGCGAAATTTTTTTAAGAAATATTTATCTCTCAACGGAAAGAGATTTGCTGAAGAGATTTACCATCTATTTCTGATTTAAACGCTGTATTCAGTTATGAAATGCTCGTTTCCATAAGAAGTTCGTGTATAAAAAATAGCGAAAATTTCATTCACTTTTTATTAGATGGTACTCAGTTCTTTGCGAAAATTTCTTAAGCAATATCAATTACAGAGTTGGAATGTCAAAGTTATTGATAATTGTTTGGGACTGGTATTTTGAAAAAAAAATGGAGTACGAAGAGGAATTATTCATGAAATATTTGCATGGTGAATCAGAGATAGGTGGCAACTCTCTGCAGCAACAATTTTCGTATGGAGATAAATGACAAAATTTGCCATACACTGAATACGGGGCTTAAACTTGCAAATATTTCATGTAATTGCAATCTTATTGAGAATGGAAAGAAAAAAAAAACAAAACGTAGTCGGTTATGGTCTAAAGATTCTGTAAGAATTCTATAAATTACAATAGAAACTGTCTTTCTTTATGTTTCTTTTCGGCATTTCACTTTAAACTGTAAAATGACCCTTAACTGACCTCACAGACCTCTATACCTTTACTGAGTGATAAGTCGGACAGACTTAAAAAATACAAGTCGTTTTGATTTTTGAACAACGACTGGGTAGATTGGGAATTGTGTCATATCAAGTCGAATGTAAACATAACATTTTTCAAAACTTTCATTGCTAATTTTGGTTCCTCTATTTCGAATGTGCTGTCATCTGGGAACAAACATAGAGTCAGTCGAATGAAAATTTCCACTTAGAGGAACCCAATTTGAGTCGTATGCGTTCGTGATTGGGGAACAGACCATTAAACTTTCAGATTTGTGTCTACAGAAAATTAAAGTTTTAAAAATTTGCTTATGAGATGCCTTGATGGACATTGAAATATATATATTCCCAACCATCCGCCATAATAATCAATTCCATAATAAATATTGATAATAATTTTAAATTAAAATCATATATTCGAATAGAAATTGATCTTGAACTAAAAAAAATAAGAACGTATCATTAAAGATCGAATAATATAAACGGGAAAAATTTTTACATGATTATAAAAAAATAAATTGCTGATTTTTGAAAGCAAAACTTTTTGTTCCAATAAAATTTTAAGGATTTGACCAATTTGTATTCACAAACTCAGTTATTTTTAAATGTATTTTAGTGTATTTTTATTAACAACCTTTTTTGGTTTTTAAATTAAAAAAATACATTTGCTAGTGGAACTGATTTTTCAATAATTAAATTTTTCGAATCAACCGTAAACCCATTTTTTTATGAACCTCAAAATACCGTTCGGTACCGGTATAAATATGAAGGTCCCAATCAGTGAGTATAAAACTAGAAAGCGCACAGCTCACTGGTTGTGAGAAGCTCTCCCCAATCACTTCATGGGATGTAATAGGAAACCATTTGGTTTTTTTAATACTCACGTCTGTATACAATTGTTTTGACACATACAGATTCCGCATTTATTCCACTGTGATGTATTGACGACAAATAATAACGCAATATGGCAACGCTATGTATTTACAAACGACATGTTTATCTTCTATAAAGTCAGGCGCTAAACCTTAGCGACCTTCCCCATATAAAGCGAGCTGTTAAACAAGCAGAGTATAAAACATGCCTAATGTATTCACTGCACCCACCGAATATTTTAGAAAATCCAAAAAAAAAACATATTTGATATGATCGTATTGTTGTTCAACAAGTTTTTGTATTTGATAAACATGAGCACAATGAATTGCATTTTTTTCGAGTGGGAATGAACTGTTATCGAATGTCAGTTAGTGGAATATAGACCGGAAACCAAGACGATCGACAAACGTGAGTGTCAGCGAGTGAAAAACTAGAAAGCTCACTGGTTACGAGAAGCTCTCCCCAGTCCCTTCATGGGATGTTATGGGAAAATATTTATTTATTTATTGACAAACGTTCTTTATATGTCAGGTTTTTCTCGGTTTTGATATGAACCCCCTATTTCTGAATTTCTATTTGTAATTATTTTGTAAAATTGTATAAATGTTTTCGATAAACGACTCACTTTGAAGCACCATGCAAAATCTAAAAGGAATTATCTAAATATCGAAACAAGAAAGATTAACTGGTTGTTTGGGCCTAGATCGAAGCTTAGTATTTAAAACAAGCTTAAACTACATAAAGTCATCCTAAAGCCAGTGGCATACATATGGTGTCCAGCTGTGAGACAGATCCATTAATTCAAATGTAGAAATCTTACAAAGATATCATCCCAAAACATTAAAAAAATAAATGGTTTTCCATTACATCGAACGAAGGAATTAGGGAGAGCTTCTCACAACCAGTGACCTGTGCGCTTTCTAGTTGTTATACTCACTGAGTGGGACCTATAGTTTTAAACCGGTTCCGAACGGTAGTTTAGGAAGCTTTTTCATGGTTAAATACTCGATAACGTCGATACGATAATGCGAGGTGACCGCCGCCGAAAGAAATGTATAAGGTGGTCAGAGCAGGGATTTCGAAATAAATTTGCAAGCGTTGCTCTGTCGTTAGTCTATTCAGGATGAAATGACGTAAAAACTAATCCCAGTTGATAATAGCGTTGTCAGATCTGTCCAATTTGTGACCGTTACAAAGATATCAATCCAAAACATTACAAAAATAAATGGTTTCCCATTACATGCCATGAAGAGATTCGGGAGAGCTTCTCACAGCGCGTTCTAGTTGTTATACTCACTGATTGGGACCTACTATTTTACACCAATTCCGAACGGTATTTTGAGAAGGAGTTTCATGAAATGTAACGAAATGTAAGGTGGTCAGAGCAGGGATTTCGAAATAAATTTGAAGCGTTCTGTCGTTAGTCTATTGATCTCTAAACTGATCCCAATTGATAATAAGAACTTCAATGCCGTATCCTTGTGTACTTGGAGTTGGTTAAAGAGGTGAGATAGATAAGCCCCTGACTAACTTATTTGCATACAAAAGCTCCTAAAATTATTCACCTTAACGTCCATAGTGTTTCCAAGATTAAGATACTTAAAATAAACTACTCATAAAAACGGTAGGGCAAGAACCTAGGATTCGTTCTAAGCTCTCTCCTATTCATCCTCATAGATCCTGCAATAATAATGAGCTTAGATTACTTGTCTAGGGGAGTTTCTGATAATCAAACAGTTCTCAATGGTGTCAGCTATTTAAATAGAGTTTCTGTTCTAGGATTGGATTTCAAGTATGTATTTCGAATTAAAATCTGGCAAAAAAAAATAGCTTGCATGTTAAAAGTGTCATGCCTTTTTGCCCTTGTGATGTACTCCGAAGGTCGTTCCTTATCTTGTTAGCTCAGTTGGTCTTCCATTCCCTAGAATGTCCATGTACGCTGGCACCAATATAAGGTGGGCATGCTTGGCCATCTAGTTTAGATATTCGCAGCAGTTGTGACCATTTTTTGAGGTCAGGAATACAGATTGCCGAGATTTTATAGGAGCCTGAATATCGGGCTTCTGTATAAACAACTCTAATGTGATTTGGTAGCCTTTGTACTGGGTTTAGACTCAGTTCCCTAGAATAGGCTCCAAATCCTAACTACGTATTACTCGGTAATGAAAATGAAGAGCAAAAGAAATCTAATTTTCGGCCGATTAACTGAACATAAAGTGGGTGAGGATAATAAGAAGCTCCAATTTCTGTGTTCAATGCAAATAAACTCATTCTGGTCTTCCTCAATACTACGCTATACAGCCGCAACAATGGGTATTCGTGGTTGGGGAAACAGGAATGTTATATACATATGTATAATAATTTAGGACATTTAATAACATTGTTAGTTCAAGATTTTCTATTCTCTCAAGGATCGATGGATCGTGGACATTTACAATAAAATATAAAATATTCTCGATTCGTCACTCTGTTGTGTGTATAATAGAGATGTTATGTATTGTTTCGATAAAAAAAATGTTTCACATTTTTGGCGTAACAAACATTTACATCTGCAATGTGTCAAAATAATATCAGGAAGTCAAGAAACAGTTTGTGGTATATATTGCAGCTTGATTGTTAAATTACGCCAAAGATGATAGAAAATCATAGACGGTGAAATATAAGTGGTGGATTTGAAAATCAAGGGAAATTTTCTAGGTGGTGCAGGAATGTCGGATAGCATCAAATTTCCATCAAAAAAAACTATTTCTCCTTCCTTTTTGCCTTTTACATTGTCAAAAAATAACAAGTCAATATGCCTTTCTATTATCTATATTTCATTATCAAATTCAAACAACAGAATCGAAAAGAAAAATTTTTCGTCAAAGCCGAGTGAAAAATGGTCGCGCGGAAACAACCTTTGCCATCTGGTGAAAAATTTAAATAATCGAATACACCATCTACGGTATTTCTATCACCTTTGTTTACGCCTAAAAATATGTCATCGTTAGTTAATAACCTACCACATACCAACTCACCACGAATGGTTTATGGTTTTGACTTCTGGAAAAATGGAGAAAGAGATGGCGCTGCTATGAGAAGGATCAGCAAACTTGTCACATTAAATGGTAATTTTACAGTTTTCAGCCTAAGTTGACTGGAAAATCATGAAAATATGATAGCTTTGTCAATGTGTGTCATATTTGAAGTTGTCAAACTAAAAATAACTAAATGAAATGAAGACAAATTTAAATGGCAATTTGTATAAGACGACTCTGAAAAATTTTTATTTTTAGTGCAAAAAGGCATTGGCCTTAATGAAAAATAGTAGCATTTGTCGACTACTCGAAACCAGAAAGGTATTCCTGGAACAAGGGAGTTCTAGGTAAAGAGGCATATGAGAACGTTTATACGGATAGGTCGAAAATGAATGAGCAGGTAGGCTACAGGGTCTACTATAGAGAATTATATCAGACGGAAATTTTGGATATTAGATAAGTATTGGATATTAGATAAGTTTGGATATTAGTAAGGATAGCCACGGGTTAATGTTTTATCGGACAGTCAGGCGGTCATCAAGTTCCTGGAATCAGTATTCCTGAATTCAACATATGCCCAGTGCTGTCGCAAATCTCATAATCAGATGGCAGCAGTAAGATATTCACCTCATGTGCATGCCAGGGTACTGGGATATTCCGGGAGACTGCAGAGCGTAAGTTCTATAGGAATTTTAGCGCGTTAGCATGCCTCTAGCGACTTGTAAGCACATCCTCCGACAGCGCTCATATATGATGATCCAGGAGAGATGGATGAGTGACACAGATTGTGTACACTCAAGACAAATCTGGCCCAGAGTAGATAACAAGAGATCCATTAAAAACCCGTCATTTGCCAGGCCCAAGGTATCACTGCCGGTTCCAGTTTGATGGGGCACTGACTGATTGGTAGACATGGGGCGAGACTATAAAAAAAATAAGTGGTTTCCCATTACACATGAGCTTCTCACAATCACTGAGCTGTGCGCTTAACAGTTTTAACTCACTAATTGGGGCCTACAGTTTTACACCAATTCCCTACGGTATTTTGAGAAGCTTTTTCATGGCTATATACTCGACCTGTGCGCTTTCCAGTTTTAACTCACTGATTGGGACCTGCAGTTTTACACCGATTCCGAACGGTATTTTGAGAAGATTTTTTCATGGCTATATGCGAGGTGACCGCCGCCGGAAGAAATTTTTTAAGGTGGTCAGAGCAAGTTTGAACTCAGGATCTCACGTACAAGAGGCGCGCACACTAACCATTGCACCACCGACGGCGAGACTATAGGTGAGGCAAATGACTTCTATAGGAGCTGTAACGATGAGGACGGCGAAGAATCCATTGAACATCTTTTCACGTGTCCAGCACTAGCCGGCACGAGGATGTCTAGCATGGGATCCGACTTATTTAGGCACCTGGGAGAATTGTCTCAGATATACCCATAGATTATTTTTATTTGTTAACCGTCTCATCTTACGTTTCTCCTTGCGCTTCTTCAATGAGGAAGATATTCATATATTTACATATTTTGACCATTCACAGTAACAATTTCATCTGTGTTTGTCAAATCTCATCGACAGAATTATTCCCTTGACGTTCAAACACAAGTTCGCTTCCCTTCAATCATTAAACCGATGAGCGAGTTGACAAAACTATGTATAAATTAATCTAGGGATATACCATAGAGTAATGTCATATAGAGCTGATATCTTTCTCATCTGTCGTTTCGTTTCACACTATTCGTGGTGCGATAGAGTTATTTGACATACATTGACTTACAGCAGGTGGAATTACAAAAAATGTTGACTAACATTTTTCATGTCGTTGACAGACGCCCAAAAAGCGGTGGGATGCAGAACCTAAACCTAACATAAACCTAACAATGATGAGCCCACGGGAATATGTATTTATTGCAAATGTGTGATTGCTGCAAAACACTTCGATATAACACGCCATTCATATTGAAAGAAATTGGTCCTTTCGATGGTATTCAGTTGGTACAACCATTGACTTCATTTAATCCTGTAGATGCAAGAGAAAAACAAAAATGTCAGACATTTCTGGCACCTCTTAAATCTGCACTCCAAACGCCGTTTTCTTCGGTTTTCCATCTGAAAGAGGTTTAAATGTAATAAAACAAGTTCCGTGTGTATTATATCGCCGCAGCTTCGGCGAATAGCGCCAAACCGAGAGTTAAAATTTTCGATGACTGGCGGATACATCAGGCTGAATTTAAGCGATGCGGCGGGCTGTGTTGACTTTAAGGCCACTGGTATTTATGTCTTATTACGATAAATATGCGACTTAAGGGGACCACCAAAGAAAAAGTCTAACTGAGTCAAATCGCACGGTGTCTGTGGTCATTTCTCATCGCCTCTGCGAGAGGTAATTCTCAAATCGGCCGTGCATACTGACCATTGTAGCACGTAGCGACGTCCTGTAGGAACCATATATCGTGATCTGTAGCGCTCTACGTTGACGGTAATAGTAACACCATCATCGTTTTCGAAGATGTACTGACCGATGATGCTGCCGGACCACACTCCAGACAGAGCAATGGCATTCTGGGCATCGATTGCCACTTGGTAATGAATGGTATCGTCTTAAATATGGGAATGCTTGTTGAAGTACCCGTTGATCCAAAAAAATGGTTTAACGCCCGCAGCGTTGCCACAAGAGAGCGCCCATTTTGATAATAAAGTTTTATCATTGGCACTTGTTGTTCGACGCTGTAACTTGCCAAGGTGATTTGTCTCTATTGCCTGAAAAATAAATAACAGGAAAATTAATAGATAAAACAAAATAACCGCCGTGAACTGTCAAAATCTACCGGCCCCTATTGCAGTTTTGGGATTTTTCTAGTCGTTTTCGTTATTTTGCGCGTTTTATCATTTTTTGGGTAGTTCGACGGCTCGTTTCGTTCCTACAGAGTTGACATCACTGAATTTATCTGTTATACTCGTAATATATCGACTTGTCATAAAATTCAACGGATGTGTATTTAAACCGGAATAACAAATAAAGAGGAGGGACGCGCTACGTACGTTTTTCTACAACGAGAATCAAATAACTGAATTAAAGCTTTTATTCCCCGTCTTCCTCTTTATATTCCTATTATATCACCTCCAGACATCATGCCATATAGCAATCGTAAAATTTTTTATAAGATACAAAGAATGATATCAGCTGATTTCGTCGTCTTTATTCATGATTATCTCTTTTTGTATGTATCATTGCTCCCAATTTGTTATTCGCCTCAAACTAAATATGCGTTACCTTCCCCTTCCAAGACCACCCATTCAATGTCAATGCCACAATTGATGGTTAATTACGCGGTCTTCTTCGACAAAGTCACACCACGCAATTGTTTTCAAACCTCACATCCACATCCCCTCCCACTACATACATATTCATAATTTGACTGGTAGTTATTATCTCTTGAGAAAGAAACAAATACAATTTAGAAAGTATCATCATTTACGTGGGGACACAGACGCAGTGATTAGTGCAGACAAAGAAAACTGGCATAATACTGTTGGTTGTGTTCGCAATATCAACAAAGTGCGAAGAAAAGAGAAAACTACCAAGTGATAGTCAAATGTTTAAGTCCCGTATTACGTTCTTGCGAAATTTTCGTAAGAACTTCTGTCATTTATCTCTAAACGGAAATTTTTATTGCAGAGTTACCTCCTACTTCTGATTTACCTTCCAAATATTTCATGAATATTTGCTTTTGGTACTCCATTTTATTCAATGTCAATATTTTGTTTGCAAACAATAGTTTTTGTACGATATAACTTTAGCGTAACAACCCAGTACTTGGTTTTGCTTACAAAATTTTCGCAAAGAGCTGAGTACCAAGCAAATGAAAAGTGAGCGAAACTTTCCGTTCATGAAATTTTCGTTATTTTGTATACACGTACTCCTTATTCCTATGGGAACGAAAATTGTATGAGAACTGAATACTGGCTTCACATCGCGTGCATCTGCAATTGAGAGCGTAGAAAATGATTGAAGATAATGAACAAAGAATGATGGAGAATATTGGTGTTCCATTTGGGGTGCGGTTTGCTAATTTTGGTTGTACTTATTTCGAAGATTGATTCATTGGCAATACAAATACCATATGTAAATAAAATCATCTTTGTAAAGAGAAAATAATATTCACAGTGAAATCAATATTTTAAAAAGCTATGAGATTGATTACTGCTTTAGAATTATGACTCCACAAACAAGGTATATTTGTGAATGTTAATGTATGAGAAGTTCATACCATAGACTAATTACTATACTAGACTTAACATTTCTGTCAGCAAATTTATGACATTTGGCCTGTTGTGATCATAGACTAATACTTATAGTAGACCTAATAGTTCTCTCACCAAATTTATAACATTTGGCCTGGTGTGATATTTACGTTCGATGTTCCAAAGAATTGCTTTACTAATACCAGATAGAGGCAATGCTTCAAAACAATCAACAAAATAACAACAGCGGTATTTCGTTCTGTGTGTTAAATACAACACAAATGTATTCTAACATTAGAAGTCCATAAAAAAGTTTAAGACATTTAAATTTCACAGTTTTTCACCAAAACGACATGAAAAATTAAAGCAAGAAGTTATTGTAATTCCACCTAGTATATGTCACTTTTCGTCAAACATCTCTCTATCACACCGACCGCACCAAGAAGAGTGTGAAAGGAAACGTCAGATGAGCCAAATATTCTCTCTAGTATGAGGTACTCTATGGTTGTGATATGAACGTTGGATGTCGAAAAGAATTCCTTCAATAATGCCAGATAGAGGCAATGCTTCAAAACAACCAACAAAATAACAACAATTGTATTTCGTTATGTGTGTTAAAATTATTGTGTTAAATACAACACAAATGTATGGTAACGATAACAATCAATAACAACAAATTTTAATACATATTTAAGTTTCATAGTTTTTCACCAAATCGACATGAAAAATTAAAGTCAGAAGTTATTGTAATTCCACCTGGTGTATGTCACTTTTCGTCAAGCATCTCTCAATCACACCGACCGCATCACGAAGAATGTGAAAGGAAACGTCAGATGAGTCAAATTTTCTCTAGTGTTCATACTACGTGCCATAGAGTAATGTATTCTACATACAAGCTTTCAAGGACTGAAAATTTTTCTAAGTGAAAAATGTTTGGGTTTCCGTTGGAATAGATAATTCAGGAAAGCACACTCACTGGAAGGCCATTTTATTTTGAGCTGACTTAAATAAGCTAAAAAATGCTACATGACAATTATAGTATTGAAACCACGAAAATCGGTCCTCCGGTTGTTTAGTCATCAACCGAAGGCCGGTTTACTGAAAATTCTGGTATTATTACAATCCGGTATTTTTCACTCGGTTTTCAACGGTTTTTTTTTTGCGGCATGGTAATTGATTTTTTTACAAGTTATACAGGTAATATCGAGAAGAAAATTGTTTGAAATATATTTACACGGAACTTAACCCTAAAGGGGTAATTATATTTTACATACATTAAAGGTAATCTTCGTCGAATCGACGAAGTTCTATTTTACTGCGGAATTTTTAACGAAAAATGTAGCGTACAAGTGCGGGAACACTAGTTTTAATCAATAATAGACTTTGGCAAAAAATAAAACATACATCCATATAGTTTTCGATTCGATCTGCAGTCCAGCAAATGTTAGTAAATTAAATGTTATACTTTGAATGTTGAAATTGAATTGAAAATAGTAAGATTAGGTTTTTTAATTCCAAAATTTATTTTTAAACCACTTTGTTAAAATTAACAACATCTTATTCATATCCAATACATTTTCGAAACAATCGAAAACTCCGTATTATCTTTTATAATTCCGGTCCTTAAAGCTAAAGCGGACCACAGACTTGTCCTTCATGAGCATGAACATCAGCTGTCGTTGAAGTTTGTAATGTAAACTAGCAGCGTACTAAAAAACCCCGTCTACACTCAGAGTCATTTAACGAACACACTTTTTATAACTACCAGCAAATTAACAACCTAAATCTTTGAACCTTGTACCCTCAGGCTAATCCGGCTTAAAGCCCCGCAATTAGTTTTTTGCGAATTTTTTCTACGAAATTTTATCATATATCACTAAACGTAAATTTTTGGTACATAGAGTTACCACCTATCTCTGAATTACGTTGCAAATATTTTTAACTGTGTTGAATTAGTTTGGCTTGAGGTCATAAAATGAAAATATCAGCTGCTTCGACTGAAGCTTGTACACTGTGTACGAGTAATTTGTAATATAAATTTATAATATATAACCCTGAGAATTCTAATTGACATATTGGGAATAATTAATAAATCTTGAAAAAACAGTCGAACCTGCTGCTATTTTCTTTTTATGCCCTCAAGCCAAACTAATTCTACGCAGATAATACATAAGGTCAACAATCAACATCATAATTTTATTTTTTAACACACGTGCTGAAACTTTTGTTTGTTAAAATAGTTAAAATGTCAAAATTCTGGTCCAAAATAATTATCAAACAATTGTTTTTGTACGAAATAGCTTTAGCATAACACCCCTGTAATTGATTTGGCTTAAGAAATTTTCGCAAAGAGCTGAGTACCACGCTAATGATAAATTTTCGTTATGGAAAACGAGTATTTATAACATTGCTGTGGTCTATTCCTGCAGTGCGGGGTATTTCCTGTTGGACGTTTCGGACGAGGACCATGTTGTGGACACATTTCTCAGAGAACATTTTTTGTTATTTCTGGTGAACAAACCTATTGTGTTACGCATGGTCCAATAAGTATGGTGTACGCTGTATGTGTTGTTGTAATTGTAGGCAACAAAAACATACATTTTGTTTTTGTTTCGTATTTCTTTTCTCTCAAATGTATTTTATATGTAACGATAGAATTCCATTGTTGCGTAGTTAAACAAATACGTAGCTGACTTCTAAACAAATTTGATCAACTACGATAATCAATTGTGACCAGTGCCTTAGCTGACCTTAACTATGATTTACCCCCATTATCACTAACACAAGTTATCCTACAGTTAAAAAGCTAACTAAACGTTTTAGCTGTCGGTTTGTATGGAATTTAAATGAAATCAAAAAAATTTTAAAAAAAATTACTAAATGTCGAAAATCCAACCAAACTTTTCATACTGGCCACATTCAACACTGGTTAATGGTACAATAACGTCTCATCACCAGCTATCGAAGAGAACAAACACTCCCAGTGAACAAGTTAAGAGAACATGATTTATGACGTGTCACTTGAATCGTATCTCGCACATGTTTTCCCTTGAGTGAAAAATAACAACAAATATTGTTGAACACAATTTTCAGTATCTAATACGAACTTGTCGACTGATAAAGCCGGCTACCAGCCGAACGCTTGTCATTGTTCTGCATATTTTTTTTTAAAGATTATCTCTCTGTGTTTGTGTTGTTCCATAAGATAGAAAATAGTGTTCTTATTCAATTAAATAGTATTTTACCAAATCTTATCAATCCTCCATTCCGGCGAAGTGTTTGCGCTATTGAGAACTTTTGTTATCAGTGTGCCATTGACGAGAGTAAACGTCGTTTTATTTTTGTTTTTCGAAAAAAAAAATAATAGGAATTCATATGTGTTGCATAATTTAAACCAATGGATTGAAGTCTCTGCCAATAGTCAGTCTTCACTTAATTGTTAAAGTAAAAAGTTGCCAACGGAATCCCGAAAGAATAAGAGAATTTTGTTTAACAATTCAAAAGTGCAAAAAAAATTAAAAACTGCAGAAGAGATAAATTCACGCAGAGTAGACCTACGTCAAGATGTTCTCTGCACGTTTAGCAACCCGTTGTGCTCGCACTATGTACGCCACTCCGACGTTATTTAGGTCTTCCGTTAAGCAAACAGCATTTATGCTCAGCTATGCCGGGGTAAGAAAAGAGAGTAAATTGTATGGACTTTGAGTTAAATGACAATTGGTCAAAATAAATATTTTGCAGGGGGTGATTGAGTTGAACTTCTCTGGTGCAATTTTAAGTAATAAACAAATGATTTGAAATGTGTTTTGGACCGTGGATCTTACCGCATTACATATCTATCGTCGACATTCACCTCGCTTAGTAACGGGTTACTAACGGCGACACTATCGAGTAATTCACCATGGCATAAACCTTTCGAACCGGTGTTAATATGCATGTTCCATTCAGTCAGTGTAAAAAAAAATGGAAACCGCCTAGTTCACTGATTGTGAAAAGTGGAATGTAATGGAAAAATATGAATACACACATATTTTACTTTTTTTAAATTTTTTTACGAACTAATATGCACCAATAAATGCACCCTCCACTAAGGAATCTACAGCATTGACTCCAGACCACGATACATTTAAGAGCAGTTGATATTGGTTTAGTTCATCGGTTCCGAATTACTGTATACCCTTCTTTCTGCACCAAATACTCAGTTTGGCGAATTTGTTGCATACATCCTCAAACTAAGTCGAAAAAATAAATAATAAATAGTTTTCCATTACATCCCACGAAGACATTGGGTAGCAAATTTAAATAAATAAATAAATGGTTTCCCGTTACATCCCATGAAGGGATTACGGAGAGCTTCTCGCAACCAGTGAGCTGTGCGCGTTCACTGTGCGCACTCACTGATTGGTACCTACAATACACCGATTCGGAACGGTATTTTTTGAAGCTTTTTAATGAGTATATACTCGATAGTGTCGCCATCACTAAGCGAGGTGACCGTCGTCGAAAGAAATTTAAGGTGGTCAGAGTAGGGATCGAACCCACGTCCTCATGCACAAGAGCCGCGCACACTACCATTGCACCACCGACGGCCGACTAGCGGTAGCAAATTTACTTTAGTTATATATCGCTTATTTTTTTGTTTTTTTCTGGCCTTACAGGGCATGAAACGCTGATGAAGAATATAAAAAAAATTGTCCGCAAGTCCAAATTTTTTTCGAAATATAGGCCTCCAAACCTTGAATGTATAATCGTGGATAACTCGGTCATTTACTAACCGATTCTGTTGAAATAGGCTTCGCTAGAAAGATCCTTCTAAAATCTGTAAGTGTGTATATAAAAATATTTGGTTTTATTAACCCATTGGGTGCTAGTAGGGAAAAACGATTTGCTACCTCACTTTGGCTAAAATGTATGAGTTCGGGTAACACTCAGAAAATTAAAAAAAAAATTTAAATTAAAGAATAAATCAAGAAAGGGAAAAATTGTAAAATTGTCCTTCGCACGGACCTATGTGGCCCACAGAGTCCAAAAAACCGGTAAATCCGAGGACACTTAAGTGTGGGTACTTAAACGAAAGGTATTCGTCTCGCGAATTCAGCAGTGACAATATTTTTTGTGCAACGCCTGTAAGCCGAGCTAAGCTGAAAAATAAATTTTTTTTAAAAATCGTGCGATTTTTTTAAAATAAATTTTGCCTGCGGCGGGGTTTTCATCAATTAAATCGGAAAGCGCTCTTTTCACCTCACTTAAGTCCTAAAATAAAAATTTGTTTAAAAAACTCACGCGATTTTTCTGACTTAGTCGCACATCGACTTAATGTACAGAGGGAATTTTAACCCCCCTGAGACTAGGTGGAATATAAATTTAACGATTTATGAAATTTATTTCATCAGGATCGGATAATAAATAAAAGAGTTATGCGCGATTATACATACATTCAAGCTTTGGAGACCTAGTATATTTCGGAAAATATGGACTTCCGCAAACAAAACTAAATCCGCATTTAATGCTCTACCAGGCAAAACAAAAACCAAAAAAAATACAATTTTGCTGCTAAAAGAAATTTGCTCCAAATATTATTTACTATTCTCATGTAATTCTGACCCTTTCTACAAAATAATTCTATTTATTCAACATTTTTGAATTTTATATACCGATAACTCGATAACGAGCGCAGTTATCGAAAAAAAATATTTTATATTTTCGTCTTAACCTTTCTTAAACAACGCTCAAAAAAATCGAATTTTTTTTTTTCAACATATCCCTATTTTGCGACTTTTTTTTAGCCTCTGGCGAAATAGACCCGGTGACAAAAATTTCGTTTTCTCTAATTTAATTCTATTTATGGTTTTTTTCTGAGCGTCCCCCGGCCTCATGCATTTTTGCCACTTGTTGAGATATATGCCTTGAATACCGCGTTTATGCTGCAACCGAAATCTGGATTGTCTAGATTTCATTCACACGAACAGCTGATTTGTGTATGGAAAGTCAGATGTTTATGCCACGAAATCTAGATATCTCTAGATTTCGAATGCAGTATAAACATATTTTAAAGCTTATCCGATCTCTTTCAAAAGGGTATCATTTCTAGAGTTGGGTAGTTGATGAACTATATAATTCATTTAAGATGACCAGACATCACCCTCACGAACATAATACACATGTCCATACAAGTGTAGTCATTTCAAAGGCTCTAGAAATGATAGCCTTTTGAACGAGATCGGATAATAACTTCCTGAGGTATTACCGATTATATACTCAAGCTTTAAAGGCCTATATATCAAGAAGTTGGGCCGAACGGCCGGGGAAAAATCACTTTTTCAACTCAGCGTAGCAAACTTTGTCGGTGGTGAAATTCTGGTGTAATCAGAGACTCTGATTAAAGTAAATTTATGGCTTTTTACACGGTTCCGAACGGTATTTTGAGAAGATTCTTCATGGCACCCCCGACGACCACTCGAAAAAAAAAAAAAGCTAAACAAAATCGATAACTCGCTTAGTTATGAGAATGAGTGACCTGCTCATATTTGGCAATGTGTTCTCTACCTCAACAATCCGATGTTCGTTTACCGATTAAAAATAGCCAGCATGATAGTGATGGAAACATAAACGATAAAATTCCTAAATGCTATCGAAAATAGTGATTTAATAAGAGAACGACGAGTGGCAAAATAAAAACAATAAATAGAAGTATAAGTAATTAGTTTTGTAAATAAAACTCGCTCTTATTTTTCAGTTTACAGATAAATGAAACTTGCTCTACCTGAGATTCATGTTGAGCTCCGTACTGATCTTAAAGCCTCGTATTCGGTTCTTTAGAAATTTCGTAAAAAATATTGTCATTTATCTACACGGAAATTTGTAATGCAGAGAGTCATCACCTACCTCTGATTGATAAATAATGTATCTTCCTACTCCATTTGAATTTTAACGCATGTGGTGATGCTCATGAATGACAAGTCTGTGTTGCGCTTTACTTTTATTTGTTAAAATAATCGAAATATCTAAATTTGAGTCGCAAATAATACATAATGCGTAAACTTAGTTAATGAAAAGATCGAAATTTTCTTTATTTTTTGTACCCATACTCAGCGGCGAACATCATGAGCTGCAAGGTCTGAAATTATGACCTAACAGGCATTCTATATAATACGGAAGGCCATCCCTAAATATTACCTGCCCCTTTATTTTTAATATTCCGTGACATTGGGAGGCAAGGCCTTTCATCCATCTCTACAACGAGGGCTTGCGAAAGCGTGCAAAAAGTACAGTTTTAGAAGGACTTCCGCAAAAGTAATCGAATATATGCGAATTATTTTCATATTTAAGATTTATGCCGTTACCAATTTTAATACTTATAAATTGATTTTTAAAAATCTGCAGCCTCAGGAATCGAACACACGACCTTAGTACTTTTAATCATACGCTTTATCTAATGGGCTATCTCACGTTATGATTTTGAAACGACGAATTGGGATCATCTGAAGTGACAAGTTTTCATGAACAACCGCGTCTTCTTGCATTCCTTTAGCAGGCCTCTGGAAGCCTTGGAAAATCAAGCATTACGCAGGCTTTATTAAAGCAGGCACTACCAAGAAGGACTTTGCATGCCTTATTCGTGAAAGATCTCGCAAATTCCGGCGCTGGATACGAAATTTTGTCATTTATCTCAAAACGGAACATTTTCTTACGGATAGTTACCACCTACCTCTGAATATCCTTGCAAATATTTCATTAATAATTCCTCCTCGCACTCCATTTTTTTTAACGCATGTGGTGTTACCTTTGTTTCTTAAAATAATCGAAATGTCAAAATTCCGATCCCAAACAATTATCAAGCAATTGTTTTCGTGCGAAATAACTTTGGCGTAACAACCCTGTAATTACTTTTGCGTACGAAATTTTCGCAAAGAGCAAATGAAAAGTGAGCGAAATTTATACATTGGCACGAATTCAAACATTTTATTCGAATTTATACATTTACTTCTTATAGGAACGAATATTTCATTAAAACTGAATACAGGGCTTAAGCGGACAACACATTTGCCAGTCATGAACATATACATACATCGGTTATCGTATACATTTATTGTTGTCTCCATACTCGATATCAAACTAGAATATAACAACTTTTCTTCTCATCACTATTATGAATATAGACATTATATTTTGTTAATTTTAATTCAATTTGATGAAGCATGTTAGAAGTTAATAACTATGCTCATTATTATGAATAATAAGTTTATCACCCTCATGAAATCTCGATAACTAAGCGGGATACCCAAAAATCAATACTTTATGGTTTTTTAAAATAACAAATTTCTAAAAGTTTTCACGATATTTTATAAGTGTAACTTAAGTGCACCACAGACTTGCCAGTCATGATCATGAGCTTTGACAATAACTTTTTCCTTGGCTCAGAAAATTGAATAGAGTACCAAAACTGTTTACAAGCAAAACAACAATAAATGTGTCCGATATCCAATGCTCATGATAGACAAATTTGTTGCCCGTTTTATTATATTTCGATAACTAAACGAAGCTCTCCCCAATCCCTTCATGAGTAATCTAAAATTTGTTCGTTTTATTTTTCGGGTTTTTTATGGAAATAAATTCTAAATTTTTATCGATAATTTTTGAGGCTTCGATATCTCAAGAACTAGAAAAGTTATCGAGAATTTTTAGATAAATTTGTATCGCTTAGTTTTCCGCAAAAAAAATAAATATCTATGGAAAAAATTGTAAAATGTAGAAATTTGTTTAAATGTTGGAAATAGTTTAGTTGAATTTAGTTTAGTTTAGTTTAGTCGAATTGAATTGTTTATCGTTATTCAGATGACATCTCATTATGTAATGAACTTTTTTGTGGAATATCTATCTAAAAATTGGCCGAAAACACAATATAAATTTAAAACGATAACTCGTTTAGTTATCGATGTAACGGATGTTTAAAGCGCACCACAGAGCTTCATTCAGGAGCATGACCATCGGCTATCGTTAAAGTTTATTGCCGGTTTACCGCCAAATAAGAATGTTATCGAAGTTGTGTCTTTTACCCCCAGATTGCAATCTCAAAAATGATTGGTATGAAAGAACGTAGGATATGGTTAATTTTTTATTTTTGGAATAACTCTGTGAGCTGATTTTTGGTTATGAGTGAAATTTACCAATTTTGTTCAATTAACTATTGAACCAAATCCTAAACACTGGATCTAAATTTCTTAATTTAATTACATATGTATTTGTGTGGAAGTTAACAAAAGCCATTCCCAATGCAAACCATAAATAAATACATGGTTTCCTATTACATCCCATGAAGGACTTGGGAGAGCTTCTCACAACCAGCGAGCTGTGCGCTTTGTAGTTTTATACTCACTGATGAGTTTTTACACCGATTCCAAACGGTGTTTTCGGAATCTTTTTCATGGCTAAAAACTCCATAGTGTCGCTGTCACTCATGTACGAGAGGCGCGCCCACTAACCATTGCACCACCGTTGTAATAAGCACTTTATCATAGACAAATTGTTTGAAACTCAATAAAATTTATAAAAATAAAAATAAATAAATGGTTTCCCATTACATCCAATGAAGGGACAGGGAAAGCTTCTCACAATCACTGAGCTGTGCGCTTTCCAATTTTCACTCACTGATTGGGACCTACAGTTTTACACCGATTCCGAACGGTATTTTGAGAAGCTTTTTCATGGCTAAATACTCGATAGTGTCGCCGTCACTATGCGAGGTGACCGTCGCCGAAAGAAATTTTAAGGTGGTCTGAGCAGGGATCGAACCCAGGATCTCATGTACAAGAGGCGCGCACACTACCATTGCACCACCGACGGCCACCAAATTTATAAATTTGTAAAATAGGAGATTCTCAAGTTTGCGTAACCAACTTAAAATAATGATGATTTCCTATAATTTTGAATGAAAATTTGCTGTCAATATTTATTTTTATAATTTAACATAAGTAACAACGCCAGTTTGTGTTCCTTTTTCATTCCAGATGGCTACTAAAATTCGTGCTGGTCCCGTAGTTGACATTTTGGGCGATGAAATGACTCGCATTATTTGGACATCCATTAAGGACAAATTGATTTTGCCCTTCTTGGACGTTGAATTGCACACATATGACTTGGGCATGGAAAATCGTGATAAGACCGACGATCAAGTCACTATTGATTGTGCTGAAGCCGTCAAAAAATACAATGTAGGCATTAAGTGTGCCACTATCACTCCCGATGAGAAACGCGTGGAAGAATTCAAATTAAAGAAAATGTGGAAGAGTCCCAATGGTACCATTCGTAACATTCTCGGGGGCACTGTATTCCGTGAGGCTATCACATGCAAAAACATTCCCCGTTTGGTTAGTGGTTGGGAGAAACCCATTGTTATTGGCCGTCATGCGCATGCTGATCAATACAAAGCCACCGATTTTGTAGTTCCTGGTGCTGGTACCTTAACCATGACTTTTGTTCCCGCCGATGGCAGTGCTGAAGCTAAATACGAAGTCCATCAATATAAGGGTGCTGGCGTTGCCATGGGTATGTTCAATACCGATGCATCCATAGTTGATTTCGCCCATGCCTCCTTGAAATATGCCTTGTCCCGCAAAATGCCTTTGTACTTGAGCACCAAGAATACCATCTTGAAGAAATACGATGGTCGCTTCAAAGATATCTTCGAAGAAATCTACGTTAAGGATTATAAGAAGGATTATGAGGCAGCTGGTATCTGGTATGAACATCGTTTGATCGATGATATGGTCGCATATGCCATGAAATCCGAAGGTGGTTTTGTCTGGGCCTGCAAGAACTACGATGGTGATGTACAATCCGATTCCGTAGCTCAAGGTTATGGCTCTTTGGGTCTTATGACTTCTGTGCTAATTTGCCCCGATGGCAAAACTGTTGAATCTGAAGCTGCCCATGGTACCGTGACCCGCCATTATCGCATGTACCAACAAGGCAAGGAAACGTCCACCAACCCAATTGCATCGATCTTTGCCTGGACTCGTGGTTTGTTGCACCGTGCCAAACTTGACAACAACAAGGAATTGCAGAAATTCGCTGAAACATTGGAAAAAGTGTGCGTTGACACCATTGAGGCCGGTTCGATGACTAAGGATTTGGCCATTTGCATTAAGGGCATGAACAATGTACAACGCAGCGATTATCTGGAAACGTTTGAGTTCATGGATAAATTGGCCGATAACTTGAAAAAGGCCATGGCTTGACTAGGTGATGAATCAAAGTCGCATCTGTAGAAAGCAGCATAATAATTATAAAATATTTACCTGGGATCGTCCCAACACACTCTTCGCATTTTTTCTACCATCAATAATTTTATATACCTACATGCATCATATTGAAGTTTTTTTGAAAATGTCCAAGATTATTAAAAAATAAAACGAACAAAATTTATTTTTTGTACTCTCACCAAACCGAAAGCTGATTATGTATTAAAAATTATAAAAAGATTATTGTTTATCTAAAAATGTGGATTTCAGTTTTGGATTTGTGGTGGTCTCCTCTGATTATAGTAATATATTTCAAATACCATACAAGCCGACAACTACAACTGTTGGTTAGTTATAACTGCGATAACCAAAGATGGTGATAAAAAGGGAAATTTAATGTTATTTAAAAAAATTGTAGTTGTTTGGGAAAGGGTACTTACATCAATGCTAGAGGTGCCGTTTCTAAGTAGTCATCGAAAATCGTTTGGCAAATGATTAGTCTCCATTAAACAATGAAATTTTTCTTAAACCAAAAATATAAATTTGAGTATTGCATAAAAACTTGATTGAATCAAATTTAGATTAGATGATGACGCTTGTAAAAATCGAACATGTAAGTTAAACCGTCTTGGTTACACTTTTTCATAATCTAAAAGTTTTTTTTTATGCAAATTTGTCATCTGAGCCAGTCGTACTGTGATGTCTGTATGTCCTAAGTTATTTCTTGAAATACCCTTTTACTTAAGTTTGTCAATACTTGTCAACACTTTATTTTTAAGAACAGAACTTTTTCTAAAACCACAAAATGCAGCCATGAAGATGTCACAATCTAAACGGCTTTTAACCTCAACCCTTATAGACTAACCTTGTGCCAGTGACTTAATCAAATGTTTTGGTGTATACAACCACTATAGCCAACTTAATCTTCTTGTAACGTGCGTAAACCGTTAGCAGTCCCCCACTTAAGTAGCGAAATCCAATTTGAAGGTTATTAAAATAACATCAAACAAAGAAAGACCAATTCAAAAACAAAAGCAAGAAGCACATGAATGAACACACATGTGGAATCAATAATACTATTTTAAATTGTATAGTCAATATGGATGTACAACCTCCCTTAAATTTTGGCTAGGTTGTTTATTTAAAGGTCTTTAACCTAACCGCCAGTGGGAACAACTAGTCGAGCTTTTGTTTTACTTGTGTTCTTCGATTTTTGCAAAACAAGAATGTGAGAAAACGTCATAGCTAAGTGCAGTTGCTACGTCATAGGGAAGTAGTAAAACACTTTCATGTTGGCCGAGCTCAAACAAGTAAACCCCCCCCCCATCCCCCTAACAAACTACAGGTCTCATTTCCGTCTGTCCATTTTGTAAGCAACGACATAGAGGTGTACAATTATTATCCAATATCCTCTTGTACAATTGGAACATTTTTAAGGTTTCTTCTGACATGTTATATTTCTCCTCCGTTTAACTATTTACCTGTTAAAAAGAAGGAAAATTAAAAGCAAATATCCAAGAACCTTTATTAAATTGTAGTTTAAAATTGTTTGCAGTCTGAACGTATCGTGCCTACAGACAACATGTTAAAAAATAACGGTTGATAAAATCGCGAACGGCTTTTAAATCACTCTTGCATGCATCTCTATCTATCTTACATTTCATAAGATTCAAAATTTTGTGTTCGTTCGATTGTCCTCCGGAAACGGATATGTATTGTAATCCAGGTTTTGGAAATGTTATCGTGCTCGTGAATGTGCTAATCACGCTCGTAGCTGCATATCCTTCAAGTACTTATAGAGATTTGGATATATGTAATCATTGGAATGGACGCAGGCATTTCTTGGAGTTGGGTGAACGTGGAGAATTACATGCTCGTAATGTTACCACATCAGCATATCGTGTAGGATATATAAAATACATTGCGTATGACGAGAGAGACAGAGGAATGTCCTGTCAATCAAGACGATTTGAGTCGCACTAATGGAATGGGAGAAACGTCGTTTAAGGATAGTACTCTGCAAGAAAATTACTACAAAGTTATCCTGGACCTAATTTACAGAAGCAGTCCTACGTCGCTTTTGTCTTTATAAACAAGTTTCGACACTGCTTATTTATTCGCAAATGCATAGATTTACAGAAAATATAATCACAGACCGCTTTTTCGGAGTAAAAGGTTTTTTTTTACTTTGAAAGTCCTGTGTTTCGACATTACTGTTTGCTCTACAGTTGACAAATAATGTTCTCTGATACACATGGGTTATAACAGAAAAAATGCCCGTCTCAAATTAGGTATGAGCGTCTACCCCACCAATCAAGGTATCCTTACAGTTTTCGTATTATATTCGAATTTGGTAGATGATTTCCTTAAAAAGGTGCAAACTTTCATGGCGAACAATTATCGTAATCCAAATATATCTTAGTTGCATCCTTCTTACGAAAACAGTGTCTCAAGTTTGACAAACTCCTTTCAACATATTTTCCAATTACATTCCATGAACGAATAGGGAAAACATTCTCACATAGCTTTGCGTTTACTATTTTTAAAGTCACTGATTGGAATCCACACTTTTACAGCGATTTTTGGAAGATTTTTCTTAGTGATTTCGTATTATCCTGCTAAGATCAAACAGTCCTATGTCCTTTCCGACAAAGACTGTGTAGTTATAGAGTTACTTGGTAATTTAATTACAACAATTTCATCTTTGAAACTGCTTTTCATGTCGGTAATTCGAGTTGATTCGAATCGAATTTATTTCTCGATAATTGGTACTACTTTCCTCAAGTGGATCAAAGGACCTAAAATCTCAATACAAAGATTAATTAAACGACATATACATATTCTTTCGACTACAGTAACCTCGCTTAGTGATGGCGACACCATCGGTACTTAGCTTTTCAAAATATTGTTCAGAAAGGGTTTAAAACTGTAGGTACCAGTCAATGAGTGTGAAACTTACAACACTGGTTGTAAGAAGCTCCCCCAATCCCTTCATGGGATGTAATGGGAACCATATGTTTATATTCCGACCGAATAATGTTTATGAAAAACCCATATTTCTTAATCCCTTACGATTTCCAAAATCCTATTCCTACACATCAAGCCTCCTCGCAGGATCTACATTTATTTGTTACAAACACTTTTCATTTGCTAACTTTGAAAACTCTGAAAAGTATTACGGGCTGTTTCTTGATATCGAACAAAAACTTTTGTTCGTATTCCAGTCGAATGAAATTTGATCTGGGTTCCACAATCAATCTACGTAACGTAAAATTTATCTACATATGTAGTTAGAATGTGCTGTCATTTGCGGTCAAAGATAAAGTCAGTCGAACGAAACCTTTTGACTTGGTTGGGTGGTTGGTTGAAAAGGCTGCAAGACAGCACGCTGTCTAACACACTTAAGCTAAAGAAGCCCATTGTGATACCTGCAGTTTCCTCCATAGCAACTATTGACTAGTCGTCTAGCCAATTTGCCCTTTCAATAAATTTGTCTATGAGACCGACAGGAATATCCTGTAGGGCTACGGTGCTAACTAAATGTGTACCGAATAACCTACTTCTCAATCCTGCTAGAGCAGGGCAATCCAAGAGAAGGTGTTTCGTCGTTTCCTCGTCCTCTTCCATGCAGCATCTACAGAGAGTAGAGTTTCTATGTCCCAATCTTAGGGCGTGTTTTCCTACAAGACAATGTCCGTAAGTGTTCCTATCATTGTGGATAACCTGCCTGTCGGCAAGTTAAGTAGTTGCCTAGTCCTCTTCCTGTCCACCTGTGGCCAGAGAACCCTGGCTTGTTTGCAAGTTGAAGTAAGTCTCCACTTGTCCTTCAACATATTATCGGCCCACTGCCTGATGTGCAAACGGCAGGTAGAGATTGGCATACTAACGCCTTCTTTTGCCAGAAGATCCTGTGCCGTAGTGCCCTGTCTAGCTAACGCATCCGCTACGCAATTGCCTGGAATGTCGCTGTGTCCCGGTACCCAGATGAGCCTGATGTCAAAATACTCTGCCATCACCCTAAGTGATGAGTGGCATTCTTTCACCGTCAGGGACGTAGCAAACACGGTTTTCAGGGATTTTATAGCAGCCTGGCTGTCTGTGTAGATACATATTCTTCGGAGGGTTGTGACACTACTTTTCAGTAGTTCAGCAACCTCCACTATGGCGGTAATTTCCGCCTGAAATACACTACAGTGATCAGGCAGCTTGAAGGAGATATTTACATTTAGGTCCAGTGAATGGACCCCATAGCCTACTTGCTCGTCCAACTTTGATCCATCCGTGAAAAATCTGATACTACTGGTATCCCCTTCCAGTGACTTTTCCCAGGTATTCCTGTTCGGAATAGAAGTCCTTAGATTTGTCGCTGGTATAAGGTAGGGGATACAGTAGTCCGTTTTTACGGGAATAGAGTTGATCCGGTGTAGTAATTCAGTGTGTCCGGAATGCCCAGAATATGAAAACGCCACAATCTCTGATTCTCACCAGGGATGTAGCGGCTGCCGATTCGGCCATGATATCAGGAGTACAGATGTTCAGGATAGCACTAAGTGCAGTACCTGACGTCGTGCCCATTGCCCCACTAACGCTAATCAGTGCTGATCTTTGAATTTTCATCAAGGAATTCAGAATATACTTCTCTTTGACTTAGAGGAACCCAATTTCAGTCAACTTCGAGTGACTGGTTTTGGTTCGATATCGAGGAATATGGTATTGATTTCGTATTTAATTCACGATACCAATAGGATAGACCATTTTTTTTTATCAAAAGTTTAGTTACATTTATGATTGTTGGCTGATACAGTTTCTAATCAATAAAAGTGTATATAATATGGAAAATTTCCTTGACGGATTACTCCTACACATCGGGTCTCTTCGAAGTGTATTATTTTCCTATCTGAAATATTTATGTCTTGCCAGTTGATTTTCTAACATAAAAATATAATTGTTACTCAAAGAAAATTATCTAAAGAAACTGACGATGCGAATCCTTTCGAACCTATTTTCGCACCAACCTTATTTTTCGAAGCATTTACCCTAAACAACATGTTTCTTGCTAGTTCCTTATTCTACATTTAATCTATATTATAGCATTTATAAATATCAAATAATATTACATCACCGCGAAAAACGGTTAAATCCCACAATAATTACCCAAAAGTGAGCCAGCGTATGCATTTTATCATTGAACCTTAGCAATCTCTTCGGCTCAAAAAATCTCTTGACGAATAATTCTCTTTCACTGCCTTGGTGGGACTCAAATCCACCAAAAACTCGTACACTTACCACTAAATTCACCTTTCAGAGTACCCTATACTCATCGGCTTCCACCTCATCGTCGCCACCGTCAACCATCTCACGGTCCGGTGACAATGTTTTGAAAAATCGTACGTCCCCGGATTATTGGTATCAATGTAACCTTGAATTGGTCACATGTGCTGAATGTGTTATACGGATTACATTCACCTTTGCGAATTTCTCTAAAACGTGTGAGCGCATTTCGAATACCGCGGTAGGTAAGTCATCGATGTGCCCTTGTGAGCATATACAGTTTTCGGAGCCACCCTACGATAGCACCATATCGGGTCAAGAATTTTGCGGCGAAGGCAAAGTGTTTCGTAGTAAAACACGAACGTTGCTCTTGAAGTTTTTCTATCGTGCAACAAATAGTCATGTGTTTTCGTTGCAGTACTTTTCAGAACGTAAGTGTTAATGTACTATTTTTAGTTTTTGTGGATTAGGCTACTATTTTTAGTTGTATTGTAAACAGTAAGACACTAATAAAAAGGACACTGATTAAAGAAGATTACGGAGTGTCGGGACATAATCAGCCTAATTACTTACGTTTATTGGCTATTTCCAACCTGTTTTACGCAACAAAGGCAATCGCATTTATTTACTAATAAGAAGATTTCGCAGAGATTCATCCACCTGGTCCTTCAAGCGGTGTCTTGGACGTCGTATTCTACGCGTTCGTTTGACTATGTCTCTGGATACCTTTCGTGTTAGTTCATGTTTTTCCATTATTCTGACATGTCCCACCAAACGCAATGGCTCTATTTTGTGTCGCTTAACTAAGGGTTATTCAACAGAGACGCTACAAAAGTAAATCGATAGGGACAGCAAACGACGCCATATTTTTCCCCGCTCTTCTGACATTTCTCTTCAGTAAGGTTTGCCATTTCATCATAGATAGATATAAGAGCCAACAACGAGTCGAAATTATTAAAATTTACTACCGAAATTTGGAGTCAGTGGCCTCAACTTTAAGAGCGCTACGCCCAATTTATGGTCGTCATAATATTCCTACCAGGTCAACAATTGAGCGTCTAGTGGGAAAATTTGAATCCACAGGCACAGTACAAAATGTTCCCGTGCCAGTGAGACAAAGAAGTGCCCGTAGTGTCGAGAATATTGCTGCCGCTGAGGCTTCAGTTCAAGAAAGCCCAAATGTGTCTCTCACGCGTCGTTCTCAAGCATTGGGTATCTCTGTGACGTCGTTGTGGCGAATTTTGCGAAAAGATCTTGACCTACATCCTTACAAGATCAAATTGACGCAAGAACTGAAGCCGCTTGACCACCATAAGCGTCGTATGTTCGTGAATTGGGCTGAGCAACAACTTGAAAATGATTCGGATTTTCATCGGAAAATCATATTCAGCGATGAGGCTCATTTCTGGCTGAATGTCTTCGTCAGTAAGCAAAATATGCATTATTGGTCAGACAGCAATCCACACGTAATCCGTGAGTCATCATTGCATCCCGAAAAAATTACGGTTTGGTGCGGTTTATGGGCCGGTGGCGTCATTGGGCCGTACTTCTTCCGTGATGATCAAGACCGGCACATTACTGTGAATGCGAATCGCTACCGTTCAATGATAACCGAATATTTTTGGCCCCAATTGGATAATATGGTCTTGTAGGACATGTGGTTCCAACAGGACGGCACCACAAGCCACACAGCGAATGCCACAATCAATTTATTAGAAACCAAGTTTGGTGAACGTGTTATCTCACGAAATGGCCCAGTCGATTGGCCGCCTCGGTCGTGCGATTTGACGCCGTTAAATTATTTCCTGTGGGGCTACGTCAAGTCTATAGTCTATGCCAACAAGCCAGCGACGATTGATGGACTTCGTACGAATATCGAACGTGAAATTGCAGCAGTATCGGCCGATTCATGCTTGAAAACCGTCGAAAATTGGGTTCAGCGTCTGGACTTCTGCAAGCGTGCCCGTGGTGGCCATGCAAAAGAAATCGAGTTCCATACATAATGGCATCGAACGTACTTTCACAGGAATAAAGAATTTCATTGATATCTAAAACCGGTTTTGTTTTATTTAAAAAAACTTTTGTAGTGCTCTTATTGAAAAACCGGATATATCGATGACGGTGTACAATTCGTGGTTCATACCATGTCCCATCAATCGAAAACAGGTTTATATATTTTCCAGAGAATGTTCCTCCCGAAGACAGTGCTTGCGAGGTAACCCAGTCGAGAGTAATTGGGAAATCGTTATAATTCTAAATTGTTTTAGCATTTCAAGCAGGGTTCGCATTTCGTGGGTAACCCATTATTATTGCCGTGGAGAATGGGTAGCAATCGTTTACCCATAGGGTATGGGGAAAATAATGGGTAGCTACTAGGGATGTCAAACAGGATTGATTTTAAAAAATCCCGGGATTCGGGATTTGTCGGGTCTATTTAACGGCTTACACTCCCAAAAACAACCACAAGGGGGGTAGAATACGTTAGTAAAATAACAAAATCGGGCCAAATGTATAGTTTCGGAGTTATGGGTTCCGAAATTTCGGATATGTGAGAGGGTAATGCCGTTAACATACCGTGTAAAGTAATTAATAACAGTTTTTTGTAGAAAACAATTCAAAACAAACTCATAAAATAATGTACCACTTTTTGATAAGTCGCTTAGTTATCGAGTTATCATTTAGAAAAATTATCAATTTTTTTTTTACTTTCTCAAGCAAAAACAAAAAATATTTTAAAAATATCGCGCGATTTTTCGAATATTTTTTTTTCAAACAAAAACAAATATTATTTGAAAAATTTTTAAATTTTTGAGAAACGTAAACATCCGATAACTCGATAACTAAGCGACTTATAGAAAAATGCGACATTCTTTTTTGAGTTTGTTATGACTTGTTTTATACAAACAAGTGATATCAATGACTTTACACGGTACGTTAGTGGAAAAAGTATCCGAAATGTCTGGGTTCAAAACTCCGAAACTTTCTTTGCTTAAAATAACATGATCTACCCGACGCAATAAATTTTGTAAGTTTTGGAGAGTAAGCCGTATAATAGACATACATATGCCAAAATTAACTTAGGTTAAGACGTTATTAAATCTTTTGTAGATCCTCCATTGGTTTTTAAACCCTTTTTGCACAATTTGCATTTTGCTTGAGGTGCACCTTTCGACTCTTCCAAAAAATAACACCACACTGAACTTTTGTCATTATTTTTAGTTTTATGTTTTTCAAAATTAATAATAATCCCGAAAAATCCCGGGATTTACTTATTAAAATCCCGGGATTCGGGATTCATCAATCCCGAAAATCCCGAGATTTCCCGTTTGGCATCCCTAGTAGCTACCCCCGAAAATGGGGAATTACCCACCACTATTTCCCATTACACACAGGGTAATGGGGAAAATAATGGGTATCTACCCACGGTAATGGGGAATTACTCACCACTATTTCGCGTTACACACAGGGTAATTGGTAAAATAATGGGTAGCTACCCACGGGGACGGGGAATTATTCATCACGATTACCCATTATCGCAAAAATAATAAATTGTTGTGCGTTTCTAAGGGTTTTCCATAAAGTGGTCCAATTCGTACGAATAATTTTTTTTTCAAAAAATCGCTAAAATAAGAAACTCGCTAAAATAAAAAAGTAGCTATAACGTGCGTCCAATCTAGGGCATTCAATATCGGACAGGTTTGTAATTCCGATATTTTGATATCGAAAATTTTCAATTCCGAGTTTCCGATATTAATAATTTTAAAATCAATTTTTTTTCGCAAAAAATCCTTAGATTGAAGAAACAAAAACAATACGTAAAAATTTAAGTTAACGGAACAATTTTTTCTTGAAGAAAAAAATTGACAAAAGTTAGAGTAAGTACGTTTATTTACTTTTTTAATTATTTTTCTTTTGATGCTCTTTCTGGAAGTGGGCCCGCAGAAAACAGAGGACATTTAAAGTTGTATCTTCTAAAGATGAACGCAGTTTTATAACAAAAATACCACTGACGGAAAATGCACTTTCAGATTCGACACTCGACAGTTTTAAAATATTTGTACGCCTCACGAAGATACGATTCACGCGTCCCATCCTCTTCGAAAGTGGAAATTACCCTGCGAACCGCTTTTGGGCTGATTTTTCATATCCCGGTGATAATTCAGATCAATTTTCTGCAGCAGTTGTTGCACCAGCTCAATGCACTTCTCTGAAGGACACGACCGCAAAACTCTGACCAGTCCAAGATTCCAAAAATCTTTCTGGGTAAGCACTTCCACGTTTAAGTATCTAATCGAAGACCATTCGTCAAACGTTAGACTGAATCGAGTTCCTTGAGACCGAAGATATTTCGAATTGTGGTTGCTGATTTTAGAACTTCAAACCCACAAGCTTCGAGAGACATTCTCAATTCCAAAGAAGTTATGAGCATGCTGAAGGGCAGTCCGTCCAAGGCAACGAGTCTGGACAAAACCACAGTTAAAGTGTTACCTCCAGGGCGTTCTATGCCACAGCTGACCAACCTTAGAGTTGGCGAAACATGCAGGATAAAGTAACAAAGAGAAATAGCGATAGATGACTGGAAGTATGTAGGGTTGCTCAATGCGTTTTTCTCACATTTGTCTTTGTGCATTAAACCAAAAGTACAAAGCTCATCAACTGGGAGTATTTTTGTGATAATTAAATCGAGGAAAAAATGGATAACAAGTGAAATAAAGCAAAATGTAATAAAGTGTTAGAATAAATCTGTTTATAGAGATTACAATTGAAACACCAATTTATTAAAATAAAGATTTTTCTCATTCTGTGTGGGTTGCCAAGTTTGTATAACTCTGTGCTCCAAGTTTTCCAGTGACTTTCCTTGGTTTCCGGTCCAAGAAAAACAGCTGTTGCAAACTCTTATGGCCAGTTTTTCAGTCAGTGGTGATCTTCGTTTCTTTGTTACATTGTGGTTAAACATCGAATTGTGTTTTTTAGTCATTGTTTAACTACGATTTAACCACCCAATGTTGGTTGGTTAACTTATAGTGAGAACCATATTATT
This sequence comes from Phaonia tiefii, assembly GCA_963931995.1. Taxonomy (NCBI): domain Eukaryota; kingdom Metazoa; phylum Arthropoda; class Insecta; order Diptera; family Muscidae; genus Phaonia; species Phaonia tiefii. Next base: position 43,431,358 of record OZ008369.1, read on the forward strand.
TTGACAATCAAATTACTGAGTGTCAAAGGGAGAAATGAAGATTGTATAAAATACATGTTTTAGATTTGCGTATTTGTACACATATCTTGAGTCAAGATCGTTAAATTGTTGCGCCTATATAGTTTTTTACACATTTTTGTTAAAATGACTTTAATTTTATGCATCTATTTCTTATTTTACATAATTCCATTTTATTTGTTCCCCTTTATTGTTTTGGTATTTATCCCAAAACACACGTTTTTTCCAATAAGAATACAAGGGTTGCCATATTAGTTGACAATATGACGACTTACATTAACTCACCACTGAAAAACAAAATGCAAAGTTAACCTCTAATTAACTTAGAATTAAGATTAAGTAATCCGATAGTTAACTACCCACTTAAAAACTGCCCATTAGTATATTACTCTATGGTTACCTCGCTGATACAAAATTCAGTTAGCACGCATAACAAATACAAAACCAAAAAAAAACAAAATATATTCAATATCGATACTAAGCCGAACCAATTCTAATATTTCGATACAATGAAAATGTCCGATATTTCCGAGATGTCGGCATCGATACTATCGATATTGGATGCCCTAGTCCAATCGCAAACATAATAAAGTTGTTACCTCCATAGGAGGCTTTAAGCAATGGATGTCTTCAATATGCCATTACTTTTTTAAATTTTATTCGAAAAATTGTAGTTTTAGCGATTTTTTTAACCGTTTCCGAGTTATATCCACTTTTTTATTTTAGCGATTTTCTTATTTTGGCCATTTTTTTTGGAAAAAAATACCGTCAAAAATTAGTTATTTTTTCGATTTGACGCTCCGTTTCCGAGATGTAGGGCTTTTTCTAATTTATTTCATATTCTCGATCTAAAGTGGGGTGGGGTAACCCTGGGTAACCCAGTACCCATCGTCGTGGGTAACTACCCATTATTTTCCCCATTAACCTGAGTGTAATGGGTAATCGTGATGGGTAATTGCCCATCGTCGGGGGTAGCTACCTATTAATTTCCCCATTACCCTGTGGGTAACGGGTAAACGTTCATTACACATTCCCCACGGCGATATGTATGGGTAACACATGGGGGGAGCGGGTAAATACGAACTCTGATTTCAAGATAGATATGTTAGCAAATTTTGCCGTTTAAGCCCAAAATACCACCTAAAGGTTTCCGGACTCCGATAAGACTTCAACTCCGCATTAAAGTTATTCTTGCAGTATAAGATAATTCTAATCGTACTTCTATTTTACAAATGCGTCTGTATCGCGACAACCTCCACGGCGCTCAGAGGAAGATATCACAACACAATTTAAAGGATTAAATTACATATTTTTCCGTATTAATAAAAAATAGTCACTGACTATCATCTGAGTAACCATTTTAAATCCATAACACTTCAATTAAACTGTACCCAATTAGTGGCTGTGACGTGAACGAATACATGCTATCATAATGACAATCAGGGTTGTAGATAGATAGGAAACTGGTATGAATCAAAAACATTATAGTCAGACACTCTGTATACAGAGCGGACATCCATTAACTAACTGTTCGTTATGAATACGTGGATTAATATTCAAGCGATTTAAGTTAACTCGATCATGACATACGGACGTCACGGCATCGCGACATTCCTCCATTCGATTATGGAAATCTTTGATAGGGATATATTCGCATCGTTTTTTATTTCATAACTAGTGATTCATTTTCTTTCTTATGCCCTTCTTCCAGGTAATGTTAAAATCGTTAGCGGCACACCGCGCCAGTCCATCTATCAGAGTTCTCCCAATAACAATGTACCCCAGGTTATATCTACACCCTATTTTCCCATGAACTATCCAAGAGATTATGGAACAGAACACATTTTAACCTGCGAATCGGAAAATTGTCATGTGCGTTTGGATTTTACGGATTTTCAATTAGGCCTCACATCGACAATGGAAATATTCGATTCGAACGGTCAAATGGTAGACTCCTATACGGGAGAGCATTTTCGCCCGCCCATCATTATAAGTACAGGGAAATCTTTGCTATTACAGTTTCGTGGAAATGGTGTAACTAGCGCTGGATTTCGGGCAGAGATAACATTTGTGTCGCCAAAACAATTGAAGGAAGAACGTTTGATGCCATATACGGGTAAGTGATAGATTCTACGGTGAAACAACCGGAAGTTATTGACTAACTTATCGTTCTCTGAGGGAAGATTGTGGAGGTTTGGTGTCTGGTCCCGGTGGTGCAATAACAATGATGAATATGATAGAAAATGCTACGGATGTTCGATTATTCGACTGTATCTGGATTATAAAACCGGGCAATAACTATATGATGATGAAAACCCACATCTCTCTGAGGGTAGATGAATTTCACAGCATGGCATCGCGCTCTGATTTGACAATAAGACAAGGTACCACATCAGATTCCCCTGAAATAGAAGATGTTGTTTGGCCCAACAACGGAATGAGCAGAGAGAGTCATGTGGTTCCGGTGCTGACGGGGTTTTATATACGTCTACGTGGTGTATTTGGTATGTCTTCCAAATTGGCCATTGTCTACAGTGTATTCAACTACTTGAGTGAGTATCCTTATAGGAATTGATTAACATTTCTTGTTAGATTCCGATTTATCATATTCTTCAGATTGTTACATTGGATCCGAGTTTCTGTGCGGCAACAATCATTGCATCTCTATACGCTTGCATTGCGATGGTTTCGATCATTGTGGCGATGGCAGCGATGAGCCAGATTCTTGCGAAGAGGATTGGGCTCATTTGCAAAATGATCGTCGTTGGTATTCACATAAACCCAACTATTATTTTCCCAAAATGGATCAGTATCCGGATCTGAAAACAGCAACCGGAATATTTGTCATTTCCACTTTGGGCATATTTGCAGTACTCTCCGGATGGATGGTCATTTTATATCGTATGGGTGTAAGGGCCCGTCATCAGAGAGAGCTGCAAAATCATTTGCAAACAATAAGTGAATTGTTAGGTATGTATTCGGAAAATGTATCAGCTTCCGTAGCGATATCCGAGAGGTTTGAGAAATATTGTCTGATGAAGTGGAAGAGTATGTTCCCTGAGAGCCGTTCAGGTATAACACGATTTCGAATTTTCAGGATTTCAGCGCAGGAAAAATATGTTTTGTCGTACAAAACTCAGCTGTTGATGGAAATGAAATCACAAAACCTGTGAAATAGCGGTACGTTTGAACATGGTTTAGGTTATGTGAAAGCGATTTTGTAAGTCCAGGTAGATGAAGAGAAAGACGATGACATAAGGGACAAACGAAGTGTAATTCCGAGTAATGTATGAAAAGAAGAAATATATGTAATCGTATTTTCAACAGATCGGGAGAAGATGATTTATGAACGATCAAATTCACAAATGTAAATCAGAAATAATGTAATGGGACATAATGGAACATCTAGTTCAAAGTGACATAAAGGAAGATGGCTACAATCTAAAAACTACACATTGATCGGTTTGATAGTCATGAAATGGTTTTCATAATTCGTGTACACCACGAAAACTTTTATATCAATCTTATGTCGGTGGTGCAATGATAGTGTGCGCGGCTCTTGTGCTTGAGAACGTGGGTTCGATTCCTCCTCTGAGCATCTTACATTTCTGGAACATCAGCTCGCTGAATGACGGCGCCAGTTTCGACTACTTGGCCATGAAAAAGCTTCTCAAACTACCTTTATGAAATTGTGTAAAACTGTAGGTCCCAATCAGTGTGTGTAAAACTAGAAAACGCGCACAGCTCACTGGTTGTGAGAAGCTCTCCACAGGGATGTAATGGGAAACATTTTTTTATGTGTGTGTCATGTCACGAGACCAGAAATTTATAGTGCCAAGAATGCATTCAAGACTCCAAAGAATTGTTTACCTGTATATCTTATTTGAGGGACATAACAAGGTTTCGAATTATCCTCAATGGTTTGTCATGATCATAGAACATAGAATAACACATACCTAGATAAACTTATTCTCTCATCTGACGTTTCATTTCACACTCTCATCGTAGGTTTGTGGAAATGAGAGCAATTAAATTTAAAATTATCTTACACCAGGTGGAGTTACAAAATATGTTCACTTAACTTTTTCCTGTCGTTTTGGTGTAGAACTGAAAAATTTAAATATATTTTGCACTTTTTTATTGACTTTTATCGTTGGTATACATTTGTATTGTATTTAACACAACTAGTTTGCCACAAAAACACGAAATTCGGTTGTTGTTCCTATGTTGATCGCTGTATACTATTGCCACTATCTGGTATTATTGCACCCATATTTCTACCATCCAATGTTTACTTTCCATCGTACCTATGACATTTAATTTATTGAGCGAATAAAACCTTCTATGGTATGTGTTATTCTATGATCATGATAGAGGTATGTCAAAACTCATTTTATCTATGTATAAAACAGGCTGGAACGGAATGGATAATGTAGAACTTTTCACTGAAAATCATCTAACACAACGACTGTGATATATTTCTCAAGCATCTGGGATTCTGTATTTATTTTTTTTAACCTTGTCGTAAACTCTGAAACCTCTATTGTTGGCACATCTCGAAATCAATTATTAACTCCCGCACTACTAAATAGATCGCCAAGAAGAAGTCATACCCGATGAACCGCCTAGCTACGAAGCTCCTCCCGACTATGAGGAAGTCATAAAAATTGGTATGGAACACGAAATACGTGCACCCCGTTTACGTCATCAACAGAAGCATCATCGACGACGTCGTGACCGCAGTTGCAATCGTGCCGACAGCAACTGTACCGTATCGTCTACGGTGCCTATACATAACTGTAGCGATATGCCATCAACATCGGCTGCAGCAGCTGCCGCAGCCATGGGTGTGGAGAATTTGTCACCACATCCGGTGCAAGAAATTTTGTTGGAAACTGATGGCGCCACACATGGTCAAGACATGACACAACAAATCGTGCGAGCAACACAACAATGTGGTAAATAATTTTGAATGCACCTATTATATATGTATGTTAATCTTCATATTTTGGAATTGAAAATCAAAAATTTTCAAATAAATTAATTCTAATATATGTAAATAAAGAATCCCGTTTGCAGGCATTGCAGGCGCGGCTCAAGCACCAGAGACAGAGGCAACGAAAACTGCTTGCAACTGCCAGTGTAAAGAGGAGGAGATACGCAAACAGAACTATTCCATGACATTGCCCGTAGTAGGGAACACCAATTTAACACCCAATTCGTAAGTAGTTTCTGAGTCTGAATATCTCGTAATTGAAACGAAATGGATGATGATACTTTTCAGCAATACAAATACACCCCAATTAGAGTATACTGCTCATGACTTTTGTGATGATTCCCTAAATATATCCCTTACATTAGGCATTCCCCTACCGGGAAATGCAACCGCGGTGGAGAATAACGGTGACGGTAGGCAAATCTGTGAATGGAGGATTAATAAATGTAATAAATAGAGTAATTGTAACTTTCTTCTAGGTATGACCCGACCAAAGAGTTCCGTCAACTGCACCGAACAGACTTATTTAAAGAAATCCTGGTTTGTTATGAACAACGATGGTAAAAGCTATCGCATGCAACGTTTACGTCCAACATTTTCCTCGCCCGAATCGTTCCTTAGCGACTGGTCCACTTATGGAGATTCACAAAATTACGGTTCCATTCTACCCCATGAGCAAAGTTTTATTTTAAGCAATAATACTAGTAATTTTATATCAGATATATCGCGTGATCCTTCGGCTAATAGTATAGAATGCCGAAATGGTCCTTTGCTGCGATTAACAACACCGAGAAACCAAACTAACACTAGTGATAATACCATTTACGATGATAGTCCCTCACCGCCACCAGATAGAGGTGTAAATACACAAATGATAATGTCACCGGAACTGGATAGCGAAGACGATGGTGGAAATATATCTTGTTTCGGATCTCGAAATAATCCTTTTAGAAGTAATGCCACCAAATTAAGGTACACCGCTGTTGGTTATGGAGGTGGCGTAGGCATTGCTGGCGGTGCTAGCAGCTCTAGCAGTGGTGTTGACCACAACCGGCGCAGACATGCCCGTAGTAAATCCTTTACGAATTCGGGGCATTCAAGTACCCGAAATATGTCATTAAGACGCAGCTCATCCGCGGATTTGTTAATGAACTCTCAAACAGTCAGTGAGATTTTGAATATTGATAAAGATACAACTTTATATTTAATTTGATAGATATGCATTATGAATGTATGTATGTAATGTTTATTAAGTAAACCGGTGATAACCGGAATCCAAGAAAAAACAGGCTGTTTTTTTATAGGTGTTTCCCCATTCAAAACGTATGTATACTACTTTACAGTAAGTATCATCTTACTGACCACATCTGAATCGTAGGAGCAGTCGATCCTGACGATGTTACTGTCACAACTCAAAACATATTTCAGACTGTATTTCGGCCATATCTCGACTGTCATATATCTTCAACCCCCCGTATTCAATGGATATATGCTCCGTACAGCGAATGTCTTACTAAAATGTGTTTAGGCTTAGTCACCCGTTAATCAGAAGTTGATGCATAAAGTCCCACATTCAGATCATTTGACATATTCGTTCGAATAAAAAGTACGTACATATATAAAAAATAATTAAAATTTCGTGCACCGAAAATTTCGTTCACTTTTGATTTACTTGGTACTCATCTACATACATCGTCACCTGAAATGCCCAAAGGCGTAACCCTCAAAAAATAAAAACAGTTTTTTTGATAGAATATAATACCCACGCTAAAATATATATGTGCAAAAAAGTAGACTTCCAAGTTCCTAAGGTAATCTGTGGAATGAACGCGTTTAAAATTGAAATACTTTGGATTTTATAAGGTTTTTTGCTTCTCCTGTAAAATTTTGAAAATGAGGGTTACGTCTTTGGGCATTTTAGGTGACGATATGTGGAAATTTCGTGAGCAAAATAATTACAGGGTTGCTATGCCAAAGTATTTCGTACAAAAATACTTTGACATTTCGATTATTCTAATCATAGAATAACACATACGTAGAAGGTTTTATTCGCTCAATAAATTAAACGTCATAGGTACGATGGAAATTACACAGCGGAGGGTGGAAAATATGGGTTCAATAATACCAGATGGTGGCAATAGTATACAGCGATCCACAAAGGAACTACACCCGAATTTCGTGTTTTTGTGGCAAACTAGTTGTGTTAAATACAATACAAATGAATACCAACGTTAAAAGTCAACAAAAAAGTGCAAAATACATTTAAATTTTTCAGTTCTACACCAAAACGACAGGAAATAGTTAAGTGAACATATTTTGTAACTCCACCTGGTGTATGTAAATTTTAAATTTAATTTGCTCTCATTTCCACAGACCTACCGAGAGAGTGTGAAATGAAACGTCAGATGAGAGAATAAGTTCTTCTATAGTACGTGTTATTCTATGATTCTAATACACAGACGTAAAAAAATAAATTGGATTGCGAAGAGGAAGTGTTCATGAAATATTTGCAAGGTAAATCAGAGACAGGTGGTAACTCTGCGCAGCAAAAATTTCGGTTTAGAGATAATTATAAAATTTCTTACGAAAATTTTGCATGAACTAAATACGGGACTTAACAGTCCCCTATCTACTGTCTAAGTGCAATAAGAACATGCCTGTTTTTGCCAAATGCAACTTTGATAGTCTTGATTGTTGTTAGTAAAACGACAGCAGTTCGTGTAATGATGGCATGTTGTCGATTGCTTCGTATGCTCACGTGGAGCACAGTTCCACACGTCTCTGATTTACCTTGCAAATATTTGAGTAATATTTCATATTTGCACTCCGTTTTATTTTTAACGCATGTGGCACTTTTGTTTGCAAAACTAATCGAAATGTCAAAATTCCGGTCGCAAACAATTATTAAACAATTGTTTTCGTACGAAATAAGTTTAGCGTAACAACCCTGTACTTGATTTTGCCAACGAGATTTTCGCAGAGTTGAGTACCAAGGAAATGAAAAGTGGGCGAAATTTTCGTTTCATGAAATTGTCCTTAGGTTTTATACACGTACTTCTTATGGCAACGAAAATTTCATAAAAACTGAATACCGGGTTTGAAGTGTTAAGAATTGAAAACTGTTAGTCAGATGATAGCCTGTGGCTAACTTTTCGTTTTGAATACGGTGGTAAGTGTTTCAACGTTTGGGAGTAAACATGACAATGAAACCCTAGAAAATATACTCTGAATCCAAACAGATCCAGACACACTAATGGCCAGTTTTTAAGTGGGTAATTAACTATAAGATTACTTAATCGTATTTGAAAGTTAATTTGAGGTTAACTTTGCATTTTATTTTTCAGTGGTGAGTTAAAGTAAGTCGCCATATTGTTAACGATTATGGCAATCCTTGTATTCTTATTGGAAAAAACAACTGGTTTGGGATAAATACCAAAACAACAAAGAGGAACAAACAAAATGGAATTATGTAAAATAAGAAATAGATGCATAAAATCGAAGTTATTTTAACAAAAATGTGTAACAAACTATATAGGCGCAATCATTCAACGATCTAGACTCAACGTATGTGTATAAATACGCAAAACAGAAGAACATATTTTATACAATCTAACATTTCTCATTTTGACAGTCAGTAATTTGATTGTCAAAATCATATGGTTCTGACTAAAAGTTAACCAACAAACATTGTGAATTAAATCATAGTTAAACAATGACTGAAAAACACAATTCGATGTTTAACCAGAATTTAACTAAGAAACGAAGATCACCACTGACCGAAAAACTGGCCATAAGGACGATGAATTTAGTTTACATACTATACTTGTCAAGGAAAATTGTTCGGAAAACCAAGGGGTATCGTTGAGACAGCTGATCAAGTTAGTACTTGGAGAACAAATAGAGAATGTGCTATCAAAGAAGACTCGTTGATAGGGATTGGGTTGCGTGATGTGATTTTCAAATTTCTGCTGCCGAGTGTCAAGCCAAAAGTACAAAACACATCAACTGGGAGCCAATTTTGCCAACTAAATCGATTAAAAAAAGGGATATTCAGTGAAAAAAATCTAAATGTAATGAAGTGTTAGAGTAATGTTATTTGTGTAGATCCCAATTAACACGGAAATTGTTACAATTAAAGATTACTCTCATTCTCTAATGTTTTCCTCGTAGGTCTCGGAACTCGTTAGTACAAAAAGCAACTAGTGCACACTCTTATACTATTACTTGGTGAGGAAAACGATACATTTTATCGTTGTCATCGCAAGCGTGTGTGGTTCCGTTTAGGCTCGCCAACGATGTTTTCTTTTCTAAATCCCCGAATTCAGTTCTTGCGAAATTTTCGTAAGAAATTTTGTCATTTATCTCTAAACGTAAAAATGTGTTGCAGAGAGTTACCACATAACTCTGATTTACCTGGCAAACATTTCTTTAATAATTCATCTTTGCACTCCATTTTAATTTTAACGCGTGTGTTATTACTTTTGTTTACTAAAATAATCGAAATGTCGAAATTCCGGTCTCCAACAATTATCAAACAATTGTTTTCGTACGAAATGACTTTGCCATAACAACCCTGTACTTTATCTTACCTACGAAATTATCTCAAAGAGCTGAATACCAAGCAAATGAAAAGTGAGCGATATTTTCGGTTCGTGAAAGTTTCGTTATTTTTTATACTTTACACGTACTTCTATGGCAACGAAAATTTCTGAATACGGGGCTTGAGGTTTTACTTTTGGTTGTTGAAATTAACGGAATGTCAAAATTCCCGTCCCAAACAATTAATAAACAATTCACGCAGTACGTAATAGCTTTGGTGTAACCCTTTAATAGATTTTGCAAGTAACACGTACTTGTTTGACATATCGCGATATGATACCACAATATAAGCTCCCGTATAAACGTAGTAATTGACAGATACAGTCACTCACATTTAAAGTCGGGCAGTACCATGAAAATATTTTCAGTCCAAATATTTCTGTGTTTATAAAAGAAAATATATTTTATTTTTTACCCCTTTTGTTACAAAAACTCTTGGCTTTAAAAACAACTACAATGAAATATTCTAAGTACGTTTATAAAAAGCACATGAAGTCTAAACTAAGCCTTCTACACTTTTTTGCCTCACATTGAAAGTCGGGCATAGCAAAAAATATTAAAAATTTAATATTTTGTTGTTCCGCCTTTTTGGTTCTCTACAGCTTGTAGGCGGTTTGGCATTGATTGAACAAGTTTTTTGCAAAAATCTGGATTAATATTGTTCCATTCTTCAAACAGAGCATTTTTCAGCTGATCTTTTGATGAACAGAGCCTGTCCTGCATCCTGCGTCCTAATTCGTCCCATAAATGTTCAATGACATTGAGGTCGGGTCTTTGTTTTGATCACCTTCGGACAATTATGTAGCAACCAGCTCTTAACATCGTGTGCCGAATGATTCGGGTCGTTATCTTGATAAAATTTGAAGTTTGATTCAATGCCAATTTTTTTACGTTATCTTTCAGATTTGTCTTCAAAATCGTCAAATACACATTCTTGTTCATTATTCCTTCGATAAAGTGTAAGTTGCCAACTCCAGAAGCCGCCATACACCCCCAAACCATCACGGAGCCACCACCATGTTTGACCGTTTTTCTCAAATTTTTTGATTCTAGTTCTTTGCTTGGTTTGCACCATATTTTACCCCTTCCATCGCATCCAAATAGATTAAATTTACTTTCATCAGTAAACAGTACCTAATAATAGATTGTTAAAATCATAAAGCTCCCCACTTACAGTGCTCCAGAAGTCAAAGTCCTTGGCCATATATTGATGGGCAAAAACAAGTCGGTCATTTTGGTTCTTCTTGCTAATGTGGTGCTTCTTCCGTGGAACTCGGCCATGAAAGTTATTTTTTCGAAGAAATCTTCATACTGTTTCTGGGTTAACCTCTGTCCCAGAAGCTTCTTTGACCATCGCGGTTAGATTTGGTGCAGAAATAAAGGGATCATTCTTAACTTTTCTTAAAATCATACTCGCATCCCTAGAGGAGAGTTTCTTTAATCGGGGTAGGCGTTGTTTGTTGGCAATCAACCCATCTTTTTTATATCTAGCTATGATGTCATGAACCGTTGATTTGCTTTTCTTTACTAGTTTCGAAATTTCGCGTTCAGATTTTCCTTCTAAATGCTGATCAATAACTATTTTGCGTTCTTCCAAGGTGGACTGTTTAATATTACGTGGCATTTTTACTGAATATTTTAATTGACTTCACTGAGCACTTGAGAAGATAACAATGACCAATAATTTTAAAAACAATTACAGAAAACGAAAAATTAACGGTATATTTACTGACTTCTCGCTCAAAACATTGCTTGCCCGACTTTCAATGTGAGGCAAAAAAGAGAAGAAGTCTTAGTTTAGACTTCATGAGCATTTTATAACGGTACTTAGAATATTTCATTGTCTGTTTCTAGACGTGCAATTATAATTGCTGCAATTCATGAGTTCGTTGGAGAGAGAGGTAAGAAGAATGGAACGAGGAGAAAACTTGCATGAACTCTGCAATTCTTTCAGTTCTTCTCATTCGTAATTTTTTAGTAATGGCGGCTACAGAATAATTTGACATTTCTTTTCATTTACTCATTCGTAAAAATTTCACACGAATAGTCTGCATATGTCTCAGAATTATACGAATGTCAGAAGCTGCAATAATAGAAACCAGAATTGCACAAACAGAATTGCGTACGTGTAAAAGCAAATTGCAATTCCAAAGGAGAATCATGAAGAATTGCTGCAATTACAATTGCACATCTAGAACCAGACATTGTAGTTGATTTTAAAGCAGGCATCGGCCATAGAGTAAATATGGGTAGAGAAAATCTTTCACTCACCAAATTTCTGACATTTGTCCTCGTGTGATGTATACGTTTGATGTTGAAAAGAATTGCTTTACTAATACCAGATAGAGGCAATGGTTCAAAACAACGAACAAAATAACAACAACGGCATTTCGTTTTGTGTGTTAAAATTAATGTGTTAAATACAACACAAATATATGCTAACAATAACAGGCAATAAAAAAGTTTAAAACACATTTAAATTTCACAGTTTTTCACCAAAATGGCATGAAAAACTAAAGCAAGAAGTTATTGTAATTCCACCTGGTGTATATCACTTTTCGTCAAACATCTCTCTATCACACCGACCGCATCACGAAGAGTGTGAAATGAAACGTCAGATGAGAGAATAAGTTTATCTAGCTATGGCATCCATAGACTAATACATACCTAGATAAACTTATTCTCTCATCTGACGTTTCATTTCACACTCTTCGTGATGCGGTCGGTGTGATAGAGAGATGTTTGACGAAAAGTGATATAAACCAGGTGGAATTACAATAACTTCTTGCTTTAGTTTTTCATGAGAGGATGAAAGGGTGTAGATAGCAAAGTGGCTTGACAATCCTTAACAAGTCTACATACCAATTACGGTAATAGCATAAGGTAACGTGTTTCCACGATCTATCGTAAATCATTCACAGCCGACTCGTAGATTACTGTACACTGTAAAGTAATCCCTATGTATAATAGGCCTCCGCGTGGTATCCTCTGGGGACCACTTTATCTTGATCATAAAGTGGAAGCGAATTCGAGCGGCCTCGAAATTTCCAGTCAGCCAAAAGATGTGTTGGGGGGTCAACATGATCAATTGATCGTGCCGTAACTTCATGTCTGATGGTAGCGCACTCAAGCATGCTCTTCTTCGGAGTACGGCTGGAACCCAACATCGTAGTACGGTCATGTCTCTGCTACTGATGTTGGTTACATGCGAGTGAAAGCGGAGAGATGGTTCACTCTCTTAAAACAAAACCCCCAATCTAAGGTGGAACAGCATATGCTCAGAGATGAATGGCTGGTGGGTAATCCAGTTCTAAATATGCGGACTTGGGGAACCGGGCGAAACCCCATTTAACGAAATGCCTTACTACGCCGTACAGGGCTAGGTGTAGTGGACCATTTACTTCCCTGTCTACTCGTGGGACCAAAATGGAAAAAATTACACAAAAAAATGAAAAAAAGAAAATGGAAGCAGAAATTGCTTTAAATCCGGAGGATGAAAAACCTCAATCTGGAACTATGGAGACTGAAACAGCCTCAACTTCCAGAGCTGCAAGAAGCGCAAGTGAGGAAATCACTCAAAAAATAGGGAAATTAAATGTCAATAAAGATGACAATCAAAAAAGGCTAAGTGGAGCTGCCAGAAAGCGAATGAACTTTCTTCTCCGAAAAGGATTGAACAAAGTTGAAGCTAGAGCCAAAGCCCTTGATCCAGAGGAAAAGCAAAAAATTGCAGATAACAAGAGGCAAAGATCCCTAGAGAATACTCCTCCAGAAGAGTCATCTAGAAAACGTCAGAGGGAAGGAACTGTCAAAGACAAACCCATGGCCAAAAAAGTTTACAGACCACTGACAAAACCATCCTTTAAGGATGCACTGGTTGGTCAAAAAGTAGCGATACTTGCGAAGGACTTCCCAAACACAGTCCTATCAACAGCTCAAATGGATGAAATCCGAAATAGCATCATGGATAAGGTACTAGAAGAGGAGGTAATAAAACCTCAATTCCTAAACAGTACATACAAAGCTGGCTATATGACCCTGCACTGCAAAAATGATGCCACGGCTGAGTGGATAAAAAAACTTGCTCTAAAGATTAAACCATGGGCAACAGCAGACTTGTGGGCAATGGAGGAAACTAAAGTGCCTCACCCCAAAATTGCTGTTGGTTATTTCCCCAACGCTGCCACAATTGAGACCGAAAGGATTCTATCCTTTGTCCAACGGCAAAACGATGGGCTCAGGGTGGAAGCATGGAGGATGCTTCGAAGAGCAAACAAGGCAACGAATGCTATGCTGGTCTTCTCCATTGACCAAATCTCAGCCGTAAAGCTGGAGGAAACAAAGGGTCAGATATCATTTAAATTTGGCCAGGTCCAATTACACCTCAAAGAGGCTGGTGGAAAAGATGTGGAGGAAGAGGGAACGAATGATGCTGACTCATCATCAATGGAAAGTGGCCCAGGTGAAGGTGACTCTGCACCTATAAATGCGTCGGCTATTCCAACAACAAAACAATCAAAATGAAGTGTGTCCAGGCAAATCTTCAGCATGCTAAAGCAGCATCCGCCGAAATTAGCAGAGGGTTTGCCAAAAACACCTACAACATTGGTCTGATCCAAGAGCCCTGGATTAGATCGGGTAAGATATGTGGGCTTAATATAGAAAAATGTAAGTTAATCTATGATATAAATGTAGAAAGGCCAAGAGCCGCTATAATCTTGGATGAAAACATTAACTCTCTTCTAATTTCAGAGTTCACAGATGGTGACCTAGTTACCATACTAACGGAGGCAAATCAGATGGGAGTGAGGAAGGAGTTGATAATTGCCTCAGCTTATTTTCCGGGAGAACAACCCGAAGCGCCTACTGAAAAAGTGAAGGCGCTGGTAAGTTACTGCAGGAAACACAACAAGGCGCTAATAATCGGATGTGATGCTAACGCCCACAATAAGGTATGGGGAAGCTCTGATACCAACAAAAGAGGTGAGTCACTACTAGATTTCCTTATGACAAACAATATTGCAATAGCAAATAGGGGTAAAAACCCAACTTTTGAAAATGCGATTAGACAAGAGGTCATAGATCTGACCATTGTCTCACACAATGTTCAAGATATGATCAAAGACTGGAGAGTCTCACAGAATAACTCATTCTCTGATCACAAACATATTCTCTTTGAGTTGAAAACGGACCTAATACAGAAAATCTGGTACAGGTCACCAAAGGCTACAAATTGGGAGGGGTATAAATCTGACCTTGAGGGTAGGCTAGAAACCCACGCGTCACCGATAATTTCAAGAGTAGATCTAGATGAATCGGTGGATAAGTTAACCGATGATATTTTGGAATCTTACGAAAATAACTGTCCTTTGAAAACTAAGAACACAAATAGAAAAGTCAGATGGTGGAATAAAAACCTTGAGAAATTAAGGCAATTGGCACGACGAGAATTTAACAGGGCAAAATCTAGCGGTAACTGGCAAGATTATAGAAAGGCCCTTACAAAGTATAACAAGGAGCTAAGAAAATCGAAAAGATCATCTTGGAAAACTTTCTGTGAAGAACTGAAGGATGTGCCAGAAACGGCTAGAATTCAAAAAGCCTTATCTTCACAGAAAAATCAGACAATAGGCAATCTCCGAATAGATGATGCAAATCAAACCTCATCCTTTGGGGAAACGTTGGAGCTTCTTCTTAAGACTCACTTTCCCGGATGTAGCTTTGATGAAGGTGATTCTATTAGGAACTATGAATCTGAAAATACAGTTAATTCTAACGACCCTATAATTAGACAAATCATAACATATGAAAAGATAGAATGGAGTATAAACTCATTTAAACCGTATAAATCACCGGGACCTGATGGGATATTTCCAGCTATGCTGGTAAATGGACCAGACTCACTGAGAAGACGACTGGTTCATGTTTTCAGGGCCAGTCTCGCTCTTAACCTTATCCCTACTAAATGGAAAAAAGTACAAGTGGTTTTTCTGCCAAAGGGGGGGAATAAACCAGCAGATCATCCAAAATCATACAGACCAATAAGTCTCTCGTCTTTCATGCTGAAAACGATGGAGAAACTTATTGATCTGTATATTCGTAATGAACTTTTAACTGAAAAGCCACTACACAATTTGCAATTTGCCTACCAAAAAGGCAAATCAACCATAACGTCGATACACAAACTAACCTCCATAATTGAAAAAGCACTGGAAAGGAAGGAAATAGCCTTATGTTCCGTTATGGACATTGAAGGCGCTTTTGATAATGCCAGCTATAATTCTATGGAAGGGGCGCTGATAAAACGAGAATCAGACCCAATAGTGATAAAATGGGTAAGCAAAATACTCTCACAAAGACAAATTATTGCTAATATGGGAAATACTAGCAGGAAAATAAACACTATAAAGGGATGTCCCCAAGGTGGAGTTCTCTCTCCGCTCTTATGGTCAATACTGGTTGATGATCTACTAGTAAAACTGAACGAAAATGGTTTTACCACAGTGGGATATGCAGATGATATCACAGTGATTGTAGAAGGAACACATGACGATACAATTGGAGAACAAATGCAAAATGCATTAAAATTAACATGGGAATGGTGCGAAAATGAGGGACTCTCTATAAATCCTAACAAAACCACAATTATCCCATTTACAAAACGAAGGACATTAACTATCCCTACGCTTCACATAAGAGATACGGAGGTTCAATTCGAGCAGGAGGTAAAATATCTTGGTATTATGCTGGATAGAACTCTCTCCTGGAATCCTCATCTAAACATGATACATAAAAAGGCTACAAAATCAATTTGGGCTAGTAAACAACTCCTAGGCAAAACATGGGGCTTAAGTCCAAAGATGTCACTATGGATATACAAACAAATGGTTCTTCCCAGTATACTCTATGGCTCGGTAATATGGTGGCAGAAAACCACTCAAATCACAGCCCAGAATAAATTGTCGAAAACCCAAAGACTAGCCTGTTTGAATATCACAGGGGCAATGAGAACAACGCCAACGGCTGCTTTGGAGGTTATCTTAAACCTTGACCCGTTGCATTTGGCAATACAAGGAGAAGCCTTTAAACAGGCCATCGAGCTTCATAAATTATTTAAATTTAAAGTAGGCGACCACACAGGACACCTGAAAATCCTTAATAAAGCTAATCATATTAAAGAGATGACTTTATGTAGTGATCAAATAGAGCCTGTACTGGAGCTGAAACGAAATTACACTGTTCTTATCCCAAAAAGGACTGAATGGGATTCAAACCCTATATGGCTACGTGAAGGAGCCCAAAAATGGTTCACTGATGGATCAAAAACAACAGAAGGGGTGGGAGCGGGCATAGTAGGACCCAGGTGTAGGCTCCAGATTCCCCTAAGCAAGGATTCTACAATATTCACAGCAGAATTATACGCACTCAACACGGCTACAGAAACGCTGTTAGACAGAAATCTAACAAGAACGAAAATAAACATAATGACAGATAGTCAAGCAGTTCTAAAGGCACTGAACAAACCCATCTTTCACCACAAATCAGTGTTGGAAGGCCATAGGGCCCTAAATCAGCTGGCAGAGAATAACAAGGTAACACTTGTATGGGTGCCAGGGCACAGTGGGATTGATGGAAATGACTTGGCTGACGAAAGAGCAAGACTGGGAGCGCAACGGCCATTCATAGGCCCAAATCCTCAATATGGCTTCACTAAAAAGGACATTAAAACAATGATCACAAAAGTAACAAAAGGAGAATCGAAGGAGTTTTGGATCAAAAAAGGACCACTCAAACACTCGAAAAAATTCCTATCACCCAATGAAAAAAGAAGCAAGGATGCTCTTCAATTGAACAGACCCAATCTAAGGCTCCTATGTGGAGCTCTCACTGGACACTACACATGCAACTTCATGTTGAATAAGATGCAAATAGCGGAGGAGGGAACATGCAGATATTGTTTGGAGGACGATGAAACCATGGAACATATACTTGCGAAGTGCCCTGCTTTTGCTTACCAGAGACTTAAGATACTTGGCGGATCCGAAGTTATGGAGGACGCATATAAAAAACTAGCGGTGAAGGATATTGTAAAGTTCCTGAATGATACCATGAATTAAACTTTAATGGAGGGCGCACAATAGATCTACCTTGGTCGCGGTGCAGGAGGACACGTCTCTCAACCCAATTACATCGTAAATCGTAAATCGTAGTTTTTCATGCCATTTTGGTGAAAAACTGTGAAATTTAAATGTGTTTTAAACTTTTTTATTGCCTGTTATTGTTAGCATATATTTGTGTTGTATTTAACACATTAATTTTAACACACAAAACGAAATGCCGTTGTTGTTATTTTGTTCGTTGTTTTGAACCATTGCCTCTATCTGGTATTAGTAAAGCAATTCTTTTCAACATCAAACGTATACATCACACGAGGACAAATGTCAGAAATTTGGTGAGTGAAAGATTTTCTCTACCCATATTTACTCTATGTGATCAGCTGTCTCATCGACACCCCTTGAGTGTATTAGTACAAAAGTCTGAATGAATTGAAACTTGAAAGGCAAAAATTGACCGTGTAAGCCCCGTGCATGGTACAAAGAAATGGTAGAAGCACTAGCCCAGCTGATTTGAACTTTTTTCTGGACTGAGTGTGAGTAAGTTTTTCTCTTATGTCAAAGTTTGTTTACATTTGTTTGTCTGCAACCCCCGTTCGCGAGCAACTGCTGTTTTTGAAATATTTCTCTGCAAAAATTACATAGAAACGTTTTAATTTTCACAGTTAAACACTTTCAATATATCAAATAACACTCAATCATTTTCTAAATGGCACTTTTTACAAATTTGTTTACATTTTCATCATTTTTCTATCAGCTGACTTGACGCAACACAGACACTGAGCAAAAACAAAATGCCTGTTGTTTTTGGCTTGTTGTATTTGTTGTCGTACTGCATCTACCATTATATTTCTACCATGCCCCCGTGTAAGGCTCCGTATTCAGTTCTTGCGAAATGTTCGTAAGAAATTTTGCCATTAATCTCTAAGCGGGAAATTTTATTACAGAGACTTACCACATATCTCTGAATAACCTTGCAAATATTTCATTAATAATTCATCTTTGCCCTCCATTCTAATTTTTACGCATGTGGTATTACAGTTGTTTACTAAAATATTCGAAATGTCAAAATTAATTAATAATTATCAAACAATTGTTTTCGTACGAAATAACTCTGGCGTAACAACCCTGTAATTGATTTTGCGTACGAAATTTTCGCAGAGCTGAGTACCAAGCAAATGAAAAGTCAGCGAAATTTTCGGTTCATGAAATTTTCGTTACTTTTATGCCAACGAAAATTTCATAAAAACTGAATGCCGGGCTTTACTCTTGGTTTAAGTCTGGTAAAGTAACAAAATAATTCTACCCCATACATTTTGTTGTTTGCAAAAGAAAACTTTTCCAGACCTGGAAATATTTCCCAACCACGTCGAGAAAACCCTATATAATAAACCTCATCGTCACCGACTTACTTATATAATTGTAATTTCCTACTGATATATAAACCTGGGACCTAATTATTGCATCCGTTTCGCATCGTAATCTCAATTTCGAAAGTGCTTGTAAAGAGTCAATTTGATGGTAACTTCTAAAAAAAACTAATACTGATTAAATCAATTCCTTTATTAACTTGGTTGATACAACTACATACATATGTACATATATCTTAAATTTTAATTCAAGTTTCCAAAATAACGATACGAAACGGATGCGATCATTAGACAAATTTTAGTTGGGATATATGATGTTGGTTTTATTTTTCTTAAGGTTTTTTTTTATGTTTTTCTTGTTTGTTATATGCACACACGATGTCTAAATAAATATCGATCATATTTCATAAACTATAGTGTACACTGAAACAAAAGTAATAGTAATGCACGATCAAAGCTAAAACAATGAAAGAAATATATTACAAATAATATGATTATAATATTATTAAATAGAACGTAGTACATAAATGCACAAAGATATAAATATTTATATATCCATATTTATGTGTACAGCTAATGTAAATATTAATAAGACGAAATTATATACATTCATTTTGGGAAATAATTGCTTAAATCGCAGGTGTATTAAAAACAATAATTGAGCTTAATTTAACGCGTCGTACTGAATTATCTTTAAAACATTATATGGTATTAAGAAACATTTAATGGTGCGAAATTTTGTCCCAGAAAGTAGTTAATATTGTTAAATTAAAATAACTAACAAACTCGTAACCCGTAAGCCCCTTTTAGATTAAACAAAAATTAAAACAAAACATTGCCATTGAAAAATCGGGCGATAATACAATTATTAAAGTATGTGATGGGGAAATTTTTCTTATATTCATGCTGATTAGTTAAATAAAGCCTTTCAATGTATATAATTTTGATCAAACATTTAATATTCTCATCTTCCGTCTGAATTTGTTTTATGATGGTTAGTGGAGAGATGTAAATTACTTAATCACATATAATAACTATTGCCCTTAAATGTGTGTTTTTTAATTTGTGAAGTTTTGGTTGTTGATGCTTCATCATTATTATGTGGAATGCACTATCTCAAATGTCGACTACAATCAGTACTACTACTATATTTTAATTTTACTGCTGTTGATGTTGTTTTAACGTCTCATTCAGTAGCTGCTTGCCAGTATTTTCCAAAGGAACCACTATATTGCGTAAACTGTCAATACTGTTGCGTAGACGAGCCGTTTGAAATTTCGACGGTAATTTGGGCGAACTGCTGACGGAGAATGCTTTGAATTCCTAGCGGACAGGAAATTGAGGGAAAAAAAGAAAAGAAATAAACACAACGTATAATTTTTACTTACAAATATTACTGGTCGTAAGAACAGACGTTTTCTGTTATGCATTTTGTTTTTATTTTCACGTACATAGTGTGTATAAAGCAAAGAAATTCATGGTAAAACGAAACTTAAACTAATTATTCGAATTGCATGTTGCATATGTAGAAGCAACCAATTTAAGGAAAAAATAGTATATAAAATCATATATAAACACAACTTATAAGTTAACAAAGAAAAACGTAAACTAACAGATTATTAATATATTGTCATGGTAGCGATTTTTTACATTTCAATGAATTATTTTTTTTAAAAAAAATCCAAAAATAAAAGTATATAAAGTTATTCAATAAAGAATGTGATGTAAGCTGATGTAGGACGGTGGAAAGCTGTTCTCATGGGTAGGGTTTATAGAGGTTTGGTTTGTTTAACTTATGATACCTGATGTCCCGAAGGTGAATTCGTTTCACTTCCTGTGGTCGATGACACATATGACTGAAATGTGGAGGTACCTTGTTGATCGCGACTTCCACCACCACTCTTATTGGTCACCTTCTCCTGCAAGGTATTAAGAGTCTTGGATAACCACGGCTGCCAACTATTGCGATTTGATTGCATTTCTGTTATTGTAGTACTAAGTTGATGATTCAAATCTTGATTTTTACATTCCGCCTCAACTTGTGCCAGTTTAGTTTGAGCCAATTCTAACTCTAGCTCACGTATACGCTGTAGCGCAGTGTGCAGGGGATCTAATGGGCCCAATGGAGCATCATTAGCATTCTTATTTGAATTGGTTGGAGATCGATTGTCGTTTATGAACGACACTGATGTTGTTGCTGCATTGTTTGCATGGTTATCCTTTTCAATGTGCTGGGAGCAGTTTTTGCAGTTGGAAACAGTACTCTGGGAAAGACAGAGATGCACATCAATTAAGCATAAAGAATGTAAAGCAAATGGTCTGTAAACATAGCAGTTAGATTGGTTAAATTTAATTGTGGCAAATTGAAATTAAATCGATTTGTATGATAAATGTGGTTAGGTAGCATACAATTGGAACATATCACACCTTCAATGCAAGCTTGACACCACTGATTCAAAAAATCTATCTATTAACCGTCAAAGGCAAAGTAATATACGTACCATCACACTTCCCAATGTTTCATTCATTGTCGTCATATCCTGTTCCAACCGCTGTATAATCTGTTTATAGTCCTGTATTATACCGGTATGTTTCGTCTCTCTTTCAATGGCACGTTCATTAGCATCTGCTAATTTTTGCTGTAACTCGACAATATCTGTTTGCAGTTTACGTCGCTCGCCTCCAAATCGATTTTCATAGATTTGAGCCTCTTTCTCTAAACGATCTTTATCTTGTTTCTTTATCATAAATTCGTCCTCGTATAGTTTAAGCTTTTTAATTTTACGCTCGCATGCCATTTTCATTATGCGGCGAGCTTGACTGGGGCTACGACATTTCTTGGGCAATGTCACACGAAAATATTTTAATATCCCTTCAAAATCCAACTGGCGTAAATCCGTTTCACATATCGAAAGTAGTGTAAGGGCAACTTGAAAAAGTAAAGTTAATCCATCCAATAGAAATACGTCGAGTACATGGAATACAAAGCACAATGGGAAACGAGCTGTGAATAGTGTGAGAAACCATTGAGAGGCATACATATGGGTTTCAATGCCACAGTTAAGGAAATGCTCATATAGCTTGGGCAATTGGTCTTTTATTAAACGTTCTAGTTGATACTGGCGCAAGTAAAGAACCTCAAAGCCTTGTTTATAGAGATCACGTAAACCATAATCGTACATTAGAGAGGTTAAAACACAAAATGCATCTTCTTCTGGCATCTAGAAAAGAGCAGTAAGGATATTATTATTGATCTACGAAAGTATTTAGAAACAAATCGTACATGTAATAAAAGACTGGCAGCTATGAAACTTAAACCTTGACAATAACCAACTTCACTGTCGTATACCGCATACGCTTTAGATACCTTAAAAAGGGCATCTTGACCTGCAAAAAGGAGCAAGTATCTTAAATATAGCATTTTAATACAACTTAACTGAGACACAATTACCTGATCCACCAGTTTCCTTAAAACATTTGTGAGCCGGAAAGGTGCGGTGAATATCACGCTGTATAACCGTTTCACATTTAGTTTCCTAAAAGATAATACATTTTATAACATCAAACTGAAGTCTTTTAAAATCGATTCAAAAACCCACTTTGGTTATTAATATCTTGTACATATCAAGCATTTCAGTTTTTGACTCAACTCCAGCCAACTTTTTCCAAATCATTTCACGTAGCGCCTCGGGAACTCCCAGGCGAACAAGGGCAGCCAAATTCTTGGGTCTCTTCTCTCCATCCCACTCTCTCAGCACGGGATCCCATTCATCTAAGGTATCTTGTGAGCAATCTTTAGATACTTCCCCAGTGCCGCTTAACAAAGGTTCATCACCATCTGATAGATCATCGGGATCAGTAGGGCAATCATCTTCTATTGATGCTATCGAAGATGAGCGTACTATGCGCGATAAATTGTCCATGCCAAATTTTAGTAGATACGACGAAGACGACGTCGATTGCGAAGGTGGTTCCACAATCTCTTCGGATGTATCAATAGAATTTACTTTCCAACTAAATTCGTCTGTTGTTCTAGTCAAATGTAAAAAGAATCGTAATGTCATCGGTCTCTTAGAGATAAAATGATCCATAATACGTAATTCTCCCGCAGACTGTATGGTTACTTGCGTCTCAATAACGAATCGTACTGGCTCTTGAATGCCTCGTATAACAATATCGACAGCGACGGTTAAGAACGTTTTTGAAGTTTCTACATTCAGCTGATCAAATGCCTTCTTGCTGGTCTTCCATTCAGCTTGTATATGGTAAGCATTCAAGCAGAGAGGAGTTACCGGAATCGGGGCATCACCACCACTACTACAATTAGCTGCTGCATTTTGTTGCACATAACCCATAGATACCATGTCAATTAAACGCATGTCGGCTTGCCTTACTAATTTTCCTGGACTTAACAGGACACCAAAGCAACGTTCAATTAAGAGAGGCTGCAGAGTGGTAGATGGTGTCTGTTTCACTGTTATATAGACCTCTTTCTCAGCGTTGACACGCAACTTGAAGCAACCACGATCACGTGGCACAGGCGCAAAAGAGTTTTTAGCCACTTTCTCTCGGATTTCGAGTGAGACTAAAAACTCATATCCCGCGGTGTTGAGAGGATTTCCGCTGATATCAGATGTTATAGAATTCATCATAGTGTTATCCGCAGCAGATGTGAGACTACAGGTCATGCTTGGCGGATAAGTTTGAAAAGCTTTTTGAAAACAAGCTGCAAATAGGAACAGATAAAATTATTTTAAAGCGTGTGAACAATTACCAATCAATCCCCGACCCTCTCTAAAACTAGTGGTTGTAGAATGTAATATACTTTATATCAAACAAAAATGCTAGTATGTAGTTTTACACTTAGTTTGAAACTTTCAGAATTCTGTTTTCCTGAAGTAGTTAAATGACAAGTTTATGGAACAGTAAAAATTATAGAGGTATTCACGATGTTGTAATTGTAGTAAATTTGTACAATAAATACAATTATTTAAAACGACTGTGGGCGCACCCGTAGTCAGTTTGGCAGAGAGTTTATTGTCATGTATAAAATAAACAATTGATGCTTATAAGACTTAAGACTGAATCTCAAAGGAAAAAAAAATTATTTAATTATTTTAAAAATTTAAAATCAAAAAACTAATCGTTAAATTGAAACGTATTACTTAAATTTCCAATATCTTGATAACATGGGTATTAAGGGACAAGTTTTATTTATCTTTTCCAATTAATTTTACAGTTCCATAGTTGTTGATCTCGGCAACAGTTATCTTACTGTAATGATTCAATACTAATATATTACAAAATTATAATTCTTGAGCATTTGTCCCATGAGCAAATGTCGAACATGTTATTGAGCAATTAAAAACAAAATGTAATCAATGATTTTTAGTTTCAGTTTTTAGTCTGTTAGTTCACATGTGATATGCTCAGTTTCAGTCATTCTCCATTTAAATGGAATTTAAATCCCTAATGTTTGTCATTTAATATGAAACTTGTCTGTTAGCTTTGAAATGAAGAGTATGAGAAGTTCATACTATAAATTAACAAGGTAAGAAATGTTTGAAAAATGGTTGATTGGTTTTTGTTGAAATAATTGTCCTTTCCGTAAAGCACACTCTCTGGCACGTCTAATCTCGAATTCCGTCACAAGTTCGTCATAAGATACACAACTTCTGTGCCCGAATTGGTCACACATATACAAACTATTGTATGAAATTTACATATTCGATTTAGTATCCTTCGAAATTCTTCCAGCACCAATTCACACAGATAGCCAATCATTCCAACAAAAGAGCAGAAGCCTTTTTCCTCCATAATCTTATTTCCTCGTGTGTTTTTGGTAAATTTTTATGGCGTACTTTGAGGTTAGTTGGTACTTTGAGTTGTGAGGTTAATACCGGTTTGCATACTACAAAGAAGTTTACGGAGGCGTTTTAAAGGGCTTATCCCGGATGACAAACATAACAACATTGCTGATCCGATTTTCTACGAAATAACACAAAACTTAGTAAATCTAAAAAGGTTTCAAAGTGTTTGAAAAAGTTTAACATTTATATTAATTTTATATATATGTAAATTAAAACAAAATATTAAAAAATGATGCATCAGATCTTAACCTGGACAATACACAGATACAAACATTCTGAATATACAATAAAAATTGTACAAATACTACAAATTACAACTTTTGTCTAAATGGAAACACAAAATCACTCAATTTGTACTGCTTTCATTAAGTACATTCTATATAAACGAACATCTGTTTTTTACTTTTTCACTTTTCTTAATATTGTTTTATTATTATCATTTTGATGATTGAAAAGATCTATTTGGCTTCCGATATCAGTTGGCATAAAGAATATTTTAACCTTCGCACACAAAATAACTTCAACACACTGTTATCTAATCGTATCTAATAAGACACTTGTCATTCTTAAGCTTTCAAAATATTTACGCGCACAACACACTAGTTAAACTGAAGCATGTTGTTTCGCGTCTATTCTCTGGAAGAGTACAAATGCAAGTTTGTCTAAATAAACTAAAAACACATGATCGAATTTGAACAGTTGTATGTAGGCCTTTAAATCTTTGACATTTGCCAAATAAATGCTAACCCAGTGCAGCATATGAACTCCAACCGAAAGTACATACATTTATACACGTATTCATACTTACCACTGACTTGATTCACAGCTTCAGGGATATGGCAACGAAATACATGACACTGAAACAAAGATTCACCATGCAACCAAGTGAAAGCAAAACATCCATGTTCCACCGTCTCTATGGGACCACGGAAATACAGAATTATACTCTGTATTTCATAGGTAGCTATAATGGTATTCGATTCGGCGTCATGTAGAACAACCAACCCATCTGAACAATTAGGAATACTAATGGATATCTTAAGGCCATTTGTAGAAGTACCATTGTTCAATTCGCTCATAATGCGATATACATCTGACTCTGATTTAGGTGCGTTTATGTTTGCGGCACCTAAGTAAGTTACACCAGAGAATATAGTACAGCCTTGATCGATTTCGGAAACTATTAAGGAGAAAAAATTAAAAAGGAGATATACACAAAAACAACATACGTTAATGAAACAAAACACTCACTTTCATCGTCTGTGTCATTTCTTTCTGGCTTCATAATATCTTGCTTTTCCTCCACTTCAGCGCCATCTCCTTTAGATCTCTCGGTCAAGGGTGGGACTTGTGTGACCGAGTTCCCGTCGATGCAGTCATAAAACACTGACTGCCCTACACGATTTAATGCCGAATTTGAACCTTCACTGTGGGATGTATCTGTAGTACTACTGGCCTTCTTAGCACTCAGACGTGGTATTGTTTGTGTTTTCATAGCATTCGCGCTAGTTTTATCCTGTGGCACTACCAATGCTGGGCTTGTTGTGCCCATCAACGGTAAAGTTAACGATTTTTGTCTAACATTAACAATGCCAGAGCTGCCTAAAGATCAACGAAAATCAAAACAAACATTTACAGATTGATATAATTTAAAAATTTACGTTCTATTGACTTTCAGGGGCAACTTTGAACGAATAAGAAAATAGCTCTTAAAGTATAGTAGACAAAGTAAAATTGCCGTAGTATCGAGAGGTGTTCCTTCCACTATGATGAAGATATGTAAGGTTCGTGTATATACTACGTACTGACGACGTCAAGAGTGAATATAATGAATGATTAGTTGAATGCTCGCATTTTGGAACTTGAAATTCAAAAGAGGGGCGTAGTTGTTTTCCTTCGTTTCATGAAACTGTTGAGTGAGACGACGTACATACATATGTATATTTTCTGTTACCATAGCAGCCAATTGTTTACTGTGTGTTGAAGAAATACAACAAATTTACACAGCTGCTTTCATTGTATCTTTAGGAAGACTTCAATTATACGATTGAATGCCTTCGCTTTATAGGTGCGTTACAAATATTGAACTTTAAATTGGAACAAGTTGTACGTGGCCTTATCCATAGGAACAATTAAATCTTTATCGGAATTGGAGTAGCACCGTTACGCGAAAACGACGTCCATGCTTTGCGAAAAACATGTGGGTTTTTGACAAGAATTTTTGATTTTCAACTGTTAAATTTGTTAATTTGACTTCAGATAAAGTAGGAAGTGTGAAATGTTGGGCAAGAAATATAAAACCGTAGGACAACTCAGGCCTTAGAGTAAACTATTCCACTAGATCTGCAAATTCAATTTAAATCGAAACTCTAAATTGCCCCTAAAAGTGTTCTGTTTAGCATTGTTTAGCTTGTAATAGAATGAGATGTAAATATTGAATACATGAACTGGACTATATTGATATCTAAGTTTATTAACAGTCACATTTGAGCTAGTCTGCAAAATGTAAAGTATTTTGGATACAAATGTAGCAACTACATTTGTTAACGAGACGATAAATGTAGGTATTACTTTGGTAAAATCCAGTCGTTAAGTAGAGGGGTTGCATTAAAATAGTATACATCGTTTTATATATTTTAAAGAATTTTTTCCCTGTTCAAGTTTATATTATTCGATCTTTACAATGTTATGATCAATTACTATTAAAAAGTACTTTTTCTATGAAAAAATACAATTTAATTTAATTTCATTTATTATTTGATTGTAACAAAGACTAATCCATACATAGATACTTTTATTCTCTCAATAAATTAAACATCATAGGTACGGTGGAAAGTACACATTGGATGGTGGAAAACATGGGTTCAATAATACCAGATAGAGGCAATAGTAAACAACGTTCCACAAAGGACCAACAACCGAATTTCGTGCTTTTGTGGCAAACTAGTTGTGTTAAATAAATACAATACAAATGTATACCAACGATAAAAGTCAACAAAAAGAAGTGCAAAATACATTTAAATTTTTCAGTTCTACACCAAACCGACATGAAAAAGTTAAGTGAACATATTTTGTAACTCCACCTGGTGTAAGTTACTTTTAAATTTAATTTCTCTCATTTCCACAAACCTACGACGAAGAGTGTGAATGAAACGCCTTATTGCCCAATTAAGCTACACTCCAGTTCACTTATTTAAAGGCACTAAAAATTCCATATTCAGCAGCCTGTATCTTTTTCAATTTGTAACCGATTGTAGAATTTTAAAGTGGAAATGGCAACTACACATTTTGAGATATAAAAAAAAATCATGACAATAGTGGTTTCTTAACTAAGAACTTTTTTTTTTAACAATTTATAAAAAAGTCAAAAAATGTGCTATTTTTTTTTTGGTTCACTTGAATAAAGGCACTTTATTATTTTTAAAGTAAGCGATGATTTTTGGTAGGGAGCGTTTGTTTATTACAATTTATTACATCTTAATCATTTTACGAGTAAAAATGGCAAAACAAAAAATTTTAAATCTATCGCAAAAAACTAAAATCGATGTTTACCGTTCTGAAGAATATTCTAACCGCGCAATAGCTAAAAAAAATTGGACGGAGCCCAACAGTTGTCGACAATTACATCAAGGACCCCGAGGGGTATGGAAAAAATTTTAAAGGAAGGTTCTCATTGTATCTATCTACGTATGAGAAAAGAAAAATCATAAGAATTTGTCAAAAATAAGAGCTCAAGCTGGAGTGGAAGCGAGCAAGTCATCAGTACGCGAGTAATTAAGAGTTGTGAGTATCCCAAATACCTGAAATTACAAAAAAAAAGCCGCCACTTAATGCTCCTCGTAGGGAAAAGCGGCTCCAATTCGCAAGAGACTGGAGAACCGTTGTATTTGGGGATTTATTTAAAATGCCTATATATAAAATAAGTAAGGTAAACTCGTTAGAACAGCTGATTTGAACATTTTTCTTGCTTAGGTGTTTCTCTTATGTCAAATTCACATGTATTTTGTTTTTGTACCTTTTTGTTTACTTTTACAGTAGATACACACATGCAGAAAATTTGACAGATGATGGACACCAAACAAAAACAAAATGCATTTGTTGTATCAATTCCTGCTGCGTTTACCTTACTAATTTTACCATGAGCATGTATTTATGTGAGTTGCGCGTGGGGATAGGTCATTATCAAGGCGAATTTATACAAGGTGGAAGCACTAGAATTCGCCTTACTTTTTGCGCTGGTTCTGTCAAAAATAGCAATTCGCCTTTTGTGGTAATGTCAAAATATGACATTTGTATTGCATGCGTATACGTATATACATACATACATATTTTTCATTTATTTGTGCTGTTTCTGTTGTGAAACAGCACAAACACATCCGGCAATGACTGCCCCACAACAAGCGTTTGTTGTCGTCGCGTGGAACATGAAACATCGGTCCCGTACCGCTTTCAAACTTTTTATTGCAAATAGCACATTTTACCATCTTTAAATACTTTTTTTTTTACTTTTAAGGGGAAACTTTCAAAAAACACAAGTTTATAAATTAACTTCACTTTGCCAATAAGAATGTAAACAAAACTAATAAGTTTGACAATTCGAGCTCAATTCGCCTTGGCATCAGCTGTTCAGAATATGAATCAGCTGTGCGCTTGCTATAACCTGAAGTAGATCAGCCTTGGTCATTATCAATTGTTAAATTCAATTCCTAATTTTTTAGTTATAAGCAAAAATACATATGTCATGGAGATTATTTTAATGTTTTTATTATTTCACTTTCTTCTCCCTTCCTCTTTAACGCTTCGTCTGTGACGAAATATCTAAGGCAACAACATAAGGCAATCGCAACAATAAAAAAAATTTGCTTGCTTTGCTTACTTACTAAACCTCAGTAGCTGAGCGACAAACGGTTCTGTTCGTATCGAGCGGTTAGTAAGAGACCGATTCGTATGTTACGCTCAACCCGAAACCCGAGACCGACAACAAGAACGATAAGAAAAAAAGTGTTGCTGTTCAGACACTGCGCGATTCCGTTTAATTTTTTTTCGGTATTTTGAGTAAGCAGACCGGGTAGAAAAATTTGGTTGAGCATATTTTGCAAGGCTGATCTAGTAGAGGTTAACGCAATAGAACACCTGATTTTGCTTTATTATGACTCTATCTGTCAAATTCAATGTATTTTGTTATTTTACTTTTCTGTTTACTTTGTTTGGTCATATGTATTTGTGCTGAATTTGACATTTAGTCATATAACAAAAACAAAATCCCTGTTGTTGGTGCCCACAACAACAACAAATCCTACTGCGTTAACCTCTACTAGATAAGCCTTGATATTTTGCGAGCTCTGGTGCGAATGTTTACATTTTAAACTTGATTCCAAATATATTTGTACGGGTAAGGGACAGGACACACCACTCTGCGTGTTTTTGGTTTGTGCGGCTCAGTAAAATCTCAAAAACAATGATCTTTTAAATCGGACCTCTATATACCAGATGCCTCCATATACCAGCTTCTGAAAGCCTGACTCCTCCCCTTCAAATACTTAGTACATTCAACCAATCGGAGATACAGTTTAGAAGTTCTGATATTACCACTTTTTTTGCAATCGGTCCCACTGTCAAACGTATAAAAACTAGCAGAGTTCCTTGAAATACAGAAGATGATTAACGACGCTTTGTTAGAAGGAAATGATACAAAGACGATCTAGAATTAGACGACCAGAAAATGTGCGCAATTTGACAACAAATTTGGAAATCTTCTCTTTACATGTTGAGGCAGATACATATTGGTACACCACAACTTTCGAAGAGTAAACATAATTTTAGGAAATAAAGAGTCGATATGGCTACTAGAATCAAGTTTCTTATCTAGAAAACTCCATTCTAACATAATTTAAGTAAATTTTGCAGCCTCGATCACCATGTACATAGTACCAACACACATATCCCTAGTTTTGGAGACATTAACGCATAAGTTATTATAAAGTAGCCATTGACTCACATCCAATAATGTAATCTGAAAACAATGTGCATATCATCAGCATAGGAAAACAATTGACACTACAGGCACTGGTAGCTACATCATTAACGTACAATATGAATAGTAGGCACCTAATACGGGGCCTTGATTATAATTGTGGATGGTTGGGAATATATGTAGTTATTTCAATGCCCACCAAGTCATATCATCAGCTTCTTTCACCACAAGTATTTAGGAATATCATCACTCATTATAGGGATACATAAAGGGGCAACTTCTCAAGCGTCTACATAGCTACTACTTATCTAAGCTGCATCATATTCGAATTACACTTACAAAACCTTTTTGTTTAATGCTATTTTATAACTCCATAATTTCAAACTTATCTGTTCATTATTAATCTTGCTTTTGATTTGAATTCAATACATCTTATACATCTTAACGACGTAAATATCATCATTTATAGCAAACTAAGATTGTGGGATAAGACTTGAAGAGGTAATTGAACTTCGGTTGTATATTGAATAGCTTGAAATGCATTCATTGTCTGCAGCAATAATAGGTATTTTCTTATATTTTGCCGATACATATTGCTGACGAAGGCGCATACATACAATACAGTTTATACATATCGCTCGTTTCGTGTAGGACCGTTACAACTAAAAATATACCGGTTTTGAACGGAGACAAATTATTCTCCGGGAACAATTCCTTCGTATAATATAATTCCACTACGTAAAATGGTTATACTTTTGGTGTGAGAGAATTTTCAAATTAGAATTTTGCATAAAATCGTATACAACTTGAAACTTTCAAAATCTTTTACTCGCAACTATGTTTTTTGAGTTGTGACTGTCTTGCACAAAACAAGATATATTATTTATTTATTTACTCAGCTAAAAAAACAGCTGGATTATTTTTTCGAAAAACAACTTAACTTAACTTAAATTAATTAAAAAGTGAATTATAAATTAGGTCTAATTTAACGAAAATATAAATTCGCAAAAAAATTAAATAATTTTACGTAAAAATAAAATATAAACTATAATAATAAATATACATACATACATATATAAGAAAAAAAAATAATAATAATAATGTATTGTGAAATAAAACCAATAACATGAAAATAAAGAAAGGCGACAAAAAAAATTAATTTAAATAATTAAAAAAACTAAAAAAAAAATGTTTAATTATATTAAATAAAACATAAATAAATAAAAATACAAAAAAAAAAAAAAAATGGATGGATAAAGAACAGCAACGATGGAGACAGGAACAAATGAAACATTGGTAGGAAAAAAACAGGAACATTAATGACGGATGGAAGTACAGGAACCATTGAGAATTTGAAGAGAAAATCAAAATGAATGAAGACCGGAACAGATAAATCAAGTGCTGGACAGGAGCGTGAACTTAGATGACAGGATGAGAAGACTGGAACCGATTGAGGAGGTGAAGAAGGTGAAAGAGCAGGAACAATGAAGACAGGAACAGATTAAACATATGATGGAATGAGCAAGAACTGGGAAGGCAAATAAACAGGAGCATGAGATAGGGATGAGTAGGAAATATGATAACAGGAACCAATGATAAATTTTAGGACAGATAAATCAAGTGCTGGGCAGGAGCAGGAACTTTGATGACAGGATGAGAAGATTGGAACCGATTGAGGAGATGAATAAGGCGAATGAACAGGAACGATGAAGACAGGAACAGATTAAACATGTGACGGGATGAACAGGAAATGAAAATTGAAGAAGACGAATAAACAGGAACGATAAAGACAGGAACTGATGACTGTTGATATACGTGTGCAAGGTATAAGCACGAACTTAGATGAAACGAACGATATGAAAATTTGGATCCACAAGTAGGATTCAAAGGAACGATCTGGCAACCTCAGTTCAATGAACATTATTATACATTAATTTACGCCTTATTAATTCAATAGTCAGAAATAGAAAATAAATGGTATAATTCATAAAAGTTTTACAAAGGCTATAGAGCGGATTAAATGCCTCATAATTATAACTAAAGGTACATTTAACGGAACGAAATGTCTTGAAGCGCGAGTAGGAACATTAAAGTGTAGTTTAGATAGCAAAAGCGGATGAGAAGATTGGAACCGATTGAGGAGATGAAGAAGGCGAATGAACAGGAACGATGAAGACAGGAACAGATTAAACATGTGAAGGGATGAACAGGAAATGAAAATTGAAGAAGACGAATAAACAGGAACGATAAAGACAGGAACTGATGACTGTTGATATACGTGTGCAAGGTATAAGCACGAACTTGGATGCAATAAGCATGAGCAGGAACGATATGAAAATTTGAATCCACAAGTAGGATTCAAAGGTAGGATCTGGCAATCTCAGTTCAATGAACATTATTATACATTAATTTACGTCTTATTAATTCAATAGAGTCAGAAATAGAAAATAAATGGTATAATTCATTAAAAGTTTTACAAAGGCTATAGAGGGGATTAAAGGCCTCATAATTATGTTTAACTAAAGGTAAATTTAACGGAACGAAATGTCTTGAAGCGCGAGTAGGAACATTAAAGTGCAGTTTATATAGCAAAAGCGGTGAGTTAATTTCTCCTTTAATTAGTTTTACCATAAAGATGATTCCTAACATAATTCTCCTGCGTTCAGGAGTTGGCAGATCAATCAAAGCAAAGCGATTAACATAGGGGGGTAAAATAGTGTCAGAATCCCAGCCAAGATTTCTCAAAGCGAAGAGCAAAAACTGTTTCTGTACTGATTCAATTCTATCAATATGGCACCTATAGTTTAGGGACCAAACTATCGACCCATATTCGAGTATTGGCCTTACAAGACTAGTGTATAAACGTTTCGATAGATAAGGACCATTAAACTCAATATGCACATTAAATGTCAATTTAGGATCAAAGATTACCCCTTAATCACAGAACGAAAAAACATTTGCCAATAAACTATTATCAATCAAATATGAGGTTGGTAAACTATTTCTCCTATGAAGACATTTTATTACATTTTCGAAAGTTCAACAACATATTATTGCAACGACACCAATCAGCTAACCTCTCCAAATCCTCCTGAAGTGACTTTCATCAATCGTCCCAAAAGATCGAAATAACTTTACATCATCCGCATACATTAATATTTTCGAATTTAATGGAAGGTCATTTAAAAACAAATTGAAAAGAACAGGACCCAAATGACTTCCCTGGGGAACA
Organism: Phaonia tiefii; assembly: GCA_963931995.1. Lineage (NCBI taxonomy): Eukaryota > Metazoa > Arthropoda > Insecta > Diptera > Muscidae > Phaonia > Phaonia tiefii. The sequence continues at coordinate 43,465,531 of OZ008369.1, forward strand.
CCAGAAGTGACAAATATTCTACGAGATATACAACCTTAACAAATAAGAAGACAGCAAACGCAATAGACGGCATGGAAACCATATCAAGTCAAGTTTTAGGAGTAAAAGTCTATGGCCAACTCTATCAAAGGCCTTACTGAAATCCGTGTAAATGACATCAGTCTGTAACTTTGACAAGAAGGATGCAAAAGTAAATGAAATAAAGTCTAATAGATTGGTGACTGTCGATTTCCCTTTTAAGAAACCATGTTGGTGAGGCGAAATAATACCCTGTAGTGAGAGGACAAGCTTACAAGTTACCAATTTTTCAAAAAGCATAGGTATAGCACTTATCTTTGCTATACCCCTGTAGTTTTCCATATTCGACCTACATCCGCTCTTATGGAGTGGAATAAAAAAGCTTTCCCTCCACAATGGGGGGAACATACCATTGATCAAAGAAAAGTTGAACATTTTCGTCAACGGAATATATAAAGCATCAGCACATTCACGTAAAACAATAGATGGCACCCCATCAGGACCAGGGGAACAAGTTGGTTTAAGGGATAGGAGGCCCATATACACATCATTAAAAGACAAAGAAAAGTCAAACATCATATCAAATCTTTGAATAGTATAAGGATACTCTGATGGTAATTCACCACATTTTAAATAGGTTGATAGAAAAAATTTTGCAAAAAGATCTGAAATCTCAACATCCGTTGATTTTAAGACGCCTTCATATTGCAGAGAAATCGGGTATCCCCTTACTCTCCTTTTAGAATTCACAAACTGATAGAAATACTTAGGGTCCAAATTTAACATTGCCTTAACTTTTATAAGATAATCAGCATAACATTTACGATTCAACGCGTCACACAATAATTCATATAATCAATACAGGACCCACTCCCCTTGAACCTTTTATATAACGTATTTCGGTGATTCCTTAAACCCCTAAGTTCCCTTGTGAACCACGGAGGACTCGACAAATCAGTATTGGCGTAAGCAATAGGCACTGATGAACGAAAACTTGAGTGTATCACATCATAAAATTCATTAAATTCCACAAAACGAAGGCCAAATAACATCCAAAAGAGAATTACGAAGATTTACAAAATTAGCACGTTTAAAGTTGTAAGAATGACTGACTTGCCCTGTTGGTCTATTCAAACAATCATTACAAGCTAGATCGATATTCAAACACAAAGTCGGATGATATTTATCCTCTGGTAAAACAAAAAAAAAATAAAAAATTCTTTCGGCGGCGGTCACCTCGCATAGTGACGGCGACACTATCGAGTATATAGCCATGAAAAAGCTTCTCAAAATACCGTTCGGAATCGGTGTAAAACTGTAGGTCCCAATCAGTGAGTGAAAATTGGAAAGCGCACAGCTCAGTGATTGTGAGAAGCTCTCCCCGGTCCCTTCATGGGATGTTATGGGACACAATTTATTTATTTATTTATTAAAACAAATGGTAATGCTATATGTAGGGTCAGCTCTGAAATATTAGAATATACTAAGTCCAGTAGCCTATTAGATACATTAAAAACATTATTAAACTGCATGAGCCCAAATACAGATAACATATCAAAGAAAGTATTCAACCGGACACTACAAGAGGGAACCATAAATCCCTGCTCAGAACATAGATGCCACGATGCATCAGGAATATTAAAATCACCACAAATAAAAATGAGTCCTGCAAAGACATCAGTTCCAACACCTCACCAATAATTCTACCGTGTTCCATATACATACTAATATCCGAAATTGGAGGAATATATGAACAAACAATAAACATATTCACACCACCAAAGGTCAACCGAAGACACACACATTCCGAAACAACAATTGACAATTGACACCAACGAAGAAGGAATAGAAGTATGAACCGCAGCAAGAACACCACCACCTTTACGTAATAAACGATCTTTTCTATAAACCTTAGAATTGCTACAAAACACTTCCAAATCACATGTTGTCGGTTTCAACCACGACTCAGTAAAAACAATGACAATAAAATTACAAGAAAAACTATTCAAATAAACTTCAGACAGTTTCGTATTCAGTCCAGGAACATTTTGATACATCAACATAATAGAGTCATTTAGTTTTTTGAACGTTGCAACTCAACAGGGGCTACTCGCCGTGTCCTATCACGAGGAATGAACTCTCGAACCAGGTCACCATCAGGCCAAAATGATTGCTCAATCAATACATCGAAAACTTTTTTCGGAACAATGATCCTAAATGAGGAAATATCCCTAGGCACAGAAAATTTAAATTTAAAAACCCAACAATCAGTATCACTAAATTCAGTAAAATTCAATTTTATATAATTAAAAATGTTAGACGTGTCAGGAGACAGTCCTACGAGGTAGTACTACAACCAAATCAGCAGTCACTGATGCACTTAATGACGGCTGAGTAGAATATACACTACTGCCCGTGTCCTTAGAAATAGAGGACAACTCGGACACTTGGCTTTTACCCATAGAAACATTAACATTTGGAATTACTATATCTGAATCCAAAACAACAGAATTTGGAGAAGCAGGAACACCGGAAACTACAGATGAAACAATAGCAGAACCAACATCAAGATATCATATTTATGACATCGCTGAATGAACATCACGAATATAAAATAAAATAAATTTTAGTTTATTTTCTAACCAATTTGTCACGCATTTCTGCTGATAACTAAAGTGTTAGTTATATGGGCTTTTTGGTAATTTCAGTGTAATGACAGTAAAACAATTTATTCCATATTTTCTTTAATTTTATCTTTTGTCGTTTTATTTGTATGTACATAGTACTATTAGTATTAATGGTGATTATAGCCTACGGCGGAATTTAAGTATTTATACTATTGATTTAATTTGTTGCTTAATATATTTCGGCGTGGCAGGACTTGGGAACTTTCAGCTTACACCGGCTTCGCGGATTTGCCATAGATTTCTGTGTAAAAAAAGATTTTTGTTTGGCATTTTATCCTCTGTAATCCAATACTGTCTTCGCGGCTTCGGCGTAGATTTTTGCTTTGAAATTTCTTTCCACGTAGCCGTTCTAAGGGATGTTCTGGTCCTGGGAAGGTCCAACAGGCCAAAAATTAGTGAAATCTTAACAGAAGAAGACAAATGAGATTTTCATTGGATCTATATAAATGAGTTTTTTCTGAGATTTCGTTTCAAAAAAATAATGTTGCCCCTTTAAAGTTGTTTCTTTTTTAGGGTGAGAAACGAACATAGAAATGTTGCAATTTCTCACAACTGTATGCTTTTTTGACGTAGAATACGTCTTACCTTACGGTATGAGGAGTCATGTCAGGTTTTATTGTTGTAATCTTTATTTCATTGAATTTGAGGAAACGGCTAGATGAATTTTTTTAAAATTTTTTTTGTAGGTAAATGAAGATGTTATCTTTCGTTTGATATACATTTCATATTGGTTGATATATTTCTAGTATTTTAATTTCTCAAATGAAAATTGTTTAAACACATACACTCAAACATATGTGTGGCGTTTGGTTGCTCAACATTGCTTAGGAACATGTATCTAGTAAAAAGTGAAACGAACAGCAAGCTAATGTTGCTTGGCAACATGTATCTAGTAAAAAGTGAAACAAACAGTAAGCTAACGTAATAAAGCTTTTTTGCGAAAGCTTCAATAAAGCTGTTGTAACATTAATTTTGAATTGTAAATCGTAAAGCTTTCACACAACGCTCGAATGCTAATGTGAAGACCCGATAAGGTAAACCTTTTTTAATATTAGGGCGGCCCTCTCAACATTCGCAGAACTTATTTCAATAAAAATATTAATTAAAATACATAAATTAAATTAAGTTTAAAAAAATTGAACATAATATTTTTTTTTTAAACGGACTTGAATCAAATGCCGTTGGTAAGTTGTCCGAGGCTTTCGGCCACGGACTGTCCCTGCAGGCTGTGTCAGAGACACGGCCATTAAGTTTAACGTAGAATACGCCATCCGATAAGACAGAAAACATATATAACAATAAATGATAAATAATATAAGCAAATGAATTTATTGTCATATATGTTTTCTGTCTTATCGGATAGCGTATTCTACGTTAAACTTAATGGCCGTGTCTCTGACACAGCCTGCAGGGACAGTCCGTGGCCGAAGGCCTCGGACAACTGTCTGCTGTATTTTTTTAGTATGTCTTTATTACATCGCTTAACTATGTTATTCGACCAGTGTATATGGAAATCTAAGCGATATTCAGCAATTTTAAGCGACTCTATACAGGGTGTCCCCTAATCTTTTGTCTAAACTTAAACACGTGATAGCTGAGAACAAAAGCTACAATGTTTGTTCTTACGTCAATTGCCTAGGTGGCTTCGTTTTCGAGATATTCGTGTTTAAAATAATTGCATTTTTGAATGCATTTTCAATAAATGCATAATCTACTTTTTAAATGAAAAAGAAATATCATTGAAAATTGCTTCAAAATTGATTTTAAATAATTTATTTTTTCGTTTCAAATGAAAACGAATTTTTTTTAAAAATGTTTTCAATTAACGAAAATTTTCAAAATGAGAGCCTTGTTGCGTTATGCACTTAGATAAGCGGTCTCTTATTTCAGTTGTAGTTGTATTAATGGTCATTTCCTGTCGTATCACTTCAAACGCGCTATCTATTTTCGATAAAAGTTACAAATTAAACAAATACTTTTTCTAGTTCAAAAAGTGCATTTAAAAATGAAATTATTTTAAACACGAATATTTCGAAAATGAAGCCACCTTTCGCAATTGGCGTAAGCACAAACAATGTAGCTCTTGTTCTCAGCTATCACGTGTTTAAGTTTAGACAAAAGTTTAGGGGACACCCTGTATAGTTACAAACTAGTCGATAGGGTAGCAATAGAAATGGTTTTTGTCCTTATTCCCGCTTAACAAAAAATTCGACCATTTTGTTTGAAAATGTAAGCGAATTTAACTGAAGCCGTTTAAATTACCCATGCGCCCCTACAAAAGGTAGAAAAATTAGCTTAGCGAGGACAAATAACACAAACAAAATTACAGAAAATTTCCCATTTTATCGGGCAACATTCTCCCCCATGACTCGCTGAGAGGGCAGAAAATGCAACATTTTTGCACTTTTTAAGTGCAACATTCTCAGAAATGAACACAAAACCTTCAAGTGGGGTTGCACTTTTTTCACAAACGAACACTGAAATGCACTTTTAGGGCAAAGGTCAGAACAAATGTTGAATTTTTTCTCAGAATTGAAATCGCCATTAGTACTACTGAAATATCTCGGGCATGATAAAAGGCAGAAATTTACAATTTTAAAATTTGATAGAGAATATCCTTATAACGATAAAAGATATTCCGCAACACTTAGCGAATATGTTTGTTTGTCTTGCATAGTAGATTCTTAGAAGTAAAAAATCTTTGAAATCAGCCTATAATATGTAAAAGTAAGAACAACAGTGCCGTTTTCTAACGAGCATTTTAGGAGCATTCCTCACGAATATTTTCTTACTTTCCTGTCGATAAATAGCGTCTGATAAAAATTACTCCTTTATATAAGTACTATATGTATGTGCAGGCAATTTATTGAAGATAACGACTTTACCTATAGTCGCTCTGCAGAGTTCTAGTACTCAAGTGAAAGATGGTAATGTACCGCGAGACAATACACAAAAGAATTGGCTTGAATTCAGCGAACCACACTAATCTCTACATTTAGTACGATAATAATGCCGATTGGATGACCAGGAACGGATTATCGATAAATACTGGCGAAACAAAGGCAATGTTTTTCGTCAATATTTAGAATGTTGATATTACAGTCCTTATTTGTGAGTGTTCAATAGATGTGAATAGTATGGAATATCTTTGTGTTCAAATTGATAATAAACTGGCGTCTCTGTTGAAAAACCCTTTATATGTCCAATATATTTTACGGCTTGTTGTTTTAATAAAAAAAATTATGCTCTCGCGGGGCACAATCGATCACAACTGAAGCATAGTTAAATCTTCTTTGCAAATACTCTTCATGTCTTGGAAAATAACTGTTACTTTCGTGCGAGAATAGACACAATATTGAAAAAAAAAACCAAAAGTTGCTTAGGTTTTGCGCAGCTAAAATTTGAGAATATCCTATTTTACCGTTACGAATTTCGGTTTTTTATTTTTGCAATTATTTATGTTGTCAATAATGGAATAAATGAGATACTGTGGTTTACTTTTTTTAAATTCATATCTTTTTAAAATATTTTTTTATTTTAAGAAATTGCTAAAAAAGTTTCTAAGGTTTTCGCAATACAGTACATAAATATAGCTAATTCCCGCTTCCGATTTGCAGGGCCCAAATATTGGTGACCTAAAATGGGTTTATCATGGCCCACATGTTTCATAGGGAATGTAAATGCACCATTAATTTATTTATTTTATTTATTTCTCTTCATATACATAACCGAGCCATTAGGACTTATATGGTTACAAAATTTCTACCATAATTCCTTCAATGGATAAATATTTAATATATTTTTTTTTTAATTTACCATAATTAGAAATTCAATTTTTGTATAATACCTTAAAAGTAATTTAAAATATAAAATGTATTTGGGTAACATTCATTGATTGTTATAAAAATATGTAAAAAATAACGTGATAAAAAAATCAATTTCAATTCAAAATTATTATTTCAATAACCGAGCTTTAATGGCCGTGCATGGTTACAAATTTCTACAAAATGATGATAAATAATTTAGAAACTAATAAAAACAAACAGTAATCTTACTTTAAGCTCTCTATTAATATTTTGCAAGATGACAACAGCTGCATATCTCCTTTATGGCCCGCAAAATAAGTTTCCGACATAAAAAGAAGTTATCGTTATTTAGTTCTCAAGAACTATAAAATTAATCAGAAGTCCATAAAGATTAATTGACAAAAAATCGTGCTGGAAGCGGCTAAACGGGCCCTGTTATAGACAGCAAGACATGACTAAAATCCCATAAATTTTCCAATCAAATTAATTTTCAACCGTTATGTCTGTCATCAACCTGAAGACCAATAGAATATTTTTCATATTTTAAAACATAAAACACATAGGCGGATGCCATGGCAGGTCCGAAGTACAATTTTTGCGAATTGATACCAAACTACCGCCAGCACTAGTTGGCATAGTTGCTGTCATTAACTCTCTCGATTAGGCTATATGTTATGATGTTGCTCACTACTCCAAGAGTATTACAACGGATGACTTCAATAATTACCTCTCTCATAAATAAAATTCACCAGGGAATGTTCCTACATACGATTGCAATTATCATGCATTCAACTGCATGTACTGGCAAAGTTGTTTTCTAAATGATTTCCTAGAACAATCCATTATCCTGATAGAGTTTGGCAAACTGTTGTACCACCGTGCTACCCTCACAAGAAAAGACCGATCCAGCCAAGATGCCATTCGAGGTGTCACCAATAGCCTGTTTCTTGTCGATGTACCAAATTTAAACATATCCAACAAAAACAAAGGATTCTAGTCGAGCTAATCTTATAATTCTTATAATTATAATCTAATTCTTGAGAATACCCACATTTGCAAGTTGATGGGTGTCGAAAAACGGGTTTACCTACAAAACACTAAAAACTATTCGAAAGCATCGAAGCCATCGTTGGTGAAACCCGGATGATGGTCGACCAAGCAGAATAACTTATTGCACAAAAACGACTATGCCGAAGTCATTGTTGGACCTACCACAGAGGAGAAAATCCTCCATTCCGTAAAAGGCCGGCACGCGTGCATCTATACAATATGCTAAAATAGAGTTGACTGCGCACAAAGATGTGCCTATTTGTAGGTGGACTCCTTTTGTTCCCGTGGACTGCGAAACAAAATTTTTGTTTTTCTCGATTCTTGGTGTTCTGTTTGTGTTTGTGTCTCCGACCCACGAACTACAATTTTGTAAAATCTACAGGCATTTGACAATGCAAATTTTCCGCAAAAATCTTTAATGACCTAATATCTAATGATCCATGCGAATTAAATATTCCATAAATGTAAACAGTCTTCTCGTGAAGATACACTGATTTTTTATCATAGCAGAAAAGCTATTCTTCTATGGGATGGATAGGTGCTGTGTACACTTGATTCGTTCGGCCAGTGATCACCTTGCCAAAATCAATACGAATTCACTTTTAAATGCAATACAGCAACTGTAGACTAAAATATCATAATAATTTTAATATAATGTTGCATTACTAGGAATTATTACAGACAGAAATTATTATTGTGCAATTATCAGTGTAAATGGACAAACTTATTCAACTTTTCGGAACGCATCAAAATACGTTGTCTGGATACAACCACAAAGCGCAACACTTACCCTCACCCGATTTATCCATCTCGAGTTCTCTTAACGCGTCCGTCATTGCATTCTGTATATCCGATATATTACGATTATTTGCTATATCCAATGATGGTTGCATGTCCAAAGGTGTTGGAATATTGCTATCGTTAACTATTTCATATTCTCCACTGGTTGTTATAGAAGATTCCGATGATTTTGTGCTTACATTATCCATGTCCATGTTCGTCAGCGAATGTGTGTGCCGACAACAGTGTGTATGTAAAACGTTCGCAATAGACAAAATGGTTGATGGCAAAAGTTTATTATGACAATTTTAATGCAAGCCCAAGTTATTTCTGTATGTTTTCATTATTGTTATTAAATTTAACCGCATATAAACCATATATAAACGAATACTTTCAAAACAATTTGTTATCCGTTCAGTTTTTTCTATCGTATTTGCTTTGCTAAATCGATGACGAATCGCCTTCCAATTGTTTTTTATTGTACAAGAATAGTTTTTTTCACTTTGCCCTTCTTCTGCGTATCATTACAATAAAAAAAAGTGGGGTATGGCTGGCTCACTGCCTGAACTGGGTTGACACTCGACTCAATTAATTTGAGGGGATTCGAGGGGATTCGAGGGGGTTTGTGACCATTTGTACATATATCCAATTTTTCACACGAAGTTTCCGATGTAAAACTCTACATTTTCCTTGTACATTTTCATGTTCTCGTTATGTTTAACCGATCGCGCTTTAAATGTTGACAAATTCGACACTATTTGTTTATGTTTTTGGATCGAAACTTCTGCACAAACGGGAAAATTGGGATTTTACGTTTTTTCTGTGCCCTTTATTTCCTTTTTAGTGTAGTGTTGAATAATTGATGAAATCAGCTGATAAAGAATTGAAGACAGCACAAAAATCGATTAGAATTAGTAATGACAACATTTTGACTTGTGCAATGAAAACGCTAAATTCATATACCATCTGAAAAGATGAACGCAACCGTTACTTTTAATCATAGATAAAGGAATTAACTAGATATCGCACATGCCTTGGGAAATTTCTTGTTCAATGGGATATTTTCTAGATGGAGCTGGATGCAATAATTACAACGTTTGATCCCAAACAAAATATACCTTGCAAGATGTATTTAGAACAGGTGCTAACAATAGGTGTGGTAGGCAACATCAACAGGGATTTTGTTTTTGTTTTGTGGTCCGTTGCTCTCAAATTCAACAGAAACGAACACCAAAAATAACAGTAAACAAAAAGATAAAATCAAAATAACCAAATTTTAACTTGGAAGTGGGGAACACAACGACTTGAAAAAAACTAAATTACTTGTTTGAATAGCACAACCTGGAAAATGATTCTATTTTTGTATTGAAAAAATGTCCCACACTGTTGAATAAACGTCAGTGAATGTTATGAGAAACGTCAATGAAAGTTACAAAACGACAACACAGCATCTAGTGGCAGTACTTGACAACGCCTGTGGGATATCTACTTATTTCCTTTATCTATGCTTTTAATTCATTTAAAAACATAGGCCTGTTTTTTATTACCTGCAAACTAATTTTTCGACTACTTTGTATGGGGAGCTAAGCGATTTTAGACGGATTCCCATACAAAGTCGTCGAAAAATTAGTTTAGCGGGAAATAAACAAAACGCTTTGTATGTATCAAACCTTCGTCAATATTGAAAATTTTCATTTTGACAGAACGTTTTAAAACTGTAATAGCTCATTCGCACTGCAAAATATTTGGCTTAAACCTAGAATAGGTCGGCAACTCGCTTCGGCTCCAAACTATTACCATTACCAAACTTTTAATTTTAAGTAAAAAAAATTAAATAAAAAAATCGGGGGCAACGCCTATTTTTGGAGTTGTGGGCACCCAAAGTTCGGACATACAGGATGATACTACGAGTGTGGTGCCGTGTTATGGGACCGATTTCACAACTTTTTTGTGTAAAACGAGTCGAAATAAACAAAAATAAATAAATACATTTTTTCGGTAACTGCTTAGTTATCCACGTATCGGATTTTTAAAAATATCCAGAAAATATTTTTTTTTCAAGCAATCGAGTGATTTTTCGGATTTTGCCACACATCGACTTCAGGTACAGAGGGAATTTTAACCCCCCTGCCTGAGCCCGGCCGGACGGCCGGGCGACTAATTGCAATATAAATTTAACGATTTTCCAAAAGTTCTACCACACGGTACGAGCAACATAGGTCCCTGCCAGGGCTACTTGGCCCGTAACTCCCAAAATAGGGGTTCCCCCCGATTTTTTTTATTTTACTTTTTTACTTAAAATAGCGATCCCTACAACCAAAAAAAAAAGCAAAAAAATTGGACGTGCCGATCTATACTAGGTCTGTTCCAAATATTTTCCTGATTTCGTATCAAATATCCTAACAAAATCTGAAGTTGGCGTTTTTCCTGATTTTGGGGTTTCTCCTGATTTTGAGCCTGTTTTGTATTCCCTGCTAAACTAAATTTTCGACCACTTTGTATGGGGAGCTAAGCGATAATAAGCGGCTCCCCATACAAACTTGTCGAAAAAATAGTTTAGTAGGGAATAAAAAACAGGCTCTTTATTGAAAGTCAAGGCGCATTGATGAGGTACTGCTACTATGACAACAAACATACCAAGCACACAACAGTAGGCATTTTGCTTTGTCTTGTATTTTTCCACAATCAAATTCAGCACAAATGTATTCCAGGAATAAAAGTAAACAAAAAAGTATAAAAAATATGTTTGAGAAACAATAAATACATAAGAAGTGCGATAAATAAATAAGTCGGGTATTCTAGTGGTACCACCACATCGATGCGCCGTGATTGAAATGGTTGTAAACAAACGTACTATTCCTTCGTAGTGTGAGATAAAACAGCGTTATATAAAGCAAATCAAGCATTTTTTCCTGATTCCCAGACAAATAGGAAAAAATACCGGATTTGTCGTCTATCAAAACGTATGGGAAATCAAGGAAATTTTCTTTATTTCTGATTGAAATCAACAAAAGTGGCAAAATCAAGAAAATCGATGCCAGTGCGAATGCTGTATAACACAAAAGTTGACAGAAGTGGTCAGAAAACCTACTCCCAAATCAAGCCCCGTATTCAGTGCTTCGTTTCTGTAGTTCTCGAATCGAAAAACTTTTCACATGATGAATTCATAATGAATTATGTAATTTATCTCTAAACGGAAAATTTTGTTGCAGAGAGTTACCACCTATCATTGATTTACCTTACAAATATTTAATTTATAATTCCTCTACGCACTCTATTTTATATTTAACGTATGTGATGTCACTTTTGGTTGTTAAAATTATCGATATGTCAAAATTCCGATCCCAAACAATTACAAACAGTTGTTTTCGTCCGAAATGACATTGGAGTAACAACCCTGTAGTTTATTTTGGTTACGAAATTTTCGCAGAACTGAGTACCAAGCAAATGAAAAGTGAGCGAATTTTTCGGTTCATGAAATTTTCGTACTTCTTATGACAACGAAAATTTCATCGGGCTTTTTTATGAAATTTTCGTTGCCATAATAGCCTTTTCACAATAGGCCACATCTTACATCTTCAATCAATTTTCCAAAGATGTTAACATTTCCCCATACAAATTTGATACATTGTGAGCTCAACATCTTTGAAATATGTTGCTATCTCATTACGTTTCACCCCAGATTATTCGATAATTTTGAGTCCATCATTAGAACAAAATTGAATTTCTAGAAAAAATTAAAGAAATTCAAAGAGCAAAACAAAAGATGTATTTATATCAGGTGGTAGCATTAGAACAGCCGATATAAATGTTTTCAAATCTTTGCCTCAACTGACTGTTAAATTCAAATGAATTTCTTTTTTGTACTTTTTGTGTACTTGTATTGCAATTGGTACCAAATTTGGTATGAATTTGGCAGTGGTATAACACCAAACAGATACAAAACATCTATTGTCGTTGTCGCAATAATGTCACCTAATATAGATACATCTTGGCGAAATAAATGTAGGAAACAACAATTGTAATAAATATGAAACGTTTGCCGAATGTAATTCTCCATTCTTTCGACTCCTGTACCCATGTTCTCTAACTCTCACATCGAGAAAATTCTCACATGGAACATGTGATGTGAAACAGAAACATTGTGTTTATTTTAACATTATTTTGTGAGAACTTTCTGTTATCTGTCAATTTTTTTACTGGAAAATGACAGAAATTCGGTGTCTGTAAAGTACTCGATCGAGAAACAAATATTTTCAACCAAAACTGAAAATTGAAAAAATTGTTTAATTTTTCGGTTTTATATAAAAAGCAATATCGTTGCATAGCATTGACTTTATGTGTACAAAATATTTTTTTTGTCGTATACCTATTATAGGTCCCCTCCCGAAAATAAAGAGTTTTGGCGGAAGGGAATACAACAGACGATTCTAAGCACAAAATGTTAAATACCCATATTTGGGGAAAATCCTAGCTTAGGAGTTATGGGCTTGCTAAGTTTGGATATACGGGGGGTTACTAAAGTATATACAATTAAAAACCGTGTAAAGGGACTTGTCTGGAAGCATTTTTGTATAATATGATGCAAAATAAATCAAAAAAATTAAACGAAAATTGTCGATATATCGCTTAAGGTGGTTTTACACGACATGTATTTTACATCGTATGTCACTTTTGAAGATGAAATATGTATGCATGTCGTGTGAACGCTATCAAGCATGCCAGATGAACAATGCATCATGCAATACATATAGCAATTTTTGAAATAGGGCGTGTTCTACTTTTGTATTGATACCCGTATCGCATCAGCTGTTTTTTGATAAACAACAAAGCGTTTGTGAAAGGAGAACAATTTCAAGGAGTGGTAAAATTAAATTAAAATGAATAAACAACAAGGAAAGGTAAGTAATTTATTAACAATTCTAAATAAAAGTATTAATGAGTGTTTTATTCTGTTTTGTGACATGACAACATCAGCTGTTAATGACAAGCAGAGTTTATGCCATATGGTTTACATGTGCACGTTTAAACACAACAAATTTAAAGCCGTATTCTTTTAATAATTTTGACAGGCATACGAGAAACAGACGGGTCGAAAAAGTGACACGCGATATGTGTAAAACCACCTTTACTTATAGACATATTGGCCATTGAAATTTTCAAAGGTCATCGAAAATTTTTTTTACATTTTCCGCAAACATATGGTCCACGTATATAATTAGATAACATTTTTCGATAGATCAGTTATCGAACAAACAAAATTTTCTTTAAAAATTATTCGATTTTTTAAAGTAATTTGTTACCAAAAAAATAACGGAAAGCTTTATGTCACAAAAATACTAGGCCGAAGCCGGTGTTGAACCTACCCCAAAGGATAAAACCCATAGGCTGACTACGCGGAAAAGTTTATAACAAAAAAATACTATACTGACGCCGGTGTTTGACCTGCCCCAGAAGAGATTTTTTTGTTAATTTATTGGTCACCTATCAAGCAAGTGATGTTTTGAGAAAACATCAAGTATTTTAATAATCAACATTCGATAACTAGCTTAGTTATTAGAAGTTGTTTAATTTTTCATGATTATTTTCTGATTTCCTATCCGAAAAAAGAATTTATTTGCGAAAAATGTAAAAAATATATTCAATAACTTTTATAAATCTCAATAGCCGATTTTTCGATAGCTATCGATAACTTATCGAAATTTTCATTGAATTTTTTTGCATCATATACAAAACCGCTACACAGCAAGTCACTTTCCTCATAACTCCTAAAATATGATTTTTCTCAAATATGTCTATTTAGCATTTTCTGCTTAAAATCTTGTGTTCTAGCCCCCTCCACTTTTTTTACGCTAGTTTTATATAATACATAAATATAGGTTTCCATCGCACAACAAAGCCAAGGACAAAATTAAATCAGTTGTTCTATCGCTTCCACCTGTACAAGTTACATCTTGGCTCGATGCTTTGTTTGTTTATTTTGATTTTGACATCTGACTGGAACATTCCAATATCATACGCATAGAATAATACATACATAGATAAAGTTATTCTCTCATCTGATAATATGTTCTCAATAATATGTTCATGGAAAAGTCGTAAGAACAGCTGTTTTAATTTTTTTTCATGAGGTTCTTCGCTTCGGCTGTCACACTCACATGTATTTTGTTTTTGTACTCTTTTCCATTCTTGTGTTGTTGGTATGAATTTGTGAAGAGTTTGACAGCTGAAGCGAATAAAACAAAAACAAGAGGCCTGTTGTTGCTGCCTACAACAACAACAACGCGCGCTGGTATTACCATGAAGATATTATCTGACGTTTCATATCACACTCTTCGTCGTAGGTTTGTGGAAATGAGAGCAATTAAATTTAAAATTACCTTTCAAAATGTGGAGTTAAAAAATATGTTCACTTGACTTTTTCCTGTCGTTTTGGTGTAGAACTGAAAAATTTAAATATATTTTGCACTTGTTTGTTGACTTTTATCGTTGGTATACATTTGTGTTGTATTTAACACAACTTGTTTGCCACAAAAACACGAAATTCGGTTGTTGTTCCTTTGTTGATCGCTGTATACTATTGCCACTATCTGGTATTATTGAACCCATATTTTCCACCATCCAATGTTTACTTTCCATCGTACCTATGACGTTTAATGTATTGAGCGAATAAAAGCTTCTATGGTATGTATTATTCTATGGGCAGAATTATCTATTAGGTAGTCGCATTAGCAATTCCGTCGTTAAGCTGTCAAAATAAGCTGTATAATTAGTTTTAACTATATTTTTAATTTTTTTAAATATTTGTGACTGGTTTATTTCAAGAAAATACTATAGTAAGATAAATAATAAAATATTTGAACTTTAATTGACAAATTCAGAAGCAAATATATTCGGACAATTTTTTTACTTTTCAACTACTAGAGTGGATAAATATGTCGCTCTATATAGAGCTTTCCATATTCGTATGTCGCCAATAATGAAACTCAATATCGACAAAAACAAATGCAAACCCCAGAGATACTACAAAAATTGTTAAATTGTGTTATCTAAAAAAATCATTGTGATGAAAATTCGCTAGAAATATTTAAACTATTCCACACCACTTGTTACGACTCTATCATTCCAATTATCCAATAAACTTTTACTTTCTATTTTTTTTAAAATATGAATGATAAAATAGGAAAGTAATAATTCTTTTAGATTATTATAATATTACTCCGTATATAACAATTATGTTAGATTTTTTCTTATAGTGCTCAGGAATTAGAACTATTTTTGAATTTGATTATGTTTTTTTTTACAGTAGAGATGGACACTTGAGTAAGTTTTTTAACAGTTACTGAGGAGTTTTTAAAATACAAGTTATTGACTGCTTTTTATTTCATCGCACAATAATTAAAAATATTGATAATATTTAATTTTTTCTAATAAAAATTAAAAATCACGTTGACTTATATTTGGTATAAGCTGAAATTAAGGTATTTTGGATTGTTCGGTTTCAGTTATTAAAACTGGCGTCTAACCGATTATCTTAACCCGACGCCAAATTAAATTTTTCATAAAATTTAAATATGCTTTCAAGTCTTCTCTTACCATATTTATGATTTATGTACTTCCATAGTACAATCAACAAAGTAGACGGATGAGCAACATGAATAGATGAGCAGACGTAACCATAGAAACTCGTCTCATCGTGCTGATTAAAAATATATGTAAAGTATAAAGTTTAGCCCAATATTCAATATCCAATGTAAGTGAGCTCTTTGTTATCCTTGTTAGATTTTTATTTCCGAGTTTTATTTAAAAAAGTAAATGATATTTATTTTTGACTTTTATTTGAAAAAGTCCAAAGAAAACGGAATAAATATTAAAAAATAAGTGTTATTTTGGGAGGGATATAACTAACTATTTTTCACGTCACTCCAGAAAAAATAATAATTTTTGAGTTTTATAACGTAAAAATAACAAAATAACATTTATTTTCTCGTTATTTATCAAACAAATTTTTAAAATAAAAATCACAACTTTTATTTTCTCTGCCAAAAACGAAGGAATATATTAAAAAAATACAAAAAATGTGTCTGTGCTTGGATTCGAACTCTAGACCAAAATTCAATATAAATATGACTGCCGTTGTAGGTTCAAAGCCCAGCTGGAGCAAATTAGTTTCTTAATTTTTTTTATTTGCTATTCGGTTTTTTTAATTTTTATTTATATTTTTTTTAAAAAGTAAAATTGGCATACCTAACGTATATTTCATGATTTG
Source organism: Phaonia tiefii (assembly GCA_963931995.1). Taxonomy (NCBI): domain Eukaryota; kingdom Metazoa; phylum Arthropoda; class Insecta; order Diptera; family Muscidae; genus Phaonia; species Phaonia tiefii. The sequence continues at coordinate 43,482,141 of OZ008369.1, forward strand.
TTTCCAATACATATGTTGTAGAATGGGTTAAGAAATAGATTATTATTATTTTCGTTGGCAATGCAGAGATTTCAATATCTCAACACTTGTGGTGTATTTTGGCAAAATCGTGGCAACCATGTTTCTAAGAATCGATTCGTTTGGCAACGCAGATATTGGAATATCTTAACATTTGTGTGGAATAATGGTAACACGCTGTTAATGATTAGCCATCTACTATTTAAAATTAGCAATTGACATATGATTTCTTATTATATGTACAATAGATAAAGGAAATAATAGATATAGCGCGACCATTGTCAACTTTGTTCACTAGGTGATGTCTTGTACTACTGTCACTCTCACTGAAGTTTCCCATAATTCTCATTGACGTTTATTCCAAATTGTGGAAAATTTTTGTGAAAATAATGTGACAAAAGTTAGGTGATTTTACATAATAGCATTTGTTTCTTATATAAACAACTATTTCAAAGCCATGAGGCTGGTGTTGGGATATCAATAGGAGAAAACCCGTAAGACCGCTCAAAGATGAACATCCGGGAACGCCTTTTTAACCTAAGAACATCCCCGCCCAAAAACCGTAGCTACTTCTGTGGTCGCAGATGACAGTATCTGAGGACTCCACAAGCAATGGTAGCTGAACCGGAAGAAGAACCAATTTATTAGGACATAGACGGTGGCGGCATGGCTTTGCAATTCGATGGCCATCAGATATTCTACTTTAAGTAACGTTTTGTATTCTTGATAATTTTGTTGAAAATTATTTCATGAAAATTATTTCATGATATGAAATTTTAGATTTTTATTGTCATATTTTTTGACTTGTTTTTGGGAACAAACAAAATCCCATTTATTGCTTTCAACGACATCTGGAAAATTACCCATTACACTAAAATTTTCCCAACACTTCTGCTTCATCTGTTTGTTTACTTTATCCATAGATAAAGGAATAAGTAGATATCGCACAGGCGTTGTCAAGTACTACCACTAGGTGCTGTGTTTTCGTTTTGTAACTCTCATTAACGTTTATTCAACACTGTGGGAAATTTGATACATACGAAAAAAGTATAATTTTCCAGGTTGTGCTAGTCGAACAACTAACTCAATTTTTTATGTCGTGTTCCCCAATTTCAAGTTCAAATTTTGTTATTTTGATTATGTGTCTTTTTGTTTACTGTTACTGTTGGTGTTCATTTGTGTTAAATTGAGAGCAACGCACCACAAAACAAAAACAAAATCCCTGTTGATGTTACCTACCACAACTATTGTTATCACCTGTTCTAAATACATCTTGCAAGGTATATTTTGTTTGGGATTAAACGTTGTAATTATTGCATTCAGCTCCATCTAGAAAATATCCCATTGAACTAGAAATTTCCCGCGGCATGTGCGATATCATAGATAAAGGAATTAAGTAGATATCGCACAGGCGTTCTCAAGTACTACCACTAGGTGCTGTGTTGTCGTTTTGTAACTCTCACTGAAGTTTCTCATAACTTTCATTGACGTTTATTCAACACTGTGGGAAATTTGATACATACAAAAAAGTATAATTTTCAGGTTGTGCTATTCGAACAACTAACTTATTTTTTATGTCGTTGTATTCCCCACTTTCAAGTCCATATTTTGTTATTTTGATTATGTGTCTTTTTGTTTACTGTTATTGTTGGTGTTCGTTTGTGGTGAATTTGAGATCAACGGACCACAGAACAAAAACAAAATCCCTGTTCATGATGCCTACCACACTTATTGTTAGCACCTGTTTTAAATACATCTTGCAAGGTATATTGTTTTTGGGATCAAACTTTGTAATTATTGCATTCAGCTCCATCTATAAAATATCCCATTGAACAAGAAATTTCCCACGGCATGTGCGATATCTAGTTAATTCCTTTATCTATGTGCGATATCTAATTAATTCCTTTATCTATGCTTTATCTATGATATCATAGATGAAGGAAATAAGTAGATATCCCACAGGCATTGTCAAGTACTGCCACAAGATGCTGTGTTGTCGTTTTGGAACTTTCATTGACGTTTCTCATAACATTCACTGACGTTTATTCAACAGTGTGGGACATTTTTTCAATACATAAATAGAATCATTTTCCAGGTTGTGCTATTCAAACAACTAATTTAGTTTTTTTCATGTCGTTGTGTTCCCCACTTTCTAATTCAAATGCATTCTGGTTATGAGTAATTATTGTAATTATTGAATTCAGCTCCATCTAGAAAATATCCCATTGAACAAGAAATTTCCCACGGCACGTGCGATATCTAGTTAATTCCTTTACGCGGCAGCCACACTTCAAGTTTTTGTTTCAAGTTTTGTACACATACTGCTTGTCAAAATTCATGTAAATTGATAGCTGTGACGTAGGCTGCACGCAACTTGAAAGCAATATTCATTTTCCATAAACCTTCATGTCTTCTGTATCGCAACATATCATTGTATTTATTACCTCTACTCACAAACATTTTTAATTTTTTATAATATTTTAATATTTGTAAAAGTAGAAATCAAAAAATGATGACGGCAGAATATTTGTAAGGAGGAAAACGAGAAACTGTACATAACATATGTAATCAGCTGTTTTCTTGAAAGAAAATTGAAACACTCCACTTGAAAGAGAAATTGAAAGCAAGTTCCTTTCAATTTTTAAAAGTGTGAGTGTATTAGTAAAAAAAAGTATGAATGTATTGAAAATTGAAAGGCAAAAATTGACCGTGTAACCCCCGTGTTATCTATGATATGTACCATAGATAAAGGAATTAACTAGATATCGCACATGCCTTGGGAAATTTCTTGTTCAATGGGATATTTTCTAGATGGAGCTGGATGCAATAATTACAACGTTTGATCCCAATCGAAATATACCTTGCAAGATGTATTTAGAACAGGTGCTAACAATAGGTGTGGTAGGCAACATCAACAGGGATTTTGTTTTTGTTTTGTGGTTCGTTGCTCTCAAATTCAACAGAAACCAAAACCAACAATAACACTAAACAAAAAGATACAATCGAAATAACAAAATTTTAATTTGAAAGTGGGGAACACAACGACACGAAAAAAACTGAATTAGTTGTTTGAATAGCACAACCTGGAAAATGATTCTATTTTTGTATTGAAAAAATGTCCCACACTGTTGAATGAACGTCAGTGAATGTTATGAGAAACGTCAATGAAAGTTATAAAACGACAACACAGCACCTAGTGGCAGTACTTGACAATGCCTGTGGAATATCTACTTATTTCCTTTATCTATGATATGTACCATAGACCAATACATACATAGATACTTTTATTCGCTCAATAAAGTAAACGTTATAGGTATGGTGGAAAGTAAACATTGGATGGTGGAAAACATGGGTTCAATAATACCAGATAGAGGCAATAGTAAACAACGTTCAACAAAGGAACAACAACCGAAGTTCGTGTTTTTGTGGCAAACTAGTTGTGTTAAATACAATACAAATGTATACCAACAATAAAAGTCAACAAAAAAGTGCATAATACATTAAAATTTTTCAGTTCTACACCAAAACGACATGAAAAAGTTAAGTGAACATATTTTGTAACTCCACCTGGTGTAAGTTAATTTTAAATTTAATTGGTCTCATTTCCACAAACCTACGACGAAGAGTGTGAAATAAAACCTCACATGGGAGAATAAAAGTATCTATGTTAATATTGGTGTATGATATGTACAGTCTTTGACCAGAGGAAGAACTACATATGTACTTTATAGATGGTGACGGTAATGCCTTGTTTCCACTACAGAATTATTCGTAATTCGCTCTCTCATTCGTAATTCAATCTCCAATTACAAACCGAATTACGTAATTCACCATACAAAATTTTGAGAGCGAATTACCTTGTTTGTAGGTAATTCAGTTTGAATTACCTTATGAATTACGAACAAATCATTGCCTTCACTAATTTTTATCGAAAGTTTATCGAAACAGCGGCCAAAAAAAATAAAAGCAAAGTAAAGGCCATTAAACACTATACAATGGATGCAAAAAAGTAAATTATTAAGAAAAAAATTGTGATGACCAGAAAACTATTGGCCACTGGAGGAGACGAAATTAAATGAAGAAAGGTAGATGGATATCCACAAATATTTTCTTTAATATGTACTCACTTTTTGTTGTTCCCATTCAACATTATTGAAACAAAACAAAAAAGTAAACAACTGTCAGATCGAATTACGTATGTGTAGTGGAAACGGGGTAATTCGGAATAGTAATTCAAAAAGCGAATTAAGTAATTGGGGCTGTAGTGGGAACATGGCATAAGGCTGTGCAATACGGTTACCATCAAAAATTCGATTTAAGTTTCGTGTTGTATACTTCTTTTTAAATGACTTTGGCTTTCGATTTGAAATCCAAATTTTAAAATTCTAATAAAATTCCTATTTTTTTTTTTTACTTTCTTTGGGGGGGGGAATCCCAATTATTACTTTCAGCGACACCTAGAAAATTACCATTTACACCAAATATTTCCCAACACTTGTGCTTCATCTATTATGCATAGATTAATACTTATAGTAGATCTAATAGTTCTCCCACCAAATTTATGACATATGGCCTGGCGTGATAATTACGTTTGATGTTGAAAAGAATTGCTTTAATAATACAAGATAGAGGCAATGGTTCAAAACAACGAACAAAATAACAACAACGGCATTTCGTTTTCTGTGTTAAAATTATTGTGTTAAATACAACACAAATGTATGCTAACAATAACAGTCAATAAAAAAGTTTAAAACACATTTAAATTTCACAGTTTTTCACCAAAATTACATGAAAAATTAAAGCAAGAAGTTATTGTAATTCCACCTGGTGTATGTCACTTTTCGTCAAACATCTCTCTATCACACCGACCCATGGTAGAAATATAATGGTAGATGCAGTACGACACAAATACAACAAGCCAAAAACAACAGGCATTTTGTTTTTGCTCAGTGTCTGTGTTGTGTCAAGTCAGCTGATAAAATAGGAAAGTAATAATTCTTTTAGATTATTATAATATTACTCCGTATATAACAATTATGTTAGATTTTTTCTTATAGTGCTCAGGAATTAGAACTATTTTTGAATTTGATTATGTTTTTTTTTACAGTAGAGATGGACACTTGAGTAAGTTTTTTAACAGTTACTGAGGAGTTTTTAAAATACAAGTTATTGACTGCTTTTTATTTCATCGCACAATAATTAAAAATATTGATAATAATATTTAATTTTTTCTAATAAAAATTAAAAATCACGTTGACTTATATTTGGTATAAGCTGAAATTAAGGTATTTTGGATTGTTCGGTTTCAGTTATTAAAACTGGCGTCTAACCGATTATCTTAACCCGACGCCAAATTAAATTTTTCATAAAATTTAAATATGCTTTCAAGTCTTCTCTTACCATATTTATGATTTATGTACTTCCATAGTACAATCAACAAAGTAGACGGATGAGCAATATGAATAGATGAGCAGACGTAACCATAGAAACTCGTCTCATCGTGCTGATTAAAAATATATGTAAAGTATAAAGTTTAGCCCAATATTCAATATCCAATGTAAGTGAGCTCTTTGTTATCCTTGTTAGATTTTTATTTCCGAGTTTTATTTAAAAAAGTAAATGATATTTATTTTTGACTTTTATTTGAAAAAGTCCAAAGAAAACGGAATAAATATTAAAAAATAAGTGTTATTTTGGGAGGGATATAACTAACTATTTTTCACGTCACTCCAGAAAAAATAATAATTTTTGAGTTTTATAACGTAAAAATAACAAAATAACATTTATTTTCTCGTTATTTATCAAACAAATTTTTAAAATAAAAATCACAACTTTTATTTTCTCTGCCAAAAACGAAGGAATATATTAAAAAAATACAAAAAATGTGTCTGTGCTTGGATTCGAACTCTAGACCAAAATTCAATATAAATATGACTGCCGTTGTAGGTTCAAAGCCCAGCTGGGGCAAATTAGTTTCTTAATTTTTTTTATTTGCTATTCGGTTTTTTAAATTTTTATTTATATTTTTTTTAAAAAGTAAAATTGGCATACCTAACGTATATTTCATGATTTGTTTCCAATACATATGTTGTAGAATGGGTTAAGAAATAGATTATTATTATTTTCGTTGGCAATGCAGAGATTTCAATATCTCAACACTTGTGGTGTATTTTGGCAAAATCGTGGCAACCATGTTTCTAAGAATCGATTCGTTTGGCAACGCAGATATTGGAATATCTTAACATTTGTGTGGAATAATGGTAACACGCTGTTAATGATTAGCCATCTACTATTTAAAATTAGCAATTGACATATGATTTCTTATTATATGTACAATAGATAAAGGAAATAATAGATATAGCGCGACCATTGTCAACTTTGTTCACTAGGTGATGTCTTGTACTACTGTCACTCTCACTGAAGTTTCCCATAATTCTCATTGACGTTTATTCCAAATTGTGGAAAATTTTTGTGAAAATAATGTGACAAAAGTTAGGTGATTTTACATAATAGCATTTGTTTCTTATATAAACAACTATTTCAAAGCCATGAGGCTGGTGTTGGGATATCAATAGGAGAAAACCCGTAAGACCGCTCAAAGATGAACATCCGGGAACGCCTTTTTAACCTAAGAACATCCCCGCCCAAAAACCGTAGCTACTTCTGTGGTCGCAGATGACAGTATCTGAGGACTCCACAAGCAATGGTAGCTGAACCGGAAGAAGACCCAATTTATTAGGACATAGACGGTGGCGGCATGGCTTTGCAATTCGATGGCCATCAGATATTCTACTTTAAGTAACGTTTTGTATTCTTGATAATTTTGTTGAAAATTATTTCATGAAAATTATTTCATGATATGAAATTTTAGATTTTTATTGTCATATTTTTTGACTTGTTTTTGGGAACAAACAAAATCCCATTTATTGCTTTCAACGACATCTGGAAAATTACCCATTACACTAAAATTTTCCCAACACTTCTGCTTCATCTGTTTGTTTACTTTATCCATAGATAAAGGAATAAGTAGATATCGCACAGGCGTTGTCAAGTACTACCACTAGGTGCTGTGTTGTCGTTTTGTAACTCTCATTAACGTTTATCATAGATAAAGGAAATAAGTAGATATCCCACAGGCGTTGTCAAGTACTGCCACTAGATGCTGTGTTGTCGTTTTGTAACTTTCATTGACGTTTCTCATAACATTCACTGACGTTTATTCAACAGTGTGGGACATTTTTTCAATACAAAAATAGAATCATTTTCCAGGTTGTGCTATTCAAACAAGTAATTTAGTTTTTTTCAAGTCGTTGTGTTCCCCACTTCCAAGTTAAAATTTGGTTATTTTGATTTTATCTTTTTGTTTACTGTTATTTTTGGTGTTCGTTTCTGTTGAATTTGAGAGCAACGGACCACAAAACAAAAACAAAATCCCTGTTGATGTTGCCTACCACACCTATTGTTAGCACCTGTTCTAAATACATCTTGCAAGGTATATTTTGTTTGGGATCAAACGTTGTAATTATTGCATCCAGCTCCATCTAGAAAATATCCCATTGAACAAGAAATTTCCCAAGGCATGTGCGATATCTAGTTAATTCCTTTATCTATGACGTTTATTCAACACTGTGGGAAATTTGATACATACGAAAAAAGTATAATTTTCCAGGTTGTGCTAGTCGAACAACTAACTCAATTTTTTATGTCGTGTTCCCCAATTTCAAGTTCAAATTTTGTTATTTTGATTATGTGTCTTTTTGTTTACTGTTACTGTTGGTGTTCATTTGTGTTAAATTGAGAGCAACGCACCACAAAACAAAAACTAAATCCCTGTTGATGTTACCTACCACAACTATTGTTATCACCTGTTCTAAATACATCTTGCAAGGTATATTTTGTTTGGGATTAAACGTTGTAATTATTGCATTCAGCTCCATCTAGAAAATATCCCATTGAACTAGAAATTTCCCGCGGCATGTGCGATATCTAATTAATTCCTTTATCTATGCTTTATCTATGATATCATAGATGAAGGAAATAAGTAGATATCCCACAGGCGTTGTCAAGTACTGCCACAAGATGCTGTGTTGTCGTTTTGGAACTTTCATTGACGTTTCTCATAACATTCACTGACGTTTATTCAACAGTGTGGGACATTTTTTCAATACATAAATAGAATCATTTTCCAGGTTGTGCTATTCAAACAACTAATTTAGTTTTTTTCATGTCGTTGTGTTCCCCACTTTCTAATTCAAATGCATTCTGGTTATGAGTAATTATTGTAATTATTGAATTCAGCTCCATCTAGAAAATATCCCATTGAACAAGAAATTTCCCACGGCACGTGCGATATCTAGTTAATTCCTTTACGCTGCAGCCACACTTTCAAGTTTTTGTTTCAAGTTTTGTACACATACTGCTTGTCAAAATTCATGTAAATTGATAGCTGTGACGTAGGCTGCACGCAACTTGAAAGCAATATTCATTTTCCATAAACCTTCATGTCTTCTGTATCGCAACATATCATTGTATTTATTACCTCTACTCACAAACATTTTTAATTTTTTATAATATTTTAATATTTGTAAAAGTAGAAATCAAAAAATGATGACGGCAGAATATTTGTAAGGAGGAAAACGAGAAACTGTACATAACATATGTAATCAGCTGTTTTCTTGAAAGAAAATTGAAACACTCCACTTGAAAGAGAAATTGAAAGCAAGTTCCTTTCAATTTTTAAAAGTGTGAGTGTATTAGTAAAAAAAGTATGAATGTATTGAAAATTGAAAGGCAAAAATTGACCGTGTAACCCCCGTGTTATCTATGATATGTACCATAGATAAAGGAATTAACTAGATATCGCACATGCCTTGGGAAATTTCTTGTTCAATGGGATATTTTCTAGATGGAGCTGGATGCAATAATTACAACGTTTGATCCCAATCGAAATATACCTTGCAAGATGTATTTAGAACAGGTGCTAACAATAGGTGTGGTAGGCAACATCAACAGGGATTTTGTTTTTGTTTTGTGGTTCGTTGCTCTCAAATTCAACAGAAACCAAAACCAACAATAACACTAAACAAAAAGATACAATCGAAATAACAAAATTTTAATTTGAAAGTGGGGAACACAACGACACGAAAAAAACTGAATTAGTTGTTTGAATAGCACAACCTGGAAAATGATTCTATTTTTGTATTGAAAAAATGTCCCACACTGTTGAATGAACGTCAGTGAATGTTATGAGAAACGTCAATGAAAGTTATAAAACGACAACACAGCACCTAGTGGCAGTACTTGACAATGCCTGTGGAATATCTACTTATTTCCTTTATCTATGATATGTACCATAGACCAATACATACATAGATACTTTTATTCGCTCAATAAAGTAAACGTTATAGGTATGGTGGAAAGTAAACATTGGATGGTGGAAAACATGGGTTCAATAATACCAGATAGAGGCAATAGTAAACAACGTTCAACAAAGGAACAACAACCGAAGTTCGTGTTTTTGTGGCAAACTAGTTGTGTTAAATACAATACAAATGTATACCAACGATAAAAGTCAACAAAAAAGTGCATAATACATTAAAATTTTTCAGTTCTACACCAAAACGACATGAAAAAGTTAAGTGAACATATTTTGTAACTCCACCTGGTGTAAGTTAATTTTAAATTTAATTGGTCTCATTTCCACAAACCTACGACGAAGAGTGTGAAATAAAACCTCACATGGGAGAATAAAAGTATCTATGTTAATATTGGTGTATGATATGTACAGTCTTTGACCAGAGGAAGAACTACATATGTACTTTATAGATGGTGACGGTAATGCCTTGTTTCCACTACAGAATTATTCGTAATTCGCTCTCTCATTCGTAATTCAATCTCCAATTACAAACCGAATTACGTAATTCACCATACAAAATTTTGAGAGCGAATTACCTTGTTTGTAGGTAATTCAGTTTGAATTACCTTATGAATTACGAACAAATCATTGCCTTCACTAATTTTTATCGAAAGTTTATCGAAACAGCGGCCAAAAAAAATAAAAGCAAAGTAAAGGCCATTAAACACTATACAATGGATGCAAAAAAGTAAATTATTAAGAAAAAAATTGTGATGACCAGAAAACTATTGGCCACTGGAGGAGACGAAATTAAATGAAGAAAGGTAGATGGATATCCACAAATATTTTCTTTAATATGTACTCACTTTTTGTTGTTCCCATTCAACATTATTGAAACAAAACAAAAAAGTAAACAACTGTCAGATCGAATTACGTATGTGTAGTGGAAACGGGGTAATTCGGAATAGTAATTCAAAAAGCGAATTAAGTAATTGGGGCTGTAGTGGGAACATGGCATAAGGCTGTGCAATACGGTTACCATCAAAAATTCGATTTAAGTTTCGTGTTGTATACTTCTTTTTAAATGACTTTGGCTTTCGATTTGAAATCCAAATTTTAAAATTCTAATAAAATTCCTATTTTTTTTTTTTACTTTCTTTGGGGGGGGGAATCCCAATTATTACTTTCAGCGACACCTAGAAAATTACCATTTACACCAAATATTTCCCAACACTTGTGCTTCATCTATTATGCATAGATTAATACTTATAGTAGATCTAATAGTTCTCCCACCAAATTTATGACATATGGCCTGGCGTGATAATTACGTTTGATGTTGAAAAGAATTGCTTTAATAATACAAGATAGAGGCAATGGTTCAAAACAACGAACAAAATAACAACAACGGCATTTCGTTTTCTGTGTTAAAATTATTGTGTTAAATACAACACAAATGTATGCTAACAATAACAGTCAATAAAAAAGTTTAAAACACATTTAAATTTCACAGTTTTTCACCAAAATTACATGAAAAATTAAAGCAAGAAGTTATTGTAATTCCACCTGGTGTATGTCACTTTTCGTCAAACATCTCTCTATCACACCGACCCATGGTAGAAATATAATGGTAGATGCAGTACGACACAAATACAACAAGCCAAAAACAACAGGCATTTTGTTTTTGCTCAGTGTCTGTGTTGTGTCAAGTCAGCTGATAGAAAAATGATGAAAATGTAAACAAATTTCCAAAAAGAGCCATTTAGAAAATTATTGAGTGTTATTTGATATATTGAAAATGTTAAAGTGTGAAAATTAAAACGTTTCTATGTAATTTTTGCTGAGAAATATTTCAAAAACAGCAGTTGCTGCCGAACGGGGGTTGCAGACAAACAAATGTAAACAAACTTCGACATAAGAGAAAAACTTACTCACACTCAGTCCAGAAAAAAGTTCAAATCAGCTGGTCTAGTGCTTCTACCATTTCTTTGTACCATGCACCGACCGCATGACGAAGAGTGTGAAAGGAAACGTCAGATGATCCAAATATTTTCTCTACTAAGATTTACTCTATAAGTCTGTTCCTTTACTTTACCGCGGGATCCCGCGGGAACCCAAATTTACCCAAACTTACCCAAAAGCGTTCCCGTACGCAAAAATTGGGTAAATGAGAGCGACTTTTTGTTTCTCTTAATGTCAAAATGCGTTTCTCATTTTACCGAACTTACCCAGCAGTGTTGCCAACATTTTGTGAGCTAATAGCAAGTTCAGACGGCTGGCTTTTTTCGTGTTTCGTTCTCTCATTCGTGTTTGGCCCCCCAATCATGTTTGAAACATCATGGTTCGCCATACAAAATTTTGAGAGCGAACCATCTCGTTTCAATTCGAAACATCTTACCAAACATGAATAATTTACTACCATCTCTAATTTATTTAGTACGCTATCGCTTTTTTATCTGAACTAGTTGTCAGAATAAGCAAAACAAAGCAAAAAATAAATAAACATAGAGCGAAAGTGAAGTTTGTGTTTAAATATAAATAAAAAGCAAAGCCTTGATTGTTAACACAAATAAAACATTTATATAAATCATAAAAGTAACAAAACAGTAAAATCACAACTGTCAATAGAAACACGAATGCGTCTTGTGAACAGGGCGATTCACAATCATGGTTGAGTAAACGAAACAAGTGTTTCACATCACCGTCTGAATTAGCTATTAAGGCGTAATTAAAAACCAGAAAAGCGTAAAAAAGGGTAAAAATTTCCTTAAAAAAGCGTAAAAAGCGTTTGGCTTTATTTCTACTCAAAATGACTAAATTTTCAATAGAACACATTTTTTAAAACTAAATACTGTTCTCGAAATGGATTTTGCCCTACGGAATCTTTGAACTCATTTAGTTCTATCCAAAAAAGATCTGTTCGATATTTGTTCTTCCATACACAGTTTCTAATATTATCAATACTTAGTTCCATATTAGAAATGACATCCGCTTCTCTAATATACTATTTAATAAATGCCAGTATTTCGTCTCTATTGCTGTTATAGAGAATGGTATTTACACTAAACAATGATATTTTTTGTAGTGTTCCAAAGTTGGTTGGAAGTTTACATCGGGTTTCGTATATAAGATGTTTAGTGAATATAATACATTTTTCCTTCATTCCTTTCTTTTCGTGTTCTGAAATCAGTGAATCCTTGCACGCTTTTTCAAAACTATGCCCAAGATAGCAAAATTCGTCTAAACAATTTTCAATAGGATCTTTTAAATAATTAAAACTTTTTTTCATTTGTTCTTTCGGTGAAAACATAAAAGCACAAGAGGATGGCATTTCGTCAGTGCTGTTAAAACAACAAACATGTATTCAAATTACAACAACTCGTCTTATACCATATAAATAATTCTACCATAGCAGTAGCAGTACGAGTATATGGGGTGCTTAAGACAGACTGAAGGAATGAAAGAGACTTACATACATATGTATGTATGTAAAAACTTGCAATAGCAATAAATATTCAAATGTATACACGTTGCCACATTTGAAAAGCCAAAAAGCGCTAAAAGCACCAACGGAAAACATGAAAAGCGTACGCATAGCGCTTTTTTTCCTTTTGGCACTATGGACCCTATTTTCGCGTTTTGGAGGGTCTAAAAAGCACCATAAATAGTGCGAAAAGCACCAAGTTGGCATCGCTGTTACCCAGACTTTTTCTTCGGGTAAGTTTGGGCAAAGTGTCAAACAATCAGCTGTTCGAAACGTCAACATAAAAACATATGTATTATTTGTGAAAAAAATAACGCAAGTGAAAAAAAATTATTGAATTTACAATTTTATTAACTTGAAAAGTGATTGCTTTGAGAGTGCTTATTTAAAGAAGATGGGAAGTGTGCAAATGAACAGTGAAAATTAACATGATATGCAAGATTTGTTGTCATGCATATGTTTTGTGTTGTGACATTTGTTTTCGGGTAAGAAAAGTGGTTTTTTGCGTTCCTTTACTTTTGGGTAAATTTGAGTATTTGACAGTGAATTTTGCTTTTACTCTCATTTACCCGAACTTTACCCGAAAAGTAAAGGAACAAACTTTATGCTATTATGTGTCTATATCATAGAGTAAATCTTAGTAGAGAAAATATTTGGCTCATCTGACGTTTCCTTTCACACTCTCGTGATACGGTCGGTGTGATAGAGAGATGATTGACGAAAGTATAGTATGTATGCCTACCTAGGCATACAAATGAAAAGTATAGATTTTGTCTCTAATTTAAATTTTTTATCATTTTCTGAGCCGACCCCAACCAAAGGCAATTTTGCCAAAACAAAATACATATGAGTTTGACAATTAAAGCGAAAAATCATATGAAAAAATTAAATCATCTGTTCAAGCAACTTTAACATCTACATTTTATTGCACCATAATTCTTTGTCCTCTGCAATCGCAAACATATGGCATCATTCGTGTTTTTATCTGTCAAACAATTTGCACGCCGCATAGTCTTTGACAGTTCGAGCGTTGTGCTAAAAGGTTATATATTACTGCTCTATTTCATAGTTAAATTGCGGGTGAAAAATCATCTTTAATATCTCAATAAAAATATCGTTAATAATTAAGAATAATATATAATGTGGCCTCGTTTTGGTGTAAAAGTGGGCAACAGCACTTTATGCATAGCACATGTCAAGCCCACAGACAACAAACCCGATGTGATTGCCAACAAACAGGGTGACCGTGTCTCTCAGGCCTGTCTGCTCTGGGATGGCACAGATGAAATAGAATGTGGTCTAACGGCGAAGCAGAAGATGTCTTCGAAGCCTAAACAGGCGGTAGCAAACAGCTTTCAGTTGCTTAAAGACCCAACAGATATAACAGAGGAACAGGTGGCGAAAGCACGAAAGACGATACCTTGTGAATATGAGGAAGACAATCACAAGTTTGTTTTAAAAGCAACACAGCCTTCTGATAATGATGATGACGACAAAGAGGTGACTAAGGAGTTAACGGCATTTGATGTACATGTGAAATTATTCGAGTCGGAGTTAGAGTTGGCTAGGCAGTACTACAGTGACGCTTGTCAAAAACCCATAGTTGTGTTATCGATACCAAGCTATTATCCAGAGAAGTCGTGGCCGTTGTTAGCTCGAGCTGCCGAAAAGGCGGGCTTCCACGTCGCCCAAATTGTGGATGAACCTACAGCAGCAATTTTAGCGTACGGCATTGGAGAAGAAGCTGCCAATGACGAGGCTAAATATGTGTGGACCATAAAATGTGGCGGCACTTATTCACATTTTGCTCTTTATGAAATTAAGCATGGTCTTTATACGAAAATCGAATGCTTCGGCCCTTTTGCCATTGGAGGAAATCAATTCACAGAGGCATTGGTTAAGTTTATTTGTGAGGAGTTCCAGCGTAAATATAAATTAGATCTTCACGAAAGCCGTAGATCTTTGGCCAAAACACGTACAGCTGCTGCCAATTGTAAGCATATTTTAACAACTCTGCCATCTACCCAGCTCTACATTGATTCCTTAATGGATGGTGTTGACTTTAATGTTCAAATGTCTCGTGCTCGTTTTGAAAGTCTCATACAGCCCGTGATTAATAGCTTTATGCAAACCCTGGGGGAAAACCTAGAAAAAGCTTTGAAAAATCATCCACAGGTGAAGAAAATTGATGCAGTTGTATTACTTGGAGCAACTACACAGATACCCAAACTCCAATCTGCCATATCAGCTCGTTTTCCTGATGCGGAAGTCAATAGTTCAATCTCGGCCGATGAGGTGGTTGCTGTGGGTTGTGCGCGTCAAACTCTGTTCCTAGAAGATTGCGAGAAACAAGTTCTAGAACCTTCTGAAGAATGTGATTGTGTGGAGGAAGAGGTAACAATATGGCATGGAACGCCAGATGATGGTGCTGATGCCCAGAAACTGTTAAATCCTGGCGATGTGCTGCCAAAAACTGTGGTATTGAATATCAAATTAAAGGAATCTTCATTAGACTCGGAGCAATTTCAATTACGTTTTGGTTCTCAAACCGTTGAAGTCAATGTCAAAAAAGCTGCCTCCAGTATACCCGAGGAAGGTTTTGTGCGCTTGGAAGCTGATATCCAGAAAGCCGAGAGCAGTTCTCCCTTGGTACGTTTAAGATGTATATGATGATGATTGTTTAGCGTCATGAAGGAGTCTAGAACTAGCATAGACGATGAATGCTGTAAATTGAGTTAAATCTGCACGTGTCGAACGGCGCTGCCTTCAAACGTAATAATGCTTGTTTTTCTTAGTCTAACAAATTTTCTTTTATTTAAAATAAACAAATTTTCATATAAGAAAGTAAAGTTGTGTTATCAAGTATTTTTAAAATGGGTGTAAGCTGAGTAATGAATCTTAGGAAGTAAAATGTCATACCATGGGTATAATTAATGCCTAGTCTTAAAGTAGTGCTTTCAAGTGTTCAGATGCGTTTTACATTGCTGACAAAATTATAAAAGCTTTTTGAATACTTTATATAAATAGGCAGGGAGCATTTACACAAATGTTCAGTCCGAGGACCTGAAGGTTGCCAATCTAACTTTTATACAAGAAGTGACATAGTTATACCCAATTCATGGTAAACAAAATATGAAAAGCTCTGTCCTGTCAAACCTTAAATATACATGGGCAAATTGTCTGGTATGAAAAGTGATCCCATCGGTTTTACTGGCCTCATATATGTATACAGTGGTGGCCAAAACAAATGCAACCAAAATGCGTCTTTTACGAAGTATTATTACGTACAAATTTTCTGAAAATGAAATTAGCAATTTTTTGTTTTAAATTTTATACTTGATTGCTTTAAAAATAAGGAAAAGGGATCTACTCCATAGATATTTAGGAAAATGTATGAATTCATTCTTATATTTCAGTGGCCAAGACATATGCAACTAATAAAATCAAGCGCAGTTAAATGCAAATAAATTTAATATTTTCTAGCAAATCCGTTGTTGCCCATTACAGCCTGACATATTCGAGGCATTGATATTATTGGTATGTCAATGACGCTTGTTGGGATTGATTTCCACGCATCTTTCAGTCGTCGAACCAAATTATCAGAACTTGTACAATTTTCCCAATCAATTTTTTGGTTTATGGTTTCTCGATGGGATTTATGTTTAGTGATTGTGGGGGCCATTCCATAGCCGTAACTCTATTTTCACCAAACCACGATTTAACCACTTTCGATGAGTGTTTGTGGTCGTTGTCTTGCTGGAAGACCCACCACTATGGCATATCGTACTTGGCATATGGAAGCATTACACTTTCTAAAATGTCTTTCTACACAAATAGGTTCATAATGCCATCATTTTTATGCAGTGGACCAGCACCAGAAAATCAGTCCCACATCATTACACTCACCCCTCCATGCTTGACCGTCTTTTTGCAGTAAAGTGCTTAGATGCGTTTCCCTACTAGTTGTCGTACTTAACACGTGCCATCGCTGCCAATAATATTAAATTTTGATTCGCCACTTAAATAGTCTTCTAGCCAATTTAAATAGTCTTAAGCAAACTGCAAACGCTTTTTCTGATTAAAAGTTGATATAAGCGGTTTGTTTGCAGGACTTCGTTCGGGTAGAGAGCCCGTGCAAAGGACGTCTACGTATTGTTCGAGCAGAAACTGATATTTGAATTTTGCAGTTATTTATGAGGAAGAGATAAATGGGTCTTATTTCATGTGTCTGATGATCAACTTGTCCGTCCGATCTCTTGTCTTGCGCGGTCGACCACCTCTATGTATAATACAAATTTCTGAAGTTTTTTTTAAAGTAGCAATAATGCGAGATATTGAACTTTTATGAAGATTATATTTCTCGGCAATGTCTTTCTGGGGAAGAGTACGGTTTCCGAGGCCCCTCGATCCGACAATGTTTTTCATTAGTCGACCCCAAAATAAGACGAAAAAATTTAATAAAATTTTTCGATAACTCGCTTAGTTATCGAGATATCGAGTGTTACAATTTTAAAAAATCGACAAGTTTTTTGGCTGAAGTTCAGGAGCAGGCAAAAAAAATGTAAAAAAAAACCAAAATTAAAGAAATATTAAAGAATGTGAGAAAATTGAAAACTAGCCGTCGCACGGACCTATGGGGCCCACAGGGTCCAACAAACCGTCACACCCAGGGACATTTGGCTATGAATTAGTGTGGGTACTTCAACGAAAGGTATTTGTGTCTCGAATTCCGTGGTGTCATTCTTTTTTTCGTGGGATGTCTGTAAGTCCATATAAGTCGACTTTTGTGCATACAGTAACCATGAGAATGGTTATGGTAACCATCCAGGAAAAAAAAAATTTTTTAAAAAGTACCGAGTGATTTTTCCGATTTTGCCACACATCGACTTAAGGTACAGAGGGAATTTTAACCCCTCTGCCTGAGCCTCTGACTTAATGCAATATAAATTTAACGATTTTTCAAAAGTTCTACCACACGGTACGAGCAACATAGGTCCCTGCGATGGCTACTTTTCCATGATTCTCACATTCTTTACCTTTTCTTTAATTTTGGTTTATTTTTCAAATTTTTTTTTTTGCCTGCCCCAGGTCCTGAATTTTTGCCAGTTTTTTAACTCTCAAAATAGCTCAACAATTCTCTAAAAATTTCGATAACCAGGTCCTGAATTTTTGCCAGTTTTTTAACTCTCAAAATAGCTCAACAATTTTCTAAAAATTTCGATAACTTGTTTAGTTATCGACATATGTATAGTGGGTTAAAGTTTTAAATTATCGACTACTTTTTTACCAATTTAATGTGGACTACTAGCGTGGTACAACTCAAAATAACCCCTTATCGGGGGCTGCAACCTTTTATATGTACAACTTTCAGCAATTTTACTTCTTATTTTTTACCACTCAAGAAAACTACACAAAAAAGAAAAATTATTTTAAAAAAATCGCGCGACTATCTCGATAACTAAGCGAGTTATCGATAAATTTTATTTCTTTCTTTCGGCTTATTTTGGGTTGTTCGAAAAATAAATTATGAAAATTAATCAAATGGCAAAAAAGTTATTGATTTTTTAAAATTTCAACGCCAATATCTCGATAACTAAGCGAGTTATCGATAAATTTTATTTAATTTTTTCGGCTTATTTCGGGGTGCTCCAAAAAAAAGTTATCGAAATTAATAAAATGGCGAAAAAAGTTATTGATTTTTAAAAACTTCAACGTCCTATATCTCGATAACTAAGAGGGTTATCGATAACTTTTATTTTATTTTTTCGGCTTATTTTGGGGTGCTTGAAAAAAAAGTTATCGAAATGAGGGGCCTCGGAAACCGTACTCTTGCCTCATTCTGTTATATTCCATAAGAATAAGCGTTCACAATTTTCCGTCTGAGCTCAAATCCGAATTTATCGCGCGCCATTTTAAAACGAACTCTATTTTAGCTTCAGTAGGACAAAATAATACTGAATATTCCTACAAATCTCTTAACACATTCTTTCTATTTAGTTATATGAAGAACAACGATCAAAATAATTATACAAACGACGTTATTTAAAACAAAATTGGAGAGTTGCATATCTTTTGTCCACACCGATTTTAATATTTATCGATAAAAATGCCGATGACATGGAAATGTAAACAAAAGCTGTACATTCTGAATTTTTTTTTAAAATCTTAATGCCGTTTATTATTTTTTGAAATATTATTGTCTTTTTTTTTGGTACAATTTTACAAACTTATAGACCCTGTTAAAGGCAGCCAATCTTAGTTGCATATGTTTTGGCCACCACTGTATATATCGATCGAAATTAAACCCATTTCAGAAATTTCAGTCGGATGAACCGCCATAAACACACCCTCACATTTAGTCTCCCTTTCAAAAGGGTTTACTGTTTTTTGAAGCCGACGAACCTCCAGTTTTTTCGCCCACATTCAATAGCACCAACATATTCAATTCCGAAGTTAATTAGATCGTATTGTGTTTTTGAGCATTTATCGTGACTACCAGCCCATTGTCCGCCTAAAATTTGCGAAATGAGCATGACAAACATGACACAGTAGCTTTTGACAAACTAATAAGTAGTACCAAATTTCATTAAGATCTTGTTTGGTTTGCGGGAGATTTCGTGTCGATCAACCGGAAACCCGCGCAACTATTGTATGGGAGGTACATACATACATAATTGGTAGTGCCAAATGTGTCGAATTTTAGCTTGAAAGTAGCTTTTGACACAATATTCCTCAGCACCAAATTTAATTACTATCGGTTGTGGTTTACAGAAGATAGCGCATAAATCAATAGGAGAGCCGCCCATTTTTTGTACGGGTGTTAGCAGATTGGGTGTGGCAAAATCACCCATTTTCACAGCAGAGTAGCGTTTGACTAAATATTGCCTACTACCAACTTTCATAAAGGTTGGTTGTATGTTACGGCAGTTATCTTGTCGACCATCCAGCCGGCTCCACAACTTTTGTATGGGAGGTACTGTTGACTTTAATATATTAATTGAGTGGGAGACAGCAGAACGACTTCAGTTTGACAAAACCTTTATTATAGTGCTAGCCTAGTTCTAATGCAAAATCACTTTTGTTTTAGAAGTTCGCTGGCCTTTGGAAAATTGAGCCTAATACTTAACTTCATTGAGATCGGAATTGTTTTACGCAACTTATATATGAGAGGCATTACAATGGGAGTAACAACCTCGTAAACCTTTTCTCCAGTTAATTAGAGAAATATAACCACTAACCAGTGTATCAACTGAAGCTAATCACATGTACCAAAAAACAGTGTTAGGAGAAACATGATTTTGCAAACAAATTTAATGTCTATTTTCAATACCAAACTAAGTTTGGGAAAAATAGTCACAATTGTTAACTAGCCAGCCAGATAGAGAGACGTCTTTAAAAGTCCTAAAACGAATTTCGTCCAAATATATTTAGAGTCTTCTAATATGGCTCCTTCTATACGTTACATTTATATATCGTCACCTAAAATGCAAAAGGCGGTAACTACCCTTTTTGGTTTTTACATTAGAGGGTATAAACGTTATAAATTAAAGACTACTTAAAACTTAATATACAAATTTTAAATTCAAGTTTAGAAAACAGAGACGGAGTTGTTTCTGAAAAACAAATTAATGGAAAAAAAGTAGTTTTTAAGAAATATTTATAACGTTTATTCCTTCTCCTGTAAAAAAAACTAAAGAGTGTAGTTACGGCCTTTTGTATTTTAGGTGACGATATTTATTTTCATATACATAACCGAGTCATTAGGTTTTATATGGTTACAAGATTTTACCATAATTCCTTCAATGGATATGTATGTATATATAAATCCTTTTTTACTTTACCATAATTAGAAATTACTTCATCAGTGCAATTGAAATTTTTGCTTAGATTTGGTAGAAAGGAAGAAATAACTTAAAATATAAAATGAATTTGAGTAACAAATCCACTGCTCATAAATTGTTATAAAAAATAACATGGTACAAAAATCAAATTCAATTAAAAGTTATTATTTCAATAACAGCGTTTTTAAGACGATGTATGAATACATTAACTGTCTCTTATGATGTTCACAACTCCAACGTTAAATGTTATATACCTAAATGTAAAGGTAAATGATATTATCCCTCTTTTCGATGTCTCAACCCGCCTTAGATTTTATTTATTTGTCCACTCGTAACATAAAATGCCAGTATGGTAAATTATTCACGATATGTTCCATATAACGGGTTTTTCAAAAAGAGCGCTACAAAAGTTTTTTTTTAAATAAAAGAAAACCGGTTTTAGATACCAATGAAATTCTTTATTCCTGCGAAAGTACGTTCGATGCCAATATGTATGGAACTCGATTTCTTTTGCATGGCCACCACGGGCACGCTTGCAGAAGTCCAGACGCTGAACCCAATTTTCGACCGTTTTCAAGCATAAATCGGCCGATACTGCTGCAATTTCACGTTCGATATTCGTACGAAGTTCATCAATCGTCGCTGACTTGTTGGCATAGACCATAGACTTGACGTAGCCCCACAGGAAATAATCTAACGGCGTCAAATCGCACGACCGAGGCGGCCAATCGACGGGGCCATTTCGTGAGATAACGTTCACCAAACTTGGTTTCCAATAAATTGATTGTGGCATTCGCTGTGTGGATTGTGGCGCTGTCCTGTTGGAACCACATGTCCTCCAAGTCCATATTATCCAATTGGGGCCAAAAATATTCGGTTATGATTGAACGGTAGCGATTCGCATTCACAGTAATGTGCCGGTCTTGATCATCATGGAAGAAGTACGGCCTAATGACGCCGCCGGCCCATAAACCGCACCAAACCGTAATTTTTTCGGGATTCAATGATGACTCATGGATTACGTGTGGATTGCTGTCTGACCAATAACGCATATTTTGCTTATTGTCGAAGCCATTCAGCCAGAAATGAGCCTCATCGCTGAAGATAGCGCTCTTAAAGTTGAGGCCACTGACTGCAAATTTCGGTGGTAAATTTTAATAATTTCGACTCGTTGTTGGCTCGTATATCTTTCCATGATGAAATGGCAAACCTTACTGAAGAGAAATGTCAAAAGAGCGGGGAAAAATATGCCGTCGTTTGCTGTCCCTATCGATTTACTTTTGTAGCGTCTCTGTTGAAAAACCCTTTATTTCCATAAAACGCTCTCAAGAACTCTATATTTCAACCCCGCTTTTTACAGAGAAGTCCCGCTTTATGACGTAGTGATCTAAAAGTAAAGTAGCTTTGAAGTTATATTTTTTAATGCACAATTTTGAATTTTTGAATTCATAATATCACGATCGTTTCGAAGTTTGTGAACTTCATCATCAGAGGCTTAGTTGTAGGCTACTGACATCTCTTCAAATGTGTCACTAACTGAAATAATCTGATAGGTTCTTTTTGATTTTTCTTCTTATTAATGTGATATATCTATTTTTTTTACCGTCCGATGGGTCACAATAGTGGCGCAATCACAAGGTTGTTGTAGTTATAATATTTAAAGATAATTTCTAATTACACTGGTGTCGCCGACTTCAAAGGCAGTTAATTTTTTAGTCTGTCTTAAAAAATATAATAATAATAAAAATATGTGATTTAAATAAAGTTAATGAATCGAAAAAATATATATTCTATTTCTATTCTATTAGTAACTATTTCTAAATTTTACATTTATATTTATTTAAATGTTAACTCATTTCTTAAACATACAAAATCCCGGATTTAGGGTCAAAATCCGGCTTTTCGGTCAAAAACGGTTGGTCAGGTTATACATGTATTCCCCGATCCCTATGGATAAGTGTATAATAATAGTTTCAATTACCCATCTGAATGAACCGGAGGATACCCTATCCCCCAGTTTGTACAAATTCTAATTTTGATTGGTGAAAATAAAGCCAATTGGTTGCCGTTGGATCTGATTGATTGCTTTACCAATTCCAAAATAAAAAAATCACAATTCCGATAAATATATGTATATGTATGGATGTATATTTTTCTTACCAAACAAATCATATAATTTTTTAAAAAAACAAAAACAAACACAGCGGCTCCATTAAAAATCCATTCTAATTTTATTCATCTGTGTGACTTTGGCTTTTATGCTATTTTCTAATTTACGCAGGAATTCCTCAAAAACCAAAACGCCTTTGAACATGCCAGTCTTCTTATAATCCTTTATGCGAGACTTTTCATCGGGTTCCTCTTGATTTTTAGTTTTCTCGTCAAAAGCATTGATTTCCTGTAGCAGTTGAGCAATATTTGGCACTAATGATGGATTGAATTTAGCCACAGCACTTGCACTAAATGGCACGCATACTTTACCCGATGCCGGGTGAATACAGAATGGTGACTTCAGTAAATGGTTAAATCCTTTGGTAACATTGATATCCAATCGTGGATATAGGCAAGCTAATTGTATCTCTTCAACAATATTTTTCAAACGCCTGGACCAAACCGATTGCGTGGAATTACAACGCATAGAGTTAGCATAACGCTTAAAGGCGTTCCAAACATCTCGCGACGTAGCGCCTTCGGGACAATTGCTGAGCAGGAACTGTTCAGTATCTTTGCGAGCCATTTCGTCGCTTATAAAACGACACAACTTTTCAATACCCTTAGGGGAACAAAACAAATTCTGGTCGATTAGGATGATCTCCTCAAACATAGGTTCAATTGTTTGAAATGCCCGACGAACACTATGGTGCATGCGATCGCCAATCAATACGCGTGATACTGTTACATTCTCTACTGTTACATGTGATATTATTTGTAAATATTCCGCAACGGCTGAACGAGCTGGCGTGTCCATATGACGTGCCTCATAATCACACACCCAACAATGAATACCACGACGTCCAGAGAATACCCAGAGTACATGTTCCCATCCGAAATCCTCTTTAATGGCGGCATCCAGAATGCGAGTAGCCACTACCATAAATTTCCAGCATTTTTGACAAACCATCTTGTCGCTACAACAAGTACGTACATCATCATAATCGGTCATATCAATATCAAACACTAATTCACGTTGAACGGGTGTCATAGCGGCAGCAGAAATTCGATTGTTTTTGGGTCTGCAAGTGAGGGAATAAAAAGTGAACAATGAAGTGATTTAGATTGTGGATAGGGACAATTTATTTTATAAATTCAAATTTTATAAATACAATTGAAGCCCCTGGTGAAAGAAGATGTTAACTCATTTTTTTTTTAAACAATATTTCCTTCTTTTAATGTTTCCATGGTATCTTATTTTAAAAAAATATCAGATGTTGACTTTTTTCTTATCTAAAACAAAATTAGATACCATGAAAACATCAAAAGAAGGAAAATATTGTTTTTGAAAAAATGTGAGTTATCACCTTCTCCTGGTGGAAGAATTCAATTTTTAAGTATAAAGTAATTCTAATAAATACTTCCTACCTTGTACTCATAACAGCACCAATATCTATTTTGTAGGGGCATCGTGCACATAATTCCTTTTCCAGTTCAATTTGAGTTTCAAAGCATAAGTAACGTATATAAATATCATCATGGAGTGTAAAAGATATTTCACGGTTAACAAAAATACCTTCTTCAGCTGCAAACAAAGAACATCACTATTTATTATACTTATACATACCCATAAACTAAGAGGACAAATGTAATTCGTTATTTTTCATTTCTATAAAATTTACTTACATAGGCCGTACGAAAGCCATCTGTAAAATGGTTTGTGTGGAAATAAACGCTTGTAGTAGACAGGTAGCATATCAGGTAAAAATGTGGCATCATAAACGGCGTCATTTGACGACTTCTTTTGTTCGCAATTGTCGCCGCCATCAACCTTTTGCTCTTTAGTGTCAACTTCCATTTCAGACATGTTTACGAAGAATTAAAATGAATACTTCAAAAAAGAAAACGAATTTGTATTTAGAAAGTCCTGCAAATGTATAAGGGATGTTACTATGTTAAGAATTCTTGAAAGGCTTTTACAATTAATAAGCAGTAAACGACAGGCCTCGAATAACCTTGAATAATACAGCCAGCAAAGGTACAGCCATCACACAGAGGGAAAAAATCCTTAATACTTATTGTTGGAAAAACACATTACGATTGAATTCTGAAACACTCGTTTCGCATTTGCTGTTTTGAAAAAGGGAAATTTTTGGTAATATGTATATCACAAATGTGTATGTATTTTTACATGTGTATCTTAAATTTGTATTTAATGGGAAATATAAAGCACAAGAATTGAGCAAATTGTGATACCCAGTTTGTTATCTTGGCTGGATCGTTCTTTTGTTGTTAGGTAGTCAGGATGTACAACAGTTTACCACACTCACTCAAGATTGAATTGTTATATTAATACATTTAGAAACTGTCTTTGCCAGTACATGCAGTTGAATACATCAAAATTTAAATAATCTATATTAATATTATAAAGAGGGAGTGTTTGTGAGTTTATTAGTTTGTATGTAGGGGGTAATCTTCTAAACTACTCATCCGATTTTAAAAATGCTTTCACCAGTGAATGCTACGTTATCACTGAGTGCTATAGGCTTTTTTTTTGTTTTTCTCTCTACTAAAATTCAGGACTAAGTCTGTCGGGTTTGCTAGTTGTAAATAAGAATAAGAGGAATGGTAAGATTGGTTCTTTAAGAGAGTTAATGTTAGCAACCGTGCCAACCAATACTGACAGTAATTTGGTATTAATTCACAAAATATGTACTTCAAACCCGCCTTGGCATTATCCTCTTTGTTTTATGTTCTAAAATATCCCTGGGCGTACAGATTGTTGGCAGACATAACATTTACAAATTTATTTGATTGCAAAATATACGAGATTTTAACCATGTATCGCTATGTCCAACGGAATACATGTTGCAAATTTACAACACATTTTGTTATGTGTACATTAACCTTTGTGAACTTCTGATTAATTTTATAACTTTTGATCACTAACACTGTGCAACATGACTTTTTAACCAGAAATGCCAAACCAATTCTCTGACGTAGTTTAGCAGCCTTATTAAAAAGAAACAACAACAAAAATTGTTGAATGGTACAGTTTTTTTTTTTAATTTTTTGTTTTTCAAAATGGTACGTTCATTTTAATTGAATGTTCTAAGGATTCCTTCATCGATTTTATGGAAATTTATCTTGCGGCTTTTTTTCCTATTCGAATAATGTATTTCGATCAAAACTTTTTGAACATTTTTCACGTCTATGAAATGAATGTTGGGATACTTATTCACGTGTTTATTTGCTGTCTTTTATGCAGTTAAGTTTGGAGTTGTTGCTCGTTTTCAGGACTGTCATGATCTTTTTATCGTTTTACATTATTATGGCTGGGGAGCCAACAGGTTCCAACTACTAGTGGAGTTGTATTATTTTTATATATAGACATTTAATGAATTTTTATATATATTTAATTGTTAATGAACTTATTTTATCCAGGTACTTATAAATTGTAATATGTTATATTGGCCATGAGGCTTGTGTATTACAAATGAATTTCAAATAAATAAATAAATAAAAAATATATCCATAAAAATAGCTTTGAAATGAGTGCAAATATTTCAAATCTAAATGCTAGGTTGAGAACTTATTGAATTTAACATTTCAAATTTTGCATTTTTTTTTTGCAAAAAATCTAATATTTTTCATTTTTATTTTATCATAAAAAAAAATAGATATGTATATTTTTTTATTTTCCTATTTAGTTAATACACTGGACTGTTTTTCAAACATTATGATACATACCAAAGAAATCCATACAGAAATACAAGAGTTATAGCCATTTTAGTAGATTAACCCAAAATAATTTTTTTAATTCTTCGCTCAAAATACCACACAGTATCAAGAAGTTGTCCAATGTAAGTACATATTTCAATGTTTTAACGCGCATGTAAAGAATTAAAAAAATTATTTTGGGTTAATCTACTAAAATGGCTATAACTCTTGTATTTCTGTACGGGTTTTTTGGTGTATATTAATTTTTGAAGAACAGTCCAGTGTATTATATAGGAAAATAAAAAAATATATATCTATTTTTTTTTTTTATATTTTATGATAAAATAAAAATTTAAAATATTAAATTTTTTGCAAAAAAAATGCAAAATTTGAAATGTTAAATTCAGTAAGTTCTCAACCAAGCATTCTGATTTGAAATATTTTCACTCATTTTAAAGGTATTTTTATGGGCATTTTTTTAAGATAAATTTCTATAAAATCGATGAAGGAATCCTTAGAACATTCAATTAAAATGAACGTACCATTTTTAAAAATTAAAAATTTTTTTTAAAAAAAATTTAATAAAAAACTGTACCATATAAAAATTTTGTTGTTGTGTTTGCTGCTAAACTACGTCAAAAAATTGGGTTGGCATTTCTGGTTGATCAACTTTTTTCATTTTGTTGCATAGTGTAATTAAGACCTTAACTTACACAAAAAATACTTTAGTTTATTTTTGTTTCTTTATTTTTGTTTTTATTAAATTAATACGGTTTTGGGTTTAAATGTTAATAAAACATTACAGAATGACAAAAAATATATATGTTAAGAATTATTACATAATTTATAATAAAAACTCGTACAGTGCGCGGACCGAACATTTCTTGATTAAAACGAATACTTTCCATATCTTCATATCTATTAGATTTCCAGTCAAATTTCAATATACCCGCAGTTCGAATCGCAGTTCTTTAATCGTATAGAATCGACGATAAAATATTATGTATTTAGTTAATATAATGACATATTGATTTAATTTTTTTTTTTGTTGAGAATTTGCTTAACAAATCCACTCGAAGTTTTATTTTTATTCACATGATAGATGTTTTGTTACAACATATACAATCATGATGTGGTGGTGATTGGAAGAGTAGCATCCTCTCACTCTACACGACACTGAAGGGTGGCGGCAGATAACACGACCAACGCACGTCCTTGCGATAACTTAAATTAAAACCTTTGTGCTTGAATTCATATAACTAACGTAAAATATTTGTTTAGAGAGGTTGATTATATTTTTTTATTCAGATCATTTCACGCAACTGTTAAGCGTATATCCTGCATTTTATGTTGTTGCCATAATTCTTCGGCGGGCTTAGCCGGTGCTGTACTGTATAATGTGACAGAAGCAATGTGATTGTTGGGCATCACTTCGAAAATTATATCTTGGTAGCCGTAGCAAAATGTAGAACCGAATGGATTGGCGGTATTTGTTGAACTTGCTCTATGTAAGACCACTGGACGTTCTGAGGGAGCCATGGCAGCGCTTATTTCATTCCATTTAGAATATGCATTAATGGTAACGGGGCAAGAGGAAGCAGATTTATTATCACTTGCTCCATAGGAAGCACGAGATGACCCACTGTCGTTTAGGGAACGCTCTGGTTGTAGTTGAAATTTAAACTCACATCTATGGTACATATTGAAATTGAAGTGCCCGGGATAATTGGTGTGTAAAATGAATTTCTTGCAAGTCTGGGTTCGTGCATCGAACAACACATCAATGCCCAATGTGAAGTAGTTAAAGAAGATGTCACTACGTTTCGTTTGAGCTTGGCGGTTCACATTGGAGGAATGTATTTTCATTTTGTCTTCACTCTTGAAAAATATACGATTTGGTGCTCCCAATTGAGTGGTAACATCTTGGCAACTATCTCCGAAAAGTATTTCCTTGATAAAACATTGTCGTCTGGGATCTAGCGAGCGTCCAGAACCCTCGGTGAAGAGTTTGAGTTTCAAACCTTTTGTACAACCCAAAACTGATCTTAAGACTGTGACCGATTCCAAGTACAGTTGACGATGATAACAGGCCAAAGGTAAAGGCGGAGTTTTGTTCTCCGCCACATTACTGCCAGCATAAAGTGACATTTTAGAGACCACTGGAGAGGCTCCGCTTAAAAACACCAAAGAGCCCAGACCATGAGCGTAACCAGCATGTAATTTACTATCCACGGGAAAATAGAAACTTAAGCCACGGAAATGCAAAGCAAACAGTTGCTTAGCAGCATCATAAACTCCTGGATGAGTGGCACCAAAGGAGTGTTCTATTTGCTCGATGGAGGGTAAGACTTCGGGCGAATTGAAGTAAACACCGCCATATTTAAGTTTCACCAATTTCATGTTGCAAACTTCGATATTCTTCAAACGTTGATTGACCGGATCGAATATTAAGCGTAGCCCATCTTGGGGCAAATTGATTATAATGTCTACGCCCAAGGGGTTGTTATCGGAGTAAAGGACTTGAACTCCCTTGATAATGCCCACCTGCGATTGTATGATGGCAATGGCTTGCGAGAAGTGCATACCCAAAACGAATTCCCAGGCATCACAGCCTAATGATATCTCGGGAACGATTTCTAAATCCAACATATTGTTTAGAAATGAATTAAATTAAGCTGGAATCAAAAGTAAAGAAGAACGTGTAAAATTAAAAGGTTCTACGTAAGTTATTGAGTAATTAATTTAGCGTTACAATTGTCGTGTCCTGATGTACGTGCATATGAATGTATGTTGTGTTAAAAGTTGGTCAGGAAGGCCATATTTTCTTTGCTCTCCGTAAAATAAGCATTATTGGAAACATATTTCTTTTAAAGGGGGGAATTTAACTTTTGGAGTCAAGTCCAGACTTTCCGAGATATGTCTTTAGTCCAATTTTTAGTTTTTGGCTTTATTTTTCGTGCGATCGGTTCAAAACGCAGCGTTTTGTATGTTTCCATCCGCAACACATCACGAACCGGCAGACATTTTTCAAATTTTTTAAGATACTCTAATAGTCTGTTCCCCTATCTCGTACGAAAAAAGTTAATCGTACCGAATCATCATTTCCGATGTTTAAAGGGATATTGGGTCAAACAGAACACCAAATTAAAACATGAAGGCTTGACTATTGGTCTATGTTCGAGCACATTTTACGATATTTAGTTTCGAGAAATGGCTGTTGGCACACAACTTGGTCATGCACAGGATATAAAGGTTGATATAAATACGGGCATCTTTTTAAATAATATGTTATTTTGATACTGATAGATTTTTTTTCTGTTCGAAATATAGACTATCAGTCAGTATCATACCTCCGCGGACCAAAACGCATAAACAACGTTGGGAAATATTGCAAGCTACAGTCGGACATCGAATTTGGCCGAAAAGTCAAAAGTCAACAACTCTGCGGCTATGTCAACAAACAAAATTCCCTCATCGGGAATAGGAACACCCGTACGCCATTGTTGGGAGTCCAATGCAGCCACGAGAGCGACAGTTTGGTGTGGATTATGAAGTGGTGGCATATTGACCCATTTTTTGTCGAAAATACTGCTGGAATCGCCATTTCAGTCAGCGGCGAGCACTAATAAGCCATGATTACGGGCTTTTTATGGTCTGAAATTGATGAAATGAACTTGGATATTTCAGCAGGGTGGCGCACATGTCACACAGCTCAAACAGCAATAGGTATTTTACGCACTAAGTTCGGTAATCGTATTATCAGCCATCTTGCTGATATCACTTGGCCACCTCGGAACTACGATTTGACCCCTTTAAGTCTTTCCCTTGTGTGATGCCGCTAAAGACAGATGCTATGCGAATAATCCAGAAACGATACAACGTCCGAGGAATTCGTAAGATAGAACAAGACACCATCAACAAAGTATCGGAAAATTGGACTGACAGAATGCAATACTGCGAAATCTGTCGCGGCAGCAACTTTAATGAAATCGGGCCATAAATAATGCGAATATATTTTAACTCTAATAAAGCCATACAAAAAATAAACGGTTTCCCGTTACATCCCATGAGGGGATTAGGGATAGCTTCTCACAAACCAGTGAGCTGTGCGCGTTCTCACACAGTGAGACCTACAACTTTGCACCGGGTCCGAACGGTATTTTGCGAAGCTTTTTCATGGCTAAATACTCGATAGTGTTGCCGTCACTAAGCGAGGTGACCGCCGTCGAAAGAAATTTAAGGTGGTCAGAGCAGGGATCGAAACCACGTTCTCATGCACAATAGCCGCGACCATTGCACCACCGACGGCCATAACATAACAAAATAAAGATTAGTTCATTTTATTTAAATTTTAAAAGATCTTGTATTTGGACCTCCCTTTATATACGTACTTTGAAAGGTACTCTAACAAGCCTTCCAACAAGCCCTTATTATTCTATGGATTCTCGTAAATAACGAAGGTAAAGTAGATTTGTTACAGAAGCATTTTTCCCCAGCAATGTATTTCATAAAATGGGATATGTTTTGAACATTGGAAAATTAACTATCTTCCCTATGTAGAAAACCATAATCTCCATCCAAACAGGCACCGCTTACAACGGAATTGCTCGAAAAAAGAAAAAGAGCAAGAAAATATATCCAATTACTACGTCAAATACTCTAGCATTTAGACACTCTGGTTTCCATGTCACTGAAAGTTTAGTGTCCAATGGACACTGTCCGTTTATAAAAATTTTATTAAAAATGTCTCGTACTCATGTCTACTCTAAGACTTTTAGTGTCCAATGGACACGTTCCGTCTATAAAAATGTCTGGTACTCAAGTCTACTCCAAGAATTTTATAGTTTCGTGTAATTAATTACCTTCTTTTTGTTTATATTATAATGAATTGGCAGACTTGGGCAGTGTTCAGATTTTTTCCTTTAAGCCTCCTGAAACCCTCCTTGTTTCATCCAAACTTTACTCGTTCTTTTTTTCGCAATTGTTTGGGGGTCGCAAAACTTAACCCTGGTATGAGCAATTTTTCAATAATTCTATATGCGACGATATATGTATGTTTGCTATTCTTCTTCGATCGATCACTACTATGTTTGTATGTACACACATATGTAATTCTTTGTTATGAACCTTTAAACTAAAACGTAATTATTTAATGACTTCATTTCAATATATTTTACATGTATAACTAGTACCTTTTTGTATTTTTATATATATATAAATATATATTTTTTATAAGTGCATTCTTTAAACAGAAATCTCGTTCTTGATTATCAAATTCGTTAGTTATGTGATGCGTGTTCTTTGCTGTGCAGTACAATTTGTTTATTTCGTCTTAATTTATTTGGTTTTTTTCTTCTGTACTACTCTGCTTTACGGCAAACACTCATTTACTGTAAAATCACTCGAATAACGCACACACAAACATGAGAAAACAAGCAAATGAAAACAAAGGAAAAGTTAAAATGCACTCACAACAGGCAAACAGCTGTTAATGTACTTTGCTGGCTTATTAAACTTGGCAGCACCCAACATTAAACTAAAAATTTTGGCGCAAAGGCCTTTGTAAACGCATTGTTGGCAAATACACTTACCGACGAAGATGGTTTTGCTATTTGCGTTATTTTGACTCGGCCAACTTAGTAAATAGTTAACAATACTTACTGAGTTAATTTTTACTTTCGAATGTATTAAAACTGGAATTACTATGCCCTTGTTACTGCCGTATGCTTCGGGTTGATGAAATGTTTGTAACTAATTTGGTAGCATTCTGAAGAAAGTAGTGGTGCCAGATGGTTACTCGAAATCACAGTCAGCGACAACAAATGCTCAAGCTCATGATTGAAGGCGAGAGCCAAAAACCATTTACTACATAGACGAAAAAAATTACTAGAGTAGGAAATCAACAAAGAAAACAACTGCATCTTTTTTTAAATACATGAACAGTTTTTTGATATTGTTATTGTATATAGAACATTTGAGGTTGCTTGTCGATCAGGTCCAGGGTACAAATAAATGAGTATGAGTAAGGTTTTGTCTTATATCAAAGTTTGTTTACATTTGTTTGTCTGAAACCACCCTTCACCTACAATTGCTGTTTTTGATATGTTTTCTCCGTAAAAATCACATAAAAACGTTTTAATTTTCACACTTAAACACTTTCAAAATATCAAATAAAACACATTCATTTTCTAAATGGCACTTTTTCAAATTTTGTTTACACTTTCATTATTTTTCAACCAGCTGAGTTGACACAATAAACGCAGGGGGTCTCTATGGCACAGCTGATCGAAAATGTACTAGGGAAAAGATGTAGAATGAGAGGCAAAATAATACAGGAACTAAGTTTAAATAGTGTTTATTGATACTAATGTCAGCTAAATTATGTTTCATGTCGTTTGCATTGAACGAAAATACGCATTCCCTTTGATTTCTGTTCGTTTTATGTCCAACCAAAGTGTAAAATTGGTAAAATACAGCAGCAAATCGAACTGAAGCATGGTAAAATAAGGAAGGTAAACTCGTTAGAATAGATGTTTTCAATTTTTTCATTGTGGTTGATCGTTTCAGCTGTCAAACTGAATGTACTTTGTTTTTGTACTTTTTTGTATTCCTGTTTTGTTGGTATACTTACGTGAATAGTTTGACAACTTAAGCGATTGACACAAAAACAAAATGCCTGTTGTTGCTACCTACAACAACAACAACGTCTAGTGCTACTACTTGGTTATTTTACTATGTCATGAAGAGTCAGCGAAGAGAGTAATAGAGGATCTTAAGTATTACTCTATGATACAGGCACTGAGCAAAAACAAAATGCCTGTTGTTTTTGGTTCGTTGTAGTTGTTGTCGTACTGCATCTGCTATTATTTTTGTACCATGATCAGATCCATGCCATGGTACAATAATATGTTCATGGTAAAGTCGTAAGAACAGCTGTTTTCATTTTTTTCATGAGGTTCTTCGCTTCGGCTGTCACACTAACATGTATTTTGCTTTTGTACTCTTTAGCATTCTTGTGTGGTTGGTATGCCTTCGTGTAAAGTTTGACAATTGAAGCGAATAGAACAAAAACAAAATGCCTGTTGTTGCTGCCTACAACCGCAACAACGCGCGCTGCTATTACCATGTAGATATTATTGTACCATGGTCCATGCAAAAAGGATGTAAAAGTAGAGCAGAAAAAACCACCGCAATTTGGCAACCCTAGTAGAAGAGAACCAAAAAAGCCGATGCGATTCATTCAAACGAATTTCTTTCCCGCGTCATATCTTCATTATTTCATACTTTTTACATACTTTATGTAATTATATATATATGGTTGGAATTTCTATAGTTAGATACAATAACATCATCAGAAAACTGTTTGTGTATTGAAATATACAACGACGATACTAAGAGAGAGAGAGCAGAGAAACAACGCGCTTCACTCGTTTTCTTTGGGTACGGAAATTAAAACAATGCTAATGCTACTACCTTGTATTTGTATAATGTATCTAACTATAGAAATTCTAACCATGTTTAAATAAAATTGTACCATCGGTGGTACAAAGGTTAGTCTGCGCGACTCTTCTACATTCGGAAGTGGGGATCGAAATCCGTACTCCGACCACCTTACATTTCTTCGACGACGGTCACCTCGCTTATTGATGGCGACACTATCAAGTACTTCGTCATGAAAAATATTTTCAAAATACTGTTTGGAACCGCTATAAAATCTGTAGGTCCCAATCAGTGAGTGCAAAATTAGAAAGCGAACAGCTCACTTTGTGAGAAGCTCTCCCCAATCCATTCATGGGATGTCATGGGAAACCATTTATTTTATTATGTTTAAATGAAATTACATAAAGTAGTGGTCTTCATGAAAGCTCGAAAGAACCTCGTAAACTCGAAAACATCGTAAACTTGCACAGCAAACGTCAAAACAAACAAATTTCCCATACAAAGCGACTTGCTCAGAAGTGGAAAGTTTTCGAGGCAAATTTGCTGCGCAAACGTGGGATGGAGAAACTTGTAATCTTTTGACATTTCGTTGTCATCTGACTAGGATGGATAAATAAGGTGATAGCACTAGAACAGTAGAAAAAGTACACATACTTAATACATGCAATTGCTACTGCTACCACCTTATGTATCCATCTTGGTCAGCTGATATGGTTTTGAGCACAACTACGCTGAGCAACTTTACCTGGTGCCTCATGCAACGGTGCGAGGGAAAGTTGCGCTGAGCAAAAGTTCTCGGCTTTCGCGTTTGCATGAATGCCGCTAGTATGTAAAAAGTAGTTATGACGAGAGAGAGAACTGCGTTATACCGCGTTTATGCTGCAATCGAAATCTCGATTGTCTAGATTTCATTCACAGGAACAGCTGATTTGTGTATGGAAAATCAGATGTTTAGGCCACGAAATCTAGATATCTCTAGATTTCGAGTGCAGTATAAACATGTTTTTAGAGTGAATCGCGTCGGCTTTTTCGTTCTCTTCTATGCGGGTTGCCAAATTGCGCCGATTTTTTCTTCTCTATTTGTACATCCTTTTTGGAACTATAAGCGAAGAACTTAGTACCAGGCTTTATCTCTAAACGGAAATTTTCATCTTTTACTTTTCAGATATTTTATGATATTTCAAACAATTGTTTTCAAAAATCGCATAAATTGATTTTGTTTACGAAATTTTCGCAAAGGACTGAGGTCCACGCAAGCGCAATTTTCAGTTCACAAAATTTCACGTTAAAGTTTGATATTAGTACGCGCCCTTAATGACAAAATATCGTAAACAATTTCCCATATGAAATAAAAAAAGCACGATTTTTTATTTTTTTCGTACATTTACAAATATGTTATAATTGAAATTCCATTACTTCAGTACCCGCACTTGCTGTTTTATAAATAATACCTAACCTGACCAATAGTTCGGATTTTGACGGGATTATCCCGATATTTAAGCCCCGCGTTTTGGTGTCTCATCTCGAAATGAATCATTTCATACATGTACAGAATAAGTTGTTTTATTTTATATATTTAAACTTATGTTAACTAAATTTATGTGTATTTATTCAATTTTGTTTTAAAACCCAACAATTTCCCATTGTATCCCACCTTTTGGTCACAACCAGTTTGTCATGTTACTAATTTCCGATTCTCAAGACCCCCACATATTATATACTAAAATGATTTTATCTTGGCCCACAGCTGTATAACTTGAAAAATAAATGCATCATTTAATTCGTGAGAAGAACACCTTTCATTTGTTTACCTTGCCTGTTGCTAGATGTGGGCCCTTTCTTTGGATCATGTCACTCCCATTGGTCCGACCGACAAATCTTATTCTTTTACCTCCGTTCAAGTTTGAATTATTCGATGTTTAACTTCTTAGGTTAGGTTAGGTTTA
This sequence comes from Phaonia tiefii, assembly GCA_963931995.1. NCBI lineage: Eukaryota > Metazoa > Arthropoda > Insecta > Diptera > Muscidae > Phaonia > Phaonia tiefii. The sequence goes on from OZ008369.1 coordinate 43,518,093, forward strand.
GGACACGTGACACAAGCGAAGTATACAACTTATCGTCACTACACTGATATGATAAGATATATGATAAGAATAGTATATTTGACTAAAGTGAAAAATTCCCAATAGATTGATAGATATAGGACAAACAGAAGAACCTCTCAATTATATTCCGAGTACATATATATATATATATATCACCTGATAAGCCTTGATCAATACATACAATACCATCCAAGATGAGGATCCACACGTGCAGGCCAAAGTTTACCATTCCAGCTTACCAGCTGGGTAGAAAGAACCCAATACACAAATCATCAGATGATGGTATCGCCTGGCTGGATCCATTGCAGAGCCCGCGAGAACTCTATCAAATCCCCAGTGGCCACATCACGCAAAGAGGCCAGACCCTCTGCCTGAAACCAGCCAAAGCAACGGCGACGCCTACGCTGTAGGGCACGGCATTTACATAGAAGGTACTCCATGGTCCTCTCCACCTCTACCTCATCACTGGCAGTAATCAACCTTGTTCACAATCCAGTTGCGAGTAAAACCTCCAGCATCACAGTGACCAGTGATTACCCCAATGAGGAGCTGCAACTCAGCCTTGTCCAGTCGAAGAATCTCTTGAAACCTTGCAATCCACTCTGGCCAGCCAGGCAGCGTTGATCTCGACCAGCGACCAATCAAGTCATACAAGTAACAGATTGGTGGATTTCCAGACGCAATTAATCTCAAAATCAGCAGAAGTGCATCCTGCTCCAGCAAGACAGTCTGCTTCAACATTCCCTGTGACATCACCATGTCCCGGAACCCAACAGAGTCTTAGCTTGCCGGGCACTACACTATTCAAGATCGGCTTACAATCCCTAACCAATTTGGATTTACATATGTGCAATCTGATCGCACTGACGGCTGGTTTACTATCAACACAGATGATGAATTCACCAGATGGATACAAGCACGAGTCCATTCTCTCAGTTGCAGCTATCATAATCACCACGATTTCCGCTTAGAAGATACTGCAGTTCGCACCCAATCTCACCGAAGCACGAGTTGAAGGTCCTCACTGACGATCCATCCATTTGGAGTCATCTGTAAAGATCAGATGACCCGAGAGTGAGGAAGGTATACCACCCACCCAGTTGCCCAAAGTATACAGTCGGCAGCATGTAGTCAGTGGCCTGACTCAAACACTCGTTCTGGTGAGTCTCAATTAACTCCTGGAGAATGTTGGCATGCCCCTTAGGGGCATGTCTCCAGATACATAATCCCCTTAATCCCCCTTCTGACAGCACACCGTCTCTCATAGACATCTTGAGTAGTCAAATTCTGGATTATATTCAGCCCCGCCTGCGGAGTGGTTATCCTTTACCATTGATACACATGGACGCAGTGCGATGAACCTTACTGAGTATTTTCAACTGGTAGTTGTTCCACAATGCGTTCCACCAGACTACGCAGCCATAGGTGATAATTGGACGAACGATAGCCGAAAAAAGCCAATGCACGATTTTCCTACAAAGACCCCAAATTTTGCCAATCCACTTTCTACCATTGCCATTCAATCCTTTCTTCATTCACTCCTCAGTATTTCACTTCCAGTTCAGTTTCTGATCAAGAACGATACCGAGATATTTCGCCTCAGAAGATAGAGATAGCTCCAAGCCTTCCAACCTTGGTTTCCTAAAAAATCCAATCTTTCGCCTGCGCGTAAAAAGAACCAGCTCCGTCTTTGCCGGGTTAACACCCAGGCCACAGTGCCTCACCCAAACTGATAACTCACCCAGAGCATCCTACATGATGTCACTGATCGGAGACAAAGATTTCCCCCGACAAGAATAACAACGTCGTCCTCTCAACTCAAAGTCCCTAAAAATGTCACCAACCACTAAAAGCCACAGCAGAGAGGATAACACTCCACCTTGCGGCGTGCCCCTTGTAGTCAGCTTCCGAACTGGGCTCACCCCAAGATCATGAAATTTTTCCCAGTCACCCAATAGTGAGGAGACTTGTTCTAGGGTTCTAGGGTCATTTCCTCAAAAGATAGGGTTATGTCACTGACTCTCTCACTCAATTTATTATGAAATGTCCCTTGAGCCCGGATTGAATAATAAAATCAAAGACAGACTCTCACCTCTATTATTTATCGCAGCGCTGCATTTCCACCAGAGGCCATAATAAGCCGTCGCCCTATAGTAGATGCCTGTGTACCAATTCAATAATCACACTCCTCATATGGCAAGTATCAAATTTGATCCAGTCTCAACATACATGCACACCCTTGCCAATTCGCCCGTACTAAGATTAGAAGAAAGGATAAGTTTTAAATCTTTTTTTAGCTACTATACTAGCTCTTACCTTGCCAGACGCAAAGATATTCAGACCGCAAAGATATTCAGACAATACCTCCCAGACATGGGTATTGAGTCCCGGGTTCTACTTTGCAAGTAGTTTAACCACCTTATCCGCAGACAAAACTGGCGGCGATATCCAGACGTATACAATGGGTCGGAGCGGGAGTAAGCACTGAGAAATAACCTCCAGTCTCGAATCTGGCCAAGCTTCACCAATACCGGCGTTTGGGTTTCTAAAACTTACATACTTCTAATTGGCACAATCGACGATTTTGACTCCCTTCAGCCAGTCGACACCACAGAAGCTTATCTTACCGATACTCATACTATCGTCCAACATTCCATCCATCAGGCTTCTCTCAACCAGAAACCAGTTGGTAGTTCTGATCTTACCATCAGGATCAGCTCTATCTACAATTGCAACCATAAGGGACGGATTTGCTCTCAAACTACAGTTTCTGAGGCTTCTTAGAGCCCACGAGGGGTCCTTCACCGGATCTAGCTCTCTTGGCAAACTTCACGCTTTTGGGAAGTGGGCCAAGATAATCGGATTGGATTTTACATACGGCCCTCCACAGACAGCAGTGGAGATCAGGCAGCCTGGTTTGCGGACTTTACAGCTTTCAAACCTGGGTCTTGGACTCCGGTGTTTGGAGTGGGACCAGAAATCGTTGTATTTCTAACTTTTTGGATAGACGGGTTAATCCTTCCATCACTCAGGAGCAGTGCATCAGGGTGCAAAAGCTCGTACCTCCTGATGCAGTCCAGGCGATTATTCTGTGCAGCGAAGATGGTAGTATCACCATTCTCGTCAGAGAGGGGGATGCAGTACCCTCATCGCTAATTAGTTCAGTTTCCCATTAGATCGGCAAGACCGCCAACGTCACAGGTTGAACAATTGAGGTGATCCCGTCCTTGCGAAACAATCTCACTGTGCTGTTGGATTAGGCTGTCGTGGATACGCACGGGATCCATCTCAAAGGTCATATTGGTATTAGTCAATCCTCAGCCGGTATCGCTTATAGTGTCGTTATCAAGTTGAAGTGTATTCGTATTCGTATTGGATTCTGTTTTTTGTATTTTGTCATTGGTATTCATTGTAAGTCCCACGAGAATGCCAGTAAAAAGTAATACAGTCCAATCCAGTTACAGTGTGAGATGGACTGGGAAACACGTTACTTCCGACCCGTGACATGGCGTCAGAAGAATCAGGTCCACGGCACTGCTTCCAACCACCTTCATCTTAAAAGTTGTTTTGCATTCAACTTTGGATATGATACTGGCTCCAAAATCGCAAGAACAGCCATGTCGGGGAAGTTCATTGATAATCCTTATTTACGTAGGGCTGATCAACATATATACATACCTACGACTCCACTTCTCCAGGAGTAACCTTTAGTTCCCGCAGCCTAGGCCACGCTTAAGCCACCACAACGCGGTAACGTCGTTACCCCCTTCGGGGAGTAAGTTTTTGAATAATTATGTTATTTAATAATTTTCTGATTCAAGATCAATAACTATTAAAAAGTTATTTTTCTATGAAAAAGTAAATTTTAGTAGAAAATATTTAGTTACATTGAAAAGAGGGGTGCGATGTGGAGTGTTGAAAAAGAAAGCACTCTAATACTTCCCATATATGTAGACATACAGTTCGACCTGTTGTGTGCTCTCAGTTTACTATATTTATATACAGTCAAATAGTCGGCAACGAACGAGCGAACCTCCTAGCAACGAAAGCCAGGAAGCTCCAAAAGGTGAGCATAGACGGCGCGAAACGTTTTGGGGTGACGAAGGCTGAGTTGGTATCATGGGCGGAGTCGGCACACATAGTCCAGTGGAACCAGGAAACAGTAGGCAGGATGACAAAGAACCTATGGGGAGACCCAGATGGATCGAGGACAAAAGGTATGCTGAAACTGGGAAAATCTGAAATGAGCAAGATGATGGGATTCTTAACAGGACATTCGGGATTACGGGCCTACCTGTACCGTATTGGACTAGAGGCGAATAGTGAGTGCAGGACATGCATGGAGGACGATGAGACAATAGAGCATTTCCTATGCCACACAATCTAGATCCAGGTACTTCTCGGGCAGTATAATACCGGATATGACCAAGCTTGTGGGAATGGACTGGAATAACTTAAGGAATTTCGTGAATAGTACCAAATCCTTATGAGAGGTATAGTAAATATAGGAAATATTTAAAAATAAATATGTGAAATGTGATTATTATGCTGGATGGTTTGGAATATATGTAGCTATTTCAATGTCCACCACATAGCTATATTCCCAACCATTCATCATATATTCAATTAAAAATTACTTTTTTAGAAAAAATCCTTTTAATAGTTATTGATCTTGACCCGAAAACTATTAAATAACTTATTTTCTACTCTAATTTGGTTTTTTTTTTCGGGAGATTCGGCAATTCAGCCAAAATGGGTATTGAAATCCTTATGTAAAATACGGTGTCCACTTAACGTGTTTAACACATGTAACATCCCAATAAACATTTTTGAATTTAATTTGAAGTCCAACAATGTTTTCCAATTTGAAGCGTTGAATTCAACTTAAACTACACTTGAATACAATAGCAATCTCCAGCGAAATTATCCCTTGAATTCAAGTCGAACATTGCAGTTTAATTACAGTTTAATTCAGGCCTTGAATTAAAGTTTAATTTAAATCGCAATAAATAAGTTGTTGCGTTGGAATTCAAGCAAGAAATTTCCTTAGAGTTCAAATTGTAAAACAGTGTTAAAACACTACTTAATTCCTGTCTTCGAACGAATACATTGAGCCTGTATTTTTATTCCCTGCTAAACTAATTTTTCGACGGCTTTGAATGGGGAGCCGCTTCAAATCGCTTAATATCGCTTAGCTCGCCATACAAAGTGGTCGAAAAATTAGTTTGGCAGGGAATAAAAAAACAGGCTCATTGTTTACTTTATGCTTGGTAATAATAAACAGACGTATTGAAACGGAACAGCACTAATACATAGGAGACATAAGGCATCAAAGTTATATTTTACACATAAAAAAGAACTTAAGTTAACAGATTGTAATTATAATGAATTTGATGGCTTCTAAAACTCCTAAACTTCTAAAATTTCGATTAAAGGTTACCGCTTATTCCAAAATTCTGCATCTGCAATGATGTAAATAAGCTTTAACAGAACGTAGTTACATATTTTAGTTACAGGCACTACGTATCTATTTTTGAGGCTGATTAATCGCTTCGATTAGACTCTTCGGACCCAAGTTGACAATTGAAATCCACCTTCGCTTCCAGGCTGTTATTTTCTGTAACATATTGTAACGTGCTCAGAGTCAGCAATCCAAACATTTTACGAGCGCCTGATACTTAAAATGTTGTTTTTACACAACAGTTTATACTAAATAGTAATACATACCGTAATTTTTCCATGGGGTTTAAGTTATTTACATATGTTATTAGCCGACATATTCATTTGTTGGAAAATTATTTTACATCTGTAGATCTGATAAATATTTTGCTCCGTTCTACGAGAAATAAAAAGAATTTGAATTTTAAAAATTGTCCTGCTTATTGGTGTGTATATTTTGGGACCGAAACCAGCGGATTCTTGTATGAAAATTCCGCTGTTCAAAAACTCTGACTTCAAAATATGTTAATCGTATTTATGAAAAGATTTGTTGTATTTTTGATACTGGCATTGAAATGTATGTGCCTAAATTTAAACCAATATTGAACAATTAACCTCCATGGTTCAACTCTAGGCTATGCAATTTGAAACACATTACAAACAAGTCATAAAACCTATGTTAAATCTGGTGACAAATATGATCGCAGAAAGTTTGAACTTGTTCGTAAGGAAAGAACAAAGTACTTTAGAGATTTCCTTTATAAAAAATATATTTTTAATACTGAAAATAAAATAAAATTAAACTCAGCTATGTTCCGGAATTATATCAATTCCAGAAAAGATAACAGCAATGGTATTGCAAAACATATGTTTTATGGGGTTATCAAATCTGACGGAAATGAGGAGTCAAGTGATTTGTTCGCACAATTTTTTCGAATTCAAATATTTCTGTAATTTCTCCTCGAAATTATGTAGTCATGTCCGCACAAAATGTACAATTGAATATTGAAGATGTATCAACAGCGGTTAGTTCTCTAACAAATAATAGTAATTGTCCTATTGGTACATACCCTTCTCTTTTCTTTATAAAGTGTTCATTGAACATTTCCATGGCAATTTTAATATTTTTTCGTGCGGTAAGTTTTTGGACTGTTGGAAGGTTTGTAATATTGTTCCGATTTTTAAGTTGGGTGACCGTAGCCTAGTTACAAATTACAGACCAATAGTTATGCAATGCTCATCCGCTAAAATGTTTGACATTAGATTGAAAAATAAACTTTTTGAGCTTATTAATGATACAATTTCATCATATCAACATGGATTTATGATCGTGACATTATTCATTCCATGGAAGGAGGGTTCCAATGTGATGTTATTTACACAGACTTTTCTAAGGCGTTTGATACTGTATGTCATAAGCTCCTGATACGTAAAATATCTATGTACATATGCTTGGCTTACCCCGTAAATTGTGCTTTGTTTTAATAAACTTTTTACAATTTCGGAAGTTGAGTGTTTCTATAGCAAACTCTTCCTCTAAACAGTACATAAACATTACAGTTTATATTTTTTATAAACAATTTGCCGAATATTTTAAAATTTTCAAAATGTCTGTTGTTTGCGGATGACTTAAAACTTTACTCTTCAGTATCTACGATCGGCGATTGCCAGGGTATACAAGCTGATATAAACTCACTTAGCGAATGCATGGAAAGCGAAATTATGATAAATGTATCAAAGTGTAGTTCTGTTTCTTATTCTCACTCTCTTAGTCCTGTCTTGTATTACTATAAAATTGGTAATAATCCTTTGAGACGTAGTGCTGAAGTAAAGGATTTAGCAGTTATTTTCGACGCTAAATTATCATTTTCTTGTCATGTTGACTACATAACTTCCAAGGCTTATTCAACGTTAGGTTTTATAAGAAGGAATTCCAAGGAATTTAGAGACAATATGACTACAATTTTTATATGTTTCATTAGTACGAAGCATAGATAAAGGAAATGAGTAGATATCGCACAGGCGTTGTCAAGTACTGCCACTAGGTGCTGTGTTGTCGTTTTGTAACTTTCATTGACTTTTCTCATAACATTCACTGACGTTTAATCAACAGTGTGGGACATTTTTTCAATACAAAAATAGAATAATTTTTCAGGTTGTGCTATTCGAACAACTAATTTAGTTTTGTTCATGTCGTTGTGTTCCTCACTTTCTAATTCAAATGCATTTTGTTTATGTGGTTTTTTGGTGTACTGTTATTGTTGGTATTCGTTTGTGTTGACTTGTACAGCATCGGCCCACTAAACAAAACAAAATGCCTGTTGATGTTGCCTACAACACCTACTGCTATCACCTGTTCTAAATACGACTCCTAAGGTATGTTTTGTTTCGGATCAAACGTTATAATTATTGCTTTCAGCTCCATCTAGAAAATATCCCATTGAACAAGAAATTTCCCAAGGGTGTGCGATATCTAGTTATTTCCTTTATCTATGGTACGAAGCATAGATAAAGGAATTAACTAGATATCGCACATGCCTTGGGAAATTTCTTGTTCAATGGGATATTTTGTAGATGGAGCTGAATGCAATAATTACAACGTTTGATCCCAAACAAAATGTACCTTGCAAGTTGTATTTAGAACAGGTGCTAACAATAGTTGTGGTAGGCAACATCAACAAGGATTTTGTTTTTGTTGCGTTGTCCGTTGCTCTGAAATTTAACACAAACGAACACCAACAATAACAGTAAACAAAAAGACACAATCAAAATAACAAAATTTGAACTTGAAAGTGGGGAACAAAACGACATCAAAAAATTAACTTAGTTGCTCGAATAGCACAACCTGGAAAATGATTCTATTTTTGTATTGATAAAATGTCCCACACTGTTGAATAAACGTCAGTGAATGTTATGAGAAACGTCAATGAAAGTTAAAAAACGACAACACAGCACCTAGTGGCAGTACTTGACAACGCCTGTGCTATATCTACTCATTTCCTTTATCTATGGTACGAAGTAAATAGGAGCATAGATAAAGGAAATAATAGATATAGCGCGGCCATTGTCAACTTTGTTCACTAGGTGCTGTCCTGTACTACTGTCACTTTCACTGAAGTTTCCCTTAATTCTCATTGACGTTTATTCAAAATTGTGGGAAATTTTTGTGAAAGTAATTTAATCAATTGAAAATGTAACAAAATTTATGTGATTTTACTTAATAGCATTTGTTTCTTATATAAAAAACTATTCTAAAGCCGCCTATTTAATCTAAAATCTTCCCCCTCCCAAAAACTGTAGCAACTTCTGTGGTCGCAGATGCCAAAATCGTTAGAGTGTCTGAGGACTCTCAACAAGGAATGGTAGCTGAACCGGAGGAAGAACCAATTTATTAGGACATAGTGATATGGATTTGCAATTCGATATTTTGTTGATATTTTTGTTGAAAAATTATTTTTTCTTTTGATTAAATTTTAGATTTTTATTGTCATATTTAGTGACTCTTTCTTTGGGAATAAAAAAAAATCCCATTTATTGCTTTCAACGACATCTACAAAATTACCCATTATACTAAAATTTTCCCAACACTTTTTCTTCATCTATTTGTTTACTTTATCCATAGAATAACACATACTATAGAAGAACTTATTCTCTCATCTGACGTTTCATTTCACACTCTCTCGGTAGGTCTGTGGAAATGAGAGCAAATTAAATTTAAAATTTACATACACCAGGTGGAGTTACAAAATATGTTCACTTAACTATTTCCTGTCGTTTTGGTGTAGAACTGAAAAATTTAAATGTATTTTGCACTTTTTTGTTGACTTTTAACGTTGGTATTCATTTGTATTGTATTTAACACAACTAGTTTGCCACAAAAACACGAAATTCGGGTGTAGTTCCTTTGCGGATCGCTGTATACTATTGCCACCATCTGGTATTATTGAACCCATATTTTCCACCCTCCACTGTGTAATTTCCATCGTACCATGGTAGAAATATAATGGTAGATGCAGTACTACAACAAATACAACAAGCCAAAAACAACAGGCATTTTGTTTTTGCTCAGTGTCTGTGTTGTGTCAAGTCAGCTGATAGAAAAATGATGAAAATGTAAATAAATTTGTAAAAAGCGCCATTTAGAAAATGATTGAGTGTTATTTGATATATTGAAAGTGTTGAAGTGTGAAAATTAAAACGTTTCTATGCAATTTTTGCAGAGAAATATTTCAAAAACAGCAGTTGCTGGCGAACGGGGGTTGCAGAGAAACAAATGTAAACAAACTTTGACATAAGAGAAAAACTTACTCACACTCAGTCCAGAAAAAAAGTTCAAATCAGCTGTTCTAGTGCTTCTACCATTTCTTTGTACCATGCATCGTACCTATGACGTTTAATTTATTGAGCGAATAAAAACTTCTATAGTATGTGTTATTCTATGACTTTATCTATGAATTGGAGTACTCATGGTACAATAATATCTACATGGTAATAGCAGCGCGCGTTGTTGCTTTTGTAGGCAGCAACAACAGATATTTTGTTTTTGTTCTATTCGCTTCAGTTGTCAAAATTTACACGAAGGCATACCAACAATACGAGAATGCTAAAGAGTACAAAAATAAAATAGATGTGAGTGTGACAGCCGAAGCGAAGAACCTCATGAAAAAAATTAAAACAGCTGTTCTTACGACTTTACCATGAACATATTATTGTACCATCGGAGTACTGTTCGATAGTTTGGAATCCATATTATTTGAAATACTCCAATCGAATTGAAAATATTCAAAAATTGTTTACAAGGATTACCTTTAAAAAATTAAATTGGCCTGAGGCAGTTCCTTACATATCAAGAAGAAAGTTTTTGGGGTTGCAATCATTAAGTGACCGTAGATCATATTTTTTTTTAATGTTTGTTTTTAACGTGTTTTCTGGAGATATAAATTGTTCGGAAAGAAAAGAACTTATTAATTTATATGAACCTCCAAGGGAATTACCATGCAACCGTATGTTTGAGGTGGCTCTGCACAGGTCAAATTATGCGTTAAATTAGCCTATATCAAGATGTTTAAAACTGTGTATAAATTTTGCACCAACATTAAATTTTAACGTGTCCAAAAATATATTTAAATTAAACCTAGTTATATTGTACAATTAGAATTAAGTCTTTATGTAGCTATAATTTGTAAGAATGAAATTCTGTAGATGATTGAATAAATAAATAAACACGTTCAGTGCAAACATAGCTTAGGTCAATATTTGGAAAGCCGGGTTTACTTGAATGACCATTATTCGCCATCTGCAAGTAACCTTAATGGCGTGTGTAGGAAACTTCTCCGTAATAAGAGCATAAGCAGGTTTAAGATCTTGAACAATGATAAGTTAGCAGCGAAACTCACCCTACTGAATGGCAAAGAAGTAATCTATGGTGCAGTTGAGTGCGCTGCATTATTGAATTGTAACACCATGGTGCTGAGCTAATAGTTTGATTATTTATATATTATTGCTGATAACTTTATATTTCATTTATTGGGTTTAACCCACATTTAATATCTAATTAAACTTTATTGATTAATTGATCTCTTTTATTGCTAATGAATAGCTGTTAGGAAGAGAAGTAGTTTTTGGAATTTGAAATGTATATCTCGTGTTGTTGTTTCTTGTTTGGTTCCCCACCATAAATGTTTTTCACTTTCATGTCTCCTAATGACAATATTGGTCCTGTGGTTAGTAACAGCTCTGTATTAAACACTGTTTTGCGTCCATTTATTACCCAATTTAATGTTGGTCACTGGAATTGCCAGAGCATTAGGCCTTCTGTAAATTCTGCGAAATTTGATGAGTTGAGGTCAATTTTGTGCGATTCACTTCTTGATGTTGTAGGTATCTCGGAGACTTGGCTCAAATCTGATGTGTCTAGTCAAGCTGTTGAAATTCCAGGTTACAAATTTTGTAGGACTGATCGCAGTCTTGTGAGAGGTGGTGGTGTCGGAATTTATGTTTCCCGTAAAATTAAACATAGGATTGTATTCAAGACATCTGTCGTAGGCAAATATGAATCACTGTTTGTTGAACTTAAGTCTGGGGACTCTAAAGTTCTTTTTGGAGTTGTTTATTTGTCTCCCCCTGGTGATTTGACGGCCTTTGAGGATCTTCACTATGGGTTGTTTTCGAAATATTCGAATATTATTGTTGTCGGCGATTTTAATTGTAACATGTTTAACATTTCCAGAGCAAAACTTATTCGTTCCTTGTGCGATCGGCTGGACATGACTGTTATGTATAATGCTACCCCTACACACTTTGATGTTGCACATGGATCAACTTCCTTGACAGATTTTATGCTCGTGAGTGATAGTACTATGCGTGCGTTTTCTAGTTAAGTCCAGTGTCCGGCTATTTCCCAACATGCTCTTATATTTGCATCTTTTAGGATTGGTATTCAACACCTTGAGGAGTTCTTTGAATTTTGAGATTTTAATAACATTAATTGGGACGGACTCTTAAATTTTTTGAGTGAATTTAACAGCGATTTAATTATTAGTAACACAAATGTTGACGAGAAGTGTAGTAGTATTACTTCTCTTGTTGAAAAGCTATATTCATTTGTTCCGATTATCAGGAGAAGATTGCCCTCTTTTGACAATGACTGGATGAAAACTCCGGAAATAGTGGTGGTTAGATCTTTGAGGGACTTGGCTTATAAAGATTATATATCAAATAGAACGGATGAAAAACGAAGAGTTTTCTGTAAATACCGTAATCGTGCCAAAGCAGTTATTAGGAAGTGTAAGAGAAAGTATTATTCGCGGTTATTTGGTAGTTTGAATTCTAAAGGTTTATGGCGTGTACTCAAGGGTTCAGGATTTATGCGTGAGTTAAATTTTACATACGGGGGTGATGTCGATGATATTAATAATTATTTTGTTCGTGCTGTAGGATCTGGAGATGCTGATAATATCAATGTTAATACTCTGAATGAAAATAAGGACTTATTTTCTTTTCGTTGCGTCAGTGAAATGGGGTTTTTGGAGGCTTTTTACAAGATAAAATCAAAATGTGCCGGTGTTGATGGTATTTCCGTACAGTTTCTCAAAATAATTTACCCTTATATTTCAGGCCTAATTTTAAATTTAATAAATTCAGTATTAATGACCTCTATATTCCCATTGGCTTGGAAAACTCCGCGTGTTATTCCGATACCGAAGTCTGAAGTAATTATAAGTCCAGATGATTTAAGGCCTATTTCGCTTTTACCAGTGTTGTCGAAAGTTGTGGAGCATATCATGAAAGATCAAATGCTTTCTCATGTTCGCAATAGTATTTTTGTATCCCAATATGCCTTTCGTAACGGCTATAACACTACGTCTTTACTTTTACAACTCACTGACACAATAAGGGACAATGTTAATCGTGGTTGTATTAATGTTTTGGTTTCTTTGGACCTAACAAAAGCATTTAACAGTATTTGCTATGCAAAAATGATGGAAAAGTTACATCGCAATTTCAAATTTTCTAGATCTGCATGTAACCTTGTTAAGTCTTATTTGTACAACAGATCTCAATTTGACCTAATATCGGGTGTCCCTCAGGGATCAGTTTTAGGCCCACTGCTTTTCGTACTTTATATTAATGACTTTTCAGAATGTATTAATATAGATGAGTGTAGAATGTTTTTGTTTGCGGATGATGTGTTCCTTTTATTTAGTTTTGGGTGCTCTTGTTCTTCTTTGCACTTGGAGAGGAATATAAATGTTTGCCTTAGCGATTTAGTATTGTGGACAAATAGCAACTCGTTACGTATCAATCCGTCTAAAACTAAGGCTATGATGTTTGGTTCTGTGTACCAATTGGCGCCTAATTTAAATATTTTTTTGGATAGTTGTAGGATTGAATTCGTGAATCATCACAAATGTTTGGGTTTGATTATTGACAATAAGCCCAACTTTGATGTTCACATTAACTCTCTTCATCGTAAATTGTACTCTGTTTTACGTAGATTTTACTCTACAAATGTGTTTCTGCCTCTTTGGGTTAGGTGTAGATTTGCACATGCTTTACTCATGCCTCCGATTTTATATGGGATTGAATAGGTATCGGGTACTAATGCTGAAAAACTTATTGCGACTAAATCGAGCTGTTAATGTAATTACACGTTTAATTACACGTGTTTGTAAATGGGTTTTTAGGGTGCTCTTTTTCAAATTTCGTTGAGTATGGAAATTTATTATTATTTTATTAAGTTATTAAGGGTGGTATACCAGAGCCCTTGCGTGATAATTTTTCTTTTTCTCACTCATTTAGGCGGACTCAGATCGTAATACCGAGAATATATAATTCCCTATTTGAGAAATCTTTTGTTATTCGTGTTGCCTGAACCTGGAATCAACTACCAAATGAGTTGCGGCTTTTTTCCTATTCCAATAATGTATTTCGATCAAAATTTTTTGAACATTTTTCACGTCTATGAAATGAATGTTGGTATACTTATTCACGTGATTATTTGCTGTCTTTTATGTAGTTTAGTTTGGAGTTGTTGCTCGTTTTCAGGACTATCATGATCTTTTTTATTGTTTTACATTATTATGGCTGGGGAGCCAACAGGTTACAACTAATTGTGGAGTTGTATTATTTTCTATATAGACATTTAATCAATTTATATATATATTTAATTGTTAATGAACTTATTTTATTCAGGTACTTAAGAATTGTAATATGTTATATTAGCCATGAGGCTTGTGTATTACAAATGAATTTCAAATAAAATAAAAATAAATATTTGAATAAGTCTTTTTGTACCAACTGTTCTATTTTTGGTGTCACCGCTTGGTACCTAGACGTTGACACCGCGCTCGAAGGGAGAAGCTTTTTAATGTTACTCGGCGGTGTCGGTCAGATTGCGATAGAGTCATTATACAACCGACGGCACAATTACAAAGAATTCAGTTCTACCAGTAAAAGTTCAAACAAAAATAAAAACATTATATTCAATATATTTTTATAATTCAATATATTCGCAAGGTACAAAATTCTACATACATAATATTAATCACCCAATTACAAAATGAGCTACCAATAACCTCTCTAAAACTAAGTTCATTCATAATGCTTGTATGCCATCCACCGATACAGGACTATTACATACTGAACAACAAAATTTTGTATCAGTCAAAATATTAGCTGATAAACAATAATAACAATAAATGTGTTCACATCCCATGTAATGAGGCTGTGTAGGACGCTCTCCACAGTAAACACAATTAGTTGTGGACGTCAATTTTGGTTTTGTTTGGACCACATGATCTTCTTTATCATTGGCGGGAATCTTCTTCGTGCCAAATGTTGTGCGAGCGAAACGATGTAGTTGCCGAAAATTGATAATAGGTAAAACTAACCCCAAGACTTCCTATATGCAATAGAAAAATAGCAAAAAGGTTTGGACATTAAAATTGATTGTTTTTAACTCACCATAAAACCGCCCCATAACAGTTCTCTGGTTAAATATTTATAACCAATGTCCCTTCTTTGATTATGACGGAGACTAATATAGTCTAATCCCAAAAGAAAATCAATCAATGTCGGCTTCCTTCCCGTTTTAAGGAATCTGAAAAAGTTTAGTATTGACAAGAGCAATGCGGTGTTCTCTCCATACTGTATGGCTTTCTGAAGCCATTCAATTCTACGACTTAAACGTCTTTCCTCTATACTTTTAACATAACCGGGCACAACGGTCAAGCAAAAATGCAAAACTAAACGCGATATTGTTAAATTTTCGGCATCGTATGCCAACACCAGCAGTTGTTGGCCAAAACTGGAACAGCGTTTGCCCACCGACCCAAACCATATTGCCGATTGGATGAGTAAATCTAATTCAGGTTGAATTTTAAGAAATATAACTGGCTGAAAGCAAATGATGTATTCATTTTTAAATGACTCTAGAACTAATGCTAATAGATTGTATCTTATGATCATACCGATACGGCCTGTAGATTCTCCAAAAGATTATCCCTTATCAACCTGGTTATATCTTTGTTTAAATTCAGGGCATCAATCTGAAAGAAAAACAGAATCGTTATAAATAGTAAACATGTACATATATTCCTGAGACATACCTGATTCACTCGTGGTACATATTGTGTTTTAGTGACCATTATGGAGTACCTATTCCAGTGGAGGTTTGTGTATTATCTGCAGTTTTTGTACTTAAGTGAAATGTACTCTGCCCCGTGTTTAGAATTGCATAGCCAAGCAACAAGAAGTAAAACATGAAAGTGTAATAAAAATGATCAAAACACAAAGAGGTTGAGAGGGTAGAGAAGAAACTTTACTCACGGCATGGTTTACCACCAAAGAAAACGTGTGAAGCGGCTCGTTCCTCTGCTAACTCTCTTCGTTGGATATTTCCATGGTAAAATGAATAAGGTAAACTCGTTAGAACAGCTGATTTCAATATATTTCTTGATTAGGTGTTACTCTTATGCCAAATTCACATGCATTTTGTTTGTGTACTTTTTTGTTTACTTTTACAGTATATACACACATGAAGAAAATTTGACAGATTATGCTTTTCGCTGGCTAAGGGCCTATGACGACACTTTTCCATTGATCGAGTGTTTAAGAAGAGACAACCA
This sequence comes from Phaonia tiefii, assembly GCA_963931995.1. Lineage (NCBI taxonomy): Eukaryota > Metazoa > Arthropoda > Insecta > Diptera > Muscidae > Phaonia > Phaonia tiefii. Next base: position 43,534,181 of record OZ008369.1, read on the forward strand.
AGACAAGACACTTTTCTAATTACACAAACTTAACAATAGAATCTTGGCCAATGCACATATGTTGGCACATGTGATGTAAACACTTGGACATCAAATTTTTACTTACAATTCTTTTTGAAAATTAAAACTTTCACTATTTTTCGAAGAAATTTAATAAAATGGACGCTGAGAAACTTTGGAAAAATTGCTTTTATGTTTTTCCTTTCACAAATTAATGGTGTACATACACAGCGACACAGTAGAAATACCAACTCTTATAGCTTTATATTCGTCTCGCTTTAACGCACGGTGGCTAGTCGGTATGCTCCTGTCTTACCGCAGTTCTTAATATTCAAAGAAGAAACAGGGTATTTGCCAACATAAGAAAGTAAATTCAGCATTGCTGTTGGTAGTGTTTTTTGCACCTTTGATTTTGGCAATAATGCAACTATGGTATAGAGAAGAAAATTTACTCATGAAGTGGAATGCCAACAAAGAAATCGAATGAAGGGCGGCGTTCCTCTGCTCTCTCTCTTAATCTCTTCGTTGAATATTTCAATACGCGAGCAGGTTTCTGATGATGTTATTGTATCTAACTATAGAAATTCCAACCATATTTAAATAAAATTACATAATCATGAAGAACGGTCCAGAATTACGAATTTTTTCTCGCATTTTTCCCTTTTATATTTCAAAAACACAATTTAGCAAACATTTCGTAATTAATTCCCTTTTCATTCACTGACACTTTTAAAACACTTCAAATTATTTGAAATTTTCCAACCAAATAATGTAAACAAACTTTGACATAAGAGAAATACTTACTCATACTCACTCAAGAAAAAACTTCAAATCAGCTGAGCTTGTGCTTCTACCATTTATTTATTTCATGCGTTTAACGTACCTTAAAAATTCGCGCAATTTTGATGCTCTACTTTAGTACATCATGTTTGGAAAAACCATTTTAGATTTACGTATACTCTTTGTTAACGTGAGAGAGAGTAGAGAAGTACTAGGGTTTCACTCGTTTTGTTTGTTAGCATTGGAATGAAGAGAAATTTTGAATGTCTACTTGTACTTCGTTTTTGATTAACGTATACTCTTTGTTTGCGTATCTTCCTAACAGCTGTTTGTAGTTGGTATCATTGGTATACAATTTTGACGGCGTAAACATTGGCAAGAAAAGTTTCTTCGCTAAAATTTGGAGAAATTTTGCTCTAATTTGCAAAAAAAAAAAGAATGGTTTAATTTAATAATGAGTTAAATCTAATTAAACAAATGAAACAAAAAATTACAATATAAGAGAAAATTCATAATGGATAAAGAAAACACAAGCACAGTCACAAAATTTCGAGCAAATCTTGAAAAACAACATTCCACGGATAATGAAAAGACGCAACCTGCAACAACAACGTCAGCAGCATTCTTTAATGAGAAGGGGGACAATGTTAGCAATGTTGCCAAACAAATGGAACAACAATTAACAACGAATTCACAAAGTTCAATTAACAGCAACACCATTAATGCCAGCAATGATATGAACGCCAGTGAATCTATAGCAAATAAGGATGACCATAAACAAGAGGGAAAATATAATGACACCCAAATGTCAATATTGCAGGAACCTGTCGCCTCTCCCTCCACAAACCACATGCAGGTGATTGATGAAGGGCAGCGCAACAACCGGATTACAAATACATCAACGTCACCAACAAAGTTCAACGATATCGTAAATATAACGATAACTAATACAGCACCAACAACAAATGTAGAATTACCATCAGCGATAAGTTCTCCATCCATACGTTACACAGATTTGATAGAGAAGGTTGTTGATGTTGGTATAGAGGACATAGATACAACACCATCACAACCATCACCATCCCAACAATTACCGCAAACATCGTCACACTACCAAGAAGAGCTACAAGAAAATGTACGCAAAGAATGTGATATAAAATTGCAAAAACAAAAACTACAATATGAACAACAATTGGAACAACTGAAAGCAGCTTTGGGTCAGAAAGATAACATGATATTGTTATTTCAGCGGGAAAATGCCATACTTGAGAAGGAAAAAGAAGCGGTAAGAATGAAAAAAATAATAAGTATGTATATACCAAAGACTATATACTTTTTGGATGAAGGGAATATTGTTGAAAATTGTATATAAATTCTGTGCAAGGACAACAACCTTAAGAATTCGAAAGTATACATCAGATAAGATAGATAAGATACAAGAGTAAGTGATCAATAAAGGGCCGAGTTTGATTTGGTATGTGGGGGAGTCATATTATCATCCGAAGTGATGTCAATATATCAGCAATTCACACAATATATTAGGAATTTATCATTCCGAGTTTTCAGACAGTTTCTAGGTGGAAAAATAAATGTGATGCCAAACATATCAACTTGAAGCTGATAATCAATGGTTTCCCATTACATTCCATGTAGGGATAGTGCTTCTCACAACCAGTGAGTTGTGCACTTTCTGGTTTTACACTCACTGATTGGACCAATAGTTTTACACTGGTTTCGAACGATATTTTCGACAAGCTTTTTCATGGCTAAATGCTCTACATTGTCGCCGTCACTAAGCGAGGTAACCACCGCCGAAAGACATGTAAGGTGATCTGAGTAGCGATCGAAAGAGAGACCATTGAACCATCGACGGTCACTAACATTCAAGCTGATACTAACATTTAACAGAGCGACGTATTTAAGTGTCGTGTCATGGCTAACTTCACCGAAAAGCGGGATACAATTGGTAAAACTTTTTTTTTTTATTTTAAGTACAAAATTGGTTAAAAATGCATCATGTATAATAAATTAGGTCTAAATATGTAAAAAAAAAACCTTTTATTTTTATTATATAATAAAAATATAATAATTTTGTGAGTTTATATTCCAGTCGGTTTGACAAAATATGGAACAATCCCGCATAAAACGGTACAATGCCGCAAAAAGCGGGACGGCTGGTCAAACTGATAGTTATATCTTGTTTTATTTGTCAGCTGACAGTCTGTGCTTATTAGTGTTTGATGCTAATAACACAATGCAAATAGTCTGAATAATTCGGTGTAACTTATTGGAATGTAAACGATTTAAAAATAACAAAGATATTTTCCACGCATAAGCATAGAATGTGTATCTTAAGCTCGAGCTTTACCAAAACACGGAAAACGAAATTTCCACCGACAACGTCTTCCTCCGCTAATACACTAAATTTATAAACTAAAATAGATACCTGCAAGTGCAAGTCAAATCAATATAATTTCTTGCTTTTATTTTCAGTTCCGCAAAGAAAAAGATATTGCTAACAAAGACAGAGAGTCCACAGTCATTAAATTTGCCATGAAAGAAAAATCCGTGATTGATGCTAAAAAAGAAAAAGATGGTGTTGAGAAGCAATTAGCTGACGCCCGCAAAGAAATTAAAAACTACACAACTAAATTCCAAGCGTTAAATGAGGAGAAATCACGAATTCTTTATTTAATGGATGAAAAGGTAGCAAAGTAGTAGCGACTAGTATTTAACATTTCCTTTTTAAACATAACCATTTTTTGCATCATCCAAACAGTGCGGCGAAGTGAGAAAATACCAAAGAGAATGTGAAAAGTTAAAAACTGATCATATGTATATGGATTCGAAGCTTAAGTATCACTTGAACAAATTTAATATGGAAGCTGACGCGAAATTGGCATTAGAGAAGAAATTGGAAGAGGAAAGGAATGCTCCGAATAAACTGGAAGAAAAGGCTAATGGTAATAAATTAATCGTATACAACCATTAACAAGCAGAATTTGTACATCACAAGCTGCCTATAAACTCCTTTACGCAACAAACTAACACTTAATATTCTGTTTTTTTTTTTAGAAAAATTAAAAATTGAATTTGAGGCTCAAAGCATTTTATTGAAACATGAGTTGGCCAGTAAAACTGAATGTTTAGAGAAGATGCATAAGGAAACCGATTTACAAAAGGAACTAATTAAACAATTACAAGAGCAATTAAATCAAGAAACGCATGAGGTTTGTTTAGAAAACATATTAATCAAAATTTGTCCGCTACAAATTTGTATTTTTTTAGAAATCCCAATTATTAAATGCCTATAATTCCCTACAAGATGAGCACAACCAAATACAGAATTGTTACAGTGAGGAAATGTTGAATTCGGCCAAGCTAAGAGGTCAGCTCGAAGAGTTGCAGGTGTTAAAGACTCAAAATACTTTGTAAGTAATATAATTATCATTTCTGTTTGTTTGGCTGTTACACCATTATGTTTGAAATCTTAGGAAAGAAGACAAAATTTCTTCATTATCTGCGGGACTTCATGAAGCGCTGCTTAAAATCCAGGATAACGAACAAGATCTACTGCAATTGCACGAAAAGGAGAGAGAGCTATTGAGTTTTAACAAGGAAATGAGTGAAAGTATTGTCGATTTACAAAATGAAATATGTTTGTCGAAATCAAAGGTATGTAATTGTCTGTTCCCCGATCTCGAACGAAAAGCTAAGCGAACGAAAGTCAGTCACTCGCATTCGACTCAAATTGGATCCGTCTAAGTCGACATTTTCATTCCACTGACTCTAAATTTGTTCCCAAATGACAGCATATTCGAAATAGAGCAACCAAAATTTGTACTGAAAAGTTTTGAATAATTTTGTATTTTCATTCGACTTGAAATGATAAGATACAAATTCTGCCAAAAACAATTTTTAAAAAAAAAAAATCTTAAATACAAAAAATTTGTGATCCATGCAAAAAACGTATTGCCCCGGGTGAGGCTCGAACTCACGACCTTAAGATTATGAGACTTACGCGCTGCCTACTGCGCCACCGAGGCTATCAGAGTGGTTTCAGCAAAAATGATATAAAAACTCAGCTGTTAATAGCAGAGGGGTTGAAAAATAGGCCATTTTCCAGCATTAACGCAGGTGGCAACGTCATTACTTTCTACCTAACAGATATGATAAACCTGGTGTTTGGGTACTTTTGTATCACGAAACTTCCCCTATTTCTTGGGTTTAGTGTACAGTACATCCTGTTAGAAACACAAATTTTTTAATTTAAAGTTATAATTCACAAACTTTTAACGGAAACTACATATTTTAAAAATTCTTTCCTTTCAGGCTCAAGGTGTTGAAGCAGAGAATGTTCTTCTGAAAAAGGAAAAATCTTTATACGATGATAAAATACTGGACCTCGAAAATCAATTAAAATTGGAGAAAAGCCAAAAGAATGATGAACGTATTTTGCTAGCAAAACATCTTTCGGAAAAGACGAAACTTTATGAAAACACCAAGTTGAAATTAGAAAATGTCCAAGGAGATTTTGAGGCCACAAAAAATAAACATGCAACCATAGTTAAAGAATTACAAAGAGAAATTGGTAAATTCAAAAGAAACCTTGAACACAATAATGATATTTCACAAAGAAACATAATTTGCTCGAAATGTCAACAACCATCGCAATGTAATGGTTATCACCATAAGGCACAAGAGGAGCAGCTGACTGAGGCGAGACAATCCCACAGTCGTCAAAGTAGTATAAGTACAACAGTGCAGAGCATTAGTTCTGCTGGCAGTAGAAGAGGCAGCGAATCATCGGAATCCGATACGGTAATAGGAAGAGAATTGGAAATTAAAGATGAGAATAAGGTAAGCCGGGAAAAATTTTGAATGAGTTGCAAGCATGAACTACAATACCAAGTCAATGTAATTTTTTTTTTAAACTAAGGGTCCTTCCAAAAAACATTTGATCGAACGTATATTGCGTCTGCAACAGGCCTCCGCTCGGCAAGCCGAGAAAATTGACTTCCTAGAACAGCATACGCTTTCCCTAGTAGCTGAGCTACAAAAGAAATCTAAAGTCGTCCAATATTACATGTTAAGAGATCAAGCAGGCGCCCTGACTTCTACAAAAAGCGACCAGAATAAGAGTGAACTGGCCAAGTATGGTAATGGTGTTATGTCTGCAATATATGGCGGCATTAAAGGAGTCGAAAATAAAAGCATGTCGTTAGATTTATCACTGGAAATTAATAAAAAGCTTCAGGCTGTTTTAGAGGACACTCTGCTGAAGAACATTACTTTAAAGGTGAAAACAAAACTCAATTATAAATTTATTGAATTTCAAATTTTTTTTGTTTTGTTTTCTAGGAAAACCTAGATGTGCTAGGTTTGGAAGTGGATAATCTAACAAGGAAACTCAGACAAATTGAGGCCAAGCGATAAAGTCACAACGTCAATAGATTTGTGATAGTATTAAAGTTATTTACATTTTGTATGGAATATATATCTATATTTTTATTAAAGAAAGAACAATTTAAAAAGCAAAGTATAAGCTCATTTTCTATGAGACATTTGTTTATCTATAAATGTATGTAAATAATAGAATAATTTTTATTGTAATCCCAAATAAAATTTAAACTATGGTTTCATACCAAGGAAAGTTACAGAAGATTTGAAGCCTTCTCTTCGATTGCAAACGGATAAAAGTTTCTCAAAACGACACAAATGTTCTCTTATACATTATATATGTTTTTCGTTGGAAAAGTGCATTTTACATCTTTTTTAACTATAATTTTGGTGCAATAGAATGCAGTCTGATGAATATTTCCACTAAGAAATTGAAACTAGAACAGACCTCAAATGGGAAGCTATGATGTTTAACGTTGGTTCTGACACAGGTCTCAATAAATGGTGCCATGAGAACTTCAACAAACCCTAAAGGAAGCAGTGGAGTGAAAATTGTGAGAAGGCCAGCACTGGAACAATAATTCTCACATGTTTGTTTTATAATGGATATCAATAAAAACTTTAAGAAGTCACTACAAATATATTTTGTACAGAAGAATAACATTTCCCTGAGTTGTTCAATACTGTCGAGGTAAATTCAGTAGTTTCCTACAAATAGTCCTTTCTATTTTGAACAGAAAATCAAACATTTATATAAATCATTAGAAGAGAAGGCACCTGTTCGGAAATGCATCACTGCTCTGCATATGATGCCCAGCACGTTCGTAAATGCAATAGCTGACAACTTTGCAGGTGTTTTGGAGTAGATAATAGCAAACAAATTGCGGAACATTCCATATAGACCCAAGGTGTCAATAGGAAAACATATTCTTACAAAAGCAATAGTTCCCAATTTACTTTTATATGAATTCTATATATAAACTTTTTCCTTGACACACATTACACAAAACAAATAGAATTAATTTTCCTATATCTTTCGATTAGTTTTTTATATTATCTTTATAAATTTAACAGCATAATTATCTTACAAACATCCCTCATATAGTTTTTGACCTACGGCAGACGGTTGACCCAATCCCATTGTCATCTGTATGTCGGCTTTTTCGCCTTCCTTTGCGACACGTACGAGTTTATTATGTGTCAACTTGAAGTGAACTTTCATTAAGGGATTTTGTTCGCCTGTCTCAGCCGCTATGAATTCTCTCAGCAAAGGAGGAAATTCCACGTGTTGTGCCAAAGTTTGGGTCGCAACTTTGGAAGAATTTTGTAAATATTTCGGTTCATCTTCTACATCCACTAGTTCGTAGTCAGCTTTATAGCTGGTACTATAGATTTCAACGGGTTTCGGTGAAGTAATACCGCGCCAAGTTTTTTGAACAGTCACTTTGACTTTACGCACATTATCGGCTGGCTGGATGATAAAAGAAAAATGGGGTTATTATTACGAGATTGGGTTGTATGTTATACATCTTACATCTGCCTCTACGGCTTTCACTTGCAATATACGCATATAACATGGTTCGGGGTACCTCTGGAACATGTTGCGCACAACCATTCGGCCAACACCGTAGTCTTTTAGATCTCCCACAATTTCCCATAAAGTTTTACCTTTAAAATCGGTTTTACGGCCTACATATTTAATAACAGTTGTTGCCATTTCCTGAATTTCACACAAATTTTCAATTTAATTCTGTAATTTGTTAAAAAGCAACTCCGATTACGTTATTTCCCACACGCAATGTAAAGAATAAGAAATTGCAGACAAAAGAAAACAGCTGTTTGTGACATTTTCCTTTTCTCAATGTGGTCTACTACTGTTTTCATTACTGCTGTATACAGCCCTGTGGCTTCAGTAACGGTTTTTAGCGCGAACGGTGAAATGCAAGCAAATGTTGTAGTCTTCAGAAATATGTAAAATAATTAATAATTATTAAAGTTTCGCCGAAGTAAAGTGTATCGCGTAGTAATGTAATGTGTGTTCTCTGTAGGTAAGATCGAAATATATCGGAAGTCGGTGGAAAAATGTGTGAAAATCGTGTTCAAAGTTTTTCTGTTATTCTCTTGTTGCATTTGCAAAGTATATGTATGTGAGCGTGTGTGTATTTAAAGTAGCGTTTAGTTTTCAGTGTTTTCTAACTACAACTACGAATCGCCGGAAGGTAAGTAATTTATAATATTGACTGAATTCGTATGTATGTATATTTGTAATTGTATATCCGTTGTGACTGAACATATTTATTTAGTTCCGGTAAGATTATAAGCTATTTTAAAGATTGATTCGCACTATAAAATGGGTATTCATTTTCAAAGAGGCGAAATAAGAAACAGTGACATTCCAGAGTTTTGTTAGTACAATAATTTGATGGATGTTGATGCACGGTATTGATACATTTTGCCGTTGTCGTTGTTGTGTTAATTATTAGTATTAAATGATCAGGGATGTGACGTAGGGTATTGTACAATTATTAGGCCTATTGTGCGTTTTCATTATCTATAATACAGTGGTTGTTTCAATTAATGTCAAAGTAGCAATATTTTTAAATTACCTTAATATTTTGTTTTATTCTGTTCAACAAATTTTAAAAAAATTATGTAGATATTATAATCTTAGGGTGGTATTCTATAAGTCGTGAATCAGTTACTTCGTGTTACTTTTGTCTTTTTGGTAGTTTATAAATTGTCATAGCTGTTCGGTGACTACCTGCGTTGAGTTACGTTATTTAACGGGTAGTTTATAAAACGCAGCGCAACGTTTTTGATCACTTCAGCTGTCAAATTGAACACGCCACAGTTCCTCGCGTTAGTGGAAGAAATTACAAATTTAAAGAAAAATGTCGATCAAGGATAGGCAGATGGAAGTATTTTGCATTTCATTGCTTATAAGTAGTTGCCCATTTTGTGGCCGTCGGTGGTGCAATGGTTAGTGTGCGCGGCTCTTGTACATGAGATCCTGGCTTCAAACCCGGCTCTGACCACCTTCAAATTTTCTTTCGGCGGCGGCCACCTCGCATAGTGACGGCGACACTATCGAGTATCTAGCCATGAAAAAAGCTTCTCAAATTACCGTTCGGAATCGGTGTAAAACTGTAGGTCCCAATCAGTCAGTGAAAACTGGAAAGCGCACAGGTCAGTGATTGTGAGAAGTTCTCCCCAGTCCCTTCATGGGATGTAATGGGAAACCATTTATTTATTTATTTTATAGTTGCCCATTTTGGCTGAAATGCATTCGACGGATAGAGCTCTTTTGTTTTAAATAATTCCAAATTATATTGTTTACGCACTGAAATTCTTATTTACAATAATAAAATTAGAAATGGAACGTTCAAATAAATAATGCGTTGCAAAACTATTATAATTATATGTATAAAAATTATAGACAGCAGTTGATGTTGACAATAATAAACAAAATAACCAATACATTACAATCAATACATACCGCCAAATGGCACGTGTTTTTAAAAAGACAACTAATTTAATATGGATGGGGAAATTTACTGGGCATTGATTCCCAAAATAACATATGTAGGTTTTTACACATTTTATGTGAATATTTTTGGTATTTGCAGTATTATAAATAATAGCAATCTTAAAATCTGTTGATCTACTGAAATAGAGCTAAATTTTTTAATCTTTTTCATTCTGAGCATTTCACTCAAGATATTTTTTTCAAATCTATATTACTTTATTTTAGTTGGGCAACTCTATAAACTGCATATGTCAATGACAGTTTTCGTCAACAAACGCAAGCGCGAAGTGATATATAAAGTACCATTTTTTTTACTTTGGCTTTCGCGTTGGCTTTTGCGTTTACGTTCGCTTTGGAGATTTTAGAATACTACCTTTAAACACAATAATTAAATTACAACAAACAACATGAAATTCAACAACAAACCAAATGAAATTCTTAAAATAAATACTTTAGGCGCTATAACCGTGTTTGTATTTGTTAATTATGATCACGGAATTAAGTCCTTTTGGCGACTAGACGCACCGTTTAGGAGATATGACCATTTTTGTATTTGTAAATTGTGATCACGAAATTAAGTAATTTTGGCGATTAGACGCACCGTCCTTTTGTTGATTAGACGAACCCTTGAGGAGTTACGAGCATTTTTACATTAATTAATGATGCTCACGGAATTTCGCCGTTTTTGCGATTAGATGTACCATTTAGGAGATATAATGGTGATCACAATTTTTGTATATGTTAATGGTGATCACAAAACTAATTCTGGTATTATGTAAGTCGTGAATCAGTCGCTTCGCGATACTTTTATCGTTTATAAATCGTTACATCTGTTCCGTGTCTATTTGCGTTGAAAAAACTAAAAATAACTAGGGAAAGTTGCAGGAAAAATCCCCTCGTTAAATACAACCTAGCTCTGATTTAGAGGTGGGTTCATAGAGTAATATACATTGAGTCCGTTTTTCTTTGACCGGAAACCAAGAAAAGTCACTGGAAAAGTTGGAGCAAGAGAGTTGGATACAGAGTTGGTAACCCATGCAAAATTACAAAATTTTATATTTTAATAAACTTGTGTTTTAATTGCAATCTCTATAAATAATTTTACTCTAACACTTCACTACATTTTGCTTTACAAAAATTATGTATTATGTGAAACCCTAGTCATTATCTGTTCTCTCTTACTCTCTTCATTGAATATTTCAATACTATAACTATACAAATTCCAACCATGTTGAAGAAAAATTACACCAACTATGCAAAAAGTATGAAATAATCAAGATATGACGCGTGAGAGAAATGCCTTTGAGTGAATTTCTAGAACATTTTGGTTCTCTTTTGCCAGGGTTGCCAAACTGCGCACATCTTCTGGTCGTCAAATTTCTCGTTCTCTTACTCTCTTCGTTGAATATTTCAAAACATGATCAGTTTTCTGATGATGTTATTGTATCTAACTATAGAAATTCCAACCATATTTAAATAAAATTATATAAAGTATTGTTACGAATAAGTAAAAGCTTTTGCTTGCTGTTAATGACTACTAACAGTATGTAAAAATCAGGCGGTTAGTGCTGCGCCTGAAAGTATGCATTGTAACAACCTACCAGCTCGCTAAACCAGTAGCATGAATTCACCTCAGTAAATATAATTCTCCTGTGTTCGAGATTGTTCTACAAAGATAAGCAACAACAACAACATCTAGATGGTTCTTGAATTCGCTAGTTATACCTTCGTTTGAGTATGGTGAGTTGGTATAAATAGCGGAGGTCTTTGGAGTGGAGAGTTCAGTTTGTGATTAAACCCCGTAAAGTAAGCAACGCGAATTGATAGTAAACTACAAGAGTTGTTAAAGTGTTATAAATAAAGTAAACTGTTGTTCTACATAAGTAAAATAAAAGGAAGTTAAACCGTTGTAATTACCGTAATTTAAAACGAACCTTGTTTTATTATTGGGAATAAAACAACGCAAAAAGGACGAATAAGGAAATTCGTAACAATATGGTCACCAATCGGTACTCGAACATTTGTATCCCTACAAACATTAGGAAGAATTTCACCTTGATGATATTACGGCAATTTCTTCGTTTTATCATCATACAAATAATATTCGAAAAATTGTATCTTTTGTCATTCAGAAATGATTGTATTGGCGATATATCACTGTTTTATCATCTAAGTGATATTGACACAATTGTATACCATAACTCAAACATTTTTGGGTCGTTTGAATTTTTTCTTATTTCTCTCAAACGAAAACAAAATACGACGTGTTAGTATATTTTAATGACAACTGACAATCGAAAAGATGGCAGATTTGCCTCTCTGGAAGAAAAATCCTTAAGAAGTGGCGAACGCCAACCACGCAGAAATCATATCCATAGCCGCAAAGACTGTGTTGTACCTACCCAGATGAAAAAATTTCTAAGAGCAGGCGAAGTCCGAAAAGTTACAAGGTTTTATAAAACAACAAACAGTGTAGGACCTTCGAAGAAAGGAAAGCCACTATGACGGCAAAACAAAACTAGCACAAATCCTCGTCGCCGTGTTGGGCCTACCATACCACTCGCCTTGAGACGAGTGGGCTAGAAGATTATGTTATAATCTTAATATTAAAAAAAGTCACATGAGGTGTCAGGGGACACCCGGTTGGAACGAAGTTCTTTTCGTTATAAATTATGTACTAGTTAGTTCCAAAATGATAAACTTTTTTGTTAAGAATTTTTTTTATAGAATGTATATTTAAATCAAAGTATGTGTCCTTTTTGTGAGAATATGTATTATATTTTCCCGAAAAGGCCCTTTTTAAGCAGAGGTATTTCTTTTATTAAAAGCTAATATTTGTTTTAAGAAAAGGTACTATTTTTAAGAAGAAGTACTTTCTGTAAGAAAAATCCTTAAGAGTATGCATTTTGTTTTACAAAGAAGGACTTTTTAAGTACAGGTACTTTTATGAAAAGGATATTTTTTAAGAAAATGTAATTATTTTCAGAAAGGCAACTTATCTCAAGAAAAGAAAATGTATTATTTTGTTTTCAAGAAAAGTTTTTTTTTTTTGTAAGAAAATGTATTTTTTTAAGAGAATGTATTTTTGGAACGAAGTTCCTTATCGCACGTAGCGGGATGGGGGCTAAATGAAAAATTTTTAAACACCTTTTTTTTAACTACTTTATTACAACCCATTATTATCAACTATATTGGGTACTTTTGGTTTGGTTTGGTTTAAAGGGAAGTTTTCTAGGTGGAGCCTTCTTATTGCATATTGTAGTTTTTAACCCTATAAAAAGTAAACTTAGAAAAGCCAAAGTGCAAGACTGGCAATTCCATGAAACACAACCCTCAGCATGGAATTACATTTGGCAGCACTCTTACACTCGTACTCTTGGTTTGTGTCCAGACTAACATATTTCTTGTTTAATGGGAAATTTTCTAGGTGGAGTCTGTTTATTACATATTGTAGTTTGAAACGAATAAAAAGTAAATTTAGAAAAGACAAAGTGAAAGAAGTTTAAAAAAGTAGCATCCTAAAGAAGTACCTTTACTTAAAAAAGTAAATTTTCTTACAAAAAGTACCTTTTCTTAAAAAAAGTAATTTTTTATATATGTAAGTTCCTTCTCTTAAAAAAGTACATTATCTTACAACAAATTGCCTTTTCTTAAAAAACTAAATTTTCTTTAAAGAATACCTTTTCTGTAAAACAAAATAACTTTCCTTGAGATAAGTACCTACTCTTCAAATTGTATGTGTACTTTCGTAAAAAGAAAGCTTTTCTTCAAAAAAAAATACCTTCTCTTACAAAAAAATACCTTTTCTTATAAAAATTCCTTTTCTTAAAAGTACCATTTCTTAAAAATAGTAGCCTTCCTGAAAATAGGTAAATTTTCTTAAAAAATAACCTTAGCCTAAAAAGAGTACCACCTCTTTAAAAAGTACCTGTTCTTAAAAAAGTATTATTTGTAAAAAATATTCATACTCTTAGGCTTTTTCTAAGCTTAGTGACGGCGAAACTATCGAGTATTCAGCTATGAAAAAGCTTCTCAAAATACCGTTCGGAACCGGTGTAAAACTGTAGAACCCAATCTGTGAGTGTACAAATAGAACGCGCACAGCTTACTGGTTTGTGAGAAGCTCTCCTTAATCCTTTCACGGGATGTAACGGGAAACCATTTTTTTTATTTTAATAATACATATTCTTACAAAAGGTACCTAAAAATAGACTTTTTGTTTAAAAAAATATATTCAATAAATAAAAAATGTCTTAACAAAAGTTTAATCATTTTACAAGATCCATTTAAATTACAGTATTTAATTTTTTTTTTGTAATTTTTTTTTTGAAGAAAATCTTACTTTTAGGTAATGGGAATTTTTTTAGAATTGGTCCTTTTTTCAATAATAGGTACATTTTTAAGTGTAGGTACTTATCTCTAGAAAAGTTATTTTGTTTCACAAAAAAGTTCTCTTTAAAGAAAAGTTAGTTTTTTAAGAAAAGGAAATTTGTTGTAAGAAAATTTACTTTTTAAGAAAAGGTACTTATTTAAAAAAAAAATATTTTGTTTAAGAAAAGGTACTTTTTGTAAGAAAATGTACTTTTTGTAAGCAAAGGTATTTCTTTAAGATAAGGTATTTTTTAAGAAAATGTACTTTGTTTAAGAATATGAATAGGTATTTTTTTTGAGAAAGTTTATTTTTTTTAAAAAAAGGTCCTTATTTAAGAAGTTATCTTTTTTAAAACTTCCACTGTGGCTTTTCTAAATTTAGTTTTTAATGGATTCAAAACTACAATATATACTAAATATTGGTTACAGGCTCCACCTAGAAACTTACCATTAAACAACATACAGTGGTGGCCAAAACATATGCAACTAAGATTGGCTGCCTTTAACAGGGTCTATAAGTTTGTACAATTGTACCACAAAAAGGACAATCATATTTCAATAAATAATAATCGGCATTAAAATTTAAAAAAAAAAATCAGAATGTACAGCTTTTTTTTATATTTCCAAGATATCGGCATTATTATCGATAAATATTAAAATCGGTGTGGACAAAACATATACAACTCTCCAATTTTGTTTTAAATAACGTCGTTTATTAGAAAGCCTGTGTAAAGAGATTTGTAGGAATATTCAGTATTATTTTGTTATTTTTTTTCTATTGAAGCTAAAATAGAGTTCGTTTTAAAATGGCGCGCGATAAATTCGGATTTGAGCTCAGACGGAAAATTATGAATGCTTATTCTTGTGGTCATAAAAGTTCAATATCTCGCATTATTGCTACTTTAAAAAAAAAACTTCAGAAATTTGTATTATACATAGAGGTGATCGACCGCGCAAAACAAGTGATCGGACGGACAATTTGATCATCAGACTCATGAAATAAGACCCATTTATCTCTTCCTTCTAATAACTGCAAAATTCAAATATTAGTTTCTGCTCGAACAATATGTAGACGTCCTTTGCAGGGCTTCTCTACTCGAACGAAGTCCTGCAAAGAAACCGCATATATCAACTTGTAATCAGAAAAAGCGTTTGCAGTTTGCTTAAAAAAAAAATGGTTTCCCATTACATCTCATGAAGAAATTGGGGAGAACTTCTCACAACCAGAAAGCTGTGAGCTTTTTAGTTGTATACTCACTGATTGGGACATAAAGTTTTGCACCGGTTCCGAACGGTATTTTGAGAAGCTTTTTCAGGGCTATATACTCGATAGTGTTGCCGTCACTATGCGAGGTGACCGCCGCCGAAAGAAATTTTAGGTGGTCAGAGCAGGGTTCGAACCCCGGATCTCAAGTACAAGAGCCGCGCACACTAGCCATTGCACCACCGACTTTTCTTAAGACTCTTTAAATTGGCTAGAAAGTAAATGGAGGTCTGTCTTCTTTAGTGGCGAATCAAAATTTAATATTATTGGCAGCAATGGCATGTGTTACGTACGACAACTAGTAGGGAAACGCATCGAAGCACTTTACTGCAAAAAGACGGTCAAGCATGGAGGAGGAAGTGTAATGTTGTGGGGCTGCTTTTCTGGTGCTGGTGTTGGTCCACTGCATAAAATTGATAGCATTATGAACCGATTTGTATAGAAAGACATTTTAGAAAGGGTAATGCTTCCATATGCCGAGTACGATATGCCATTGTGGTGGGTCTTCCAGCAAAACATCGACCCCAAACACTCATCGAAAGTGGTTAAATCGTGGTTTGGTGAAATAGAGTTACGGTTATGGAATGGCCACCACAATCACCAGACTTAAATTCCATCGAGAAACTCTAGGAAATCATAAACCAAAAAATTGAGTGGGAAAATTGTACAAGTTCTGACATTTTGTTTCGACGATTGAAAGATGCGTGGAAATCAATCCCAACAAGCGTCATTGACGTACTAAAAATATCAATGCCTCGAATATATCAGGCTGTAATGGACAACAACGGATTTGCTAGAAAATATTCAATTCATTTGCATTGAACTGCGCTTGATTTTATTAGTTGCATGTGTTTTGGCCCCTGAAATATAAGAATGAATATGTATTTTTATGCTTTTTCATACATTTTTCCAAATATCTATGGAGAATATCCCTTTTCCTTATTTTTGAAGCAATAACATATACGATTTAAAACAAAAAATTGCTCATTTTATATTCAGAACATTTTTACGTAATATTTCGTAAAAGATGCATTTTGGTTGCATTTGTTTTGGCCACCACTGTATATTAGTCTAGACACAAACCAAAGCAAAAGTACCCAAAATTGTTGATAATACTGGGTTATAGCATAATAGTGTTAAAAAAAATGTTTAATTTTTTTTCAATTAGCCCCCTATTTCTATTTCTTTTATTCTTAAAATTAAATTAAATACTTCAATAAACTTTTCCAATATATAAAACACAATAAAAATATGTCTATCTTCATGGAGATTATCTACCAATATCTTCCTCTTTTCTTCCTAAAGATATTTCGACGATATCTTCTTTTTATCGCTCTAACGACTCTCTAGCAAAATGCCTTGTTTGGCAGTATCGCCTTTGGGTTACAGTTTTTCCCGACGTGGGGAACTTCCGCATTACGAAAATGATTATTGCAGCAATACAATTTAACTTCCAGGCGGTGTGATGACGATATTGCAGCAATATCAGTTTGTTTGCTGGGAGGACTGGTTTTATTTAAGTGTTCGTTTGCCTCAATGAGTATAATGGGCGTAAAATAGTTTTGCCATGATTTCTCTTTTCGGCCTATTAATTTTTTCTGTATTTTGTTTGCACTTTTTATACGTTCGCGTGCACTTTTTGTAAATTTGTGTGCACTTTTTATACTCTTGTGTTTATTTTTTGTAATTTTGTGTACACTGTTTGT
The DNA here is from genome assembly GCA_963931995.1 of Phaonia tiefii. Taxonomy (NCBI): domain Eukaryota; kingdom Metazoa; phylum Arthropoda; class Insecta; order Diptera; family Muscidae; genus Phaonia; species Phaonia tiefii. The sequence goes on from OZ008369.1 coordinate 43,551,228, forward strand.
ACGAGTACCTTTGTCAGTACTTGTTGTACCTTTTTATACACCTTTTGTACTTTTGTTTAAATTTGTTGTACTTTTTGTGTACAATATCTGTACATCTGTGTGCACTTTTTGTTCATACATTCGCATTGTACGCGGTTGCCTATAAGTACATATGTATTATTAGAGAAATAACAGTTTGGGCCTCCTTAATAGGTCGACAGCAAATGCTGTCCAGATGTTTATATTTCATTTAAAAATCTTTACTTAGTTTCTGGTTTAAAATAGGTTCCAACTTCTTAAATTTATTTCATTTAAATTACTGCTTAGATGCGTTTAGTTTAAAAATGTTACAACCAAAAAATCATATAGTAATAGTAAATCATATAGTATTACTTAAAACGCTATCCACAACCTAGGACTTTCTTTCTCTTCTGTCTATGGACGAATGATGACCAGAATGTCCTGATTGCGACAAGTGACCCAATGGTTGGGCATCTTCATATGAGTCCTCCGCCGATGGATGTTGAGCACTTTCGTGCAGTTCTAGGGTGGCATGAGCAGCTGCTTTCGAAGCATTCACCTGAGCCTCAGCAGCCGACGAGGAAGCCTGCAATGTTGCTTCCTTGGTGGCTTCATAATCAATGCTGGCCTGCCTGACTTGTTCCTCTACTTGTTCGAGACGCGATTTAGCCTGTCCCACCATCGCTGATTGTGAGGCTAGTTGATTTGATACCTCCTGAGAAGCTTGATCGGCGTGTTCAGCCACGGCTTTAGCATTATTAACGGCGGCGGTTAAAACGGAAACGTGATTGTGCGCCGCTTGGGCAGTTTGTTGTGCAAGTTTTGCTGCTATTTTTGCAGATCTTAATTGCTCCAGTTCCCGGGATAGCGCCCGTTGAGCATTGGCCGCTTGTTGCTGTAGTTCTTGGAGAAGTACTTGTTTACCTTCCAATGCCGCCTGGGCTGTAGCTGCAGCTTGAGTAGCTGCCTGGGCCAAAGTGTTTTTTGCAAGAAAAGCCGCTTGCTTCGCGGCAGCATGTTGTGAGGCTACCGCACTGTAAGCCTGATTAGCTGAACCTTGTGCTATTGAACGCAAACCACTGCCTATGCTGTAGCCAGATTTGGGACCTTTCGAAATTGATTCACTGGCTAGAGGATATGATGATGACGGGCCACTGGGATCCGATGTGATTTTGTAGTCGTAGTAACCATCATCATATTTACTGCTACCCGTACCACCACCACTACCATCGCTACCGCTGGAATCCTCCTGACTTGAAGCTGAGGGCGATCCTTGGGGTTCAAAAAGCGCAATGTTACCACCATGCGAATGTGATACCCCCGATGGCTTCTGATATATATAACCATTGCGTTTAGTCAGACGTCCCACTGTTTTATCCGAACAGTGCAGAGCTATAGATAATAATTCCAAGTATTCCTTCCATTAATACTGTACTTTACAACTGGGGGAGAGAGATTGAATATTCCACACTTACCTAATATGACGCAGGTTAGTGTTTGTATTAAAATTCCGTTGTTCATTACTATTCAACTACAATTTATGGAATGTCCACTAGGTGTTTGTAATACATCACATTTTATACCACGGCAATGGTTAGTCCAGCTGCATTTCACTCATGCGTTGCTATCTCTACTCCCGGTACACTCTCTGGCCATGTTCATGTCCATCAATAATTTGCGTTAGCATGCAGTGCGCCTGCGTCAATTTTCTAGATTAAAACCAAATAACGACTGCAGTTCGTTTTCTTAGATATTAACTTCGATATGGTTGTTAACATTTTCAATTTTAAATTTTGCACTTGCACTTGTTCATGTTCATCATCTGAAGAAAACCCCAAATGTAGTGAGTTAAGTTTGATACTTTACAGTGTTTCCTTCCATTCGTTCATGTGGCGTTTTGAGGAAGTTGCATTTGGTTTGTGGAGGTTTATAGCGAATTGGCATGGTTTCTCCTGCCTCTAAATATTGGGTGATACGAACACCAAAAGTGGGTGTATTCGTCGACAAGAGTATTAACTGTGGAAAATTTTAAAAGTAATAGGAACATTTTGGTTTGAAGCAGGTATCTTCTAAATATAGTTAAGGTGAGGTACCGCATGAAATTAAGATATTTTGCATCTTCTACATTCAATCTTTTCCAGAAAATCTATGATCTTCTGCTTAAGGCCATGCTATACTATCGGTAGAAATATAACGATTCACGGAGAGATACATGACATGAATCTCTCTTCAATTTGAAAGAAATCGTACGATAATTCTGCTTTCAATTTATACTTATCAGTTTTGGAGAATGGAAAAACCATAGAGTAATTCATATACAGAGAGACAATTTGTCTCATCTGACTTTTTCTTTTACATTTTTCGTGGTGAGGTCGTTGTGATAGAGAGCTGTTCGGCTTACACCAGGTGGAGTTACAAGAACTGTTGACTTATATTTTTCATGTCGTTTTGTGTGAGAACTGTGAAATATTTTATTGTTAGAATATATTTGTGTTGTATTTAACAAAACAATTTTAACATCAAAAACGAAATGCAGTAGTTATTTTCTTGTTGGTTGGTTTGAACCATTGCCTCTATCTGCTATTATTAAAGCAATTATTTTCAACATCCAACGTTCATATCACACCAATCCAAATGTCATAAATTTTCTGAGAGAAATGTTGACTCTAGATATATGAATTACTGTATGGGAAAAACATGTGGCAAACAAATACAAGAGTTATAATATAAAAATAGAATAGAAGCGAAAGAAAATTGTGAAGAAATACAATTTTGTTCCCATTTTCTTTGTGTTTGATCTCTAGTATTTTAATCTATCGTATTCTTTTGCTACCTAAAAATCGAACTCCAACTAAGTCAGTGATTTTCAAAGGTCTCCAGTCCAAGAAAACCAGCTGTTTCACACTCTTAGTATAATACTCTATGGGTATGTTTTCGTTATTCCCGCCTTTTCCTTAAGTCAAGGGGGTTTCGATGAAACAGCTGTTCCAATTGGTAGTTGGAGTACCGGAGGTGAATAGAGTGTAATGAAAGAATGACCGCTAAGTGACTGGAAGTAAACCATGTCGCTTAATTCCCCATACAAAATGGCAGAACAATTAGCTTATCGAGGACAAAGAACATATACCAAGTGACAGACAGCCAACTGTTTTAAGCCCGATCTTCAGTTTTTATGAAAATTTTGTTGTCATAAGAAGTATGTGTATAAAAAATAAGGAAAACCGAAAATTTCGCTCACTTTTCACTTGCTTGGTACTCAGATGTTTGAGAAAATTCCGAAGGCAAAATCAATTACAGGATTATTACACCAAAGATATTTCGTATTTGGATTATTAAAAATAAAATGCAGTACGAAGAGGAAATATTCATGAAATATTTACAAGGTAAATCAGAAATCGGGGTATCTTTGGCCAACAATATTTTCCGTTTAGAGATAAATGACAAAATGTTTATGAAAATTTCAGAAGAACTGAATACAGGTAATTATCGGGCAACATGTTCCACGTGGGTGGCCGTCGGTGGTGCAATGGTAGTGTACGCGGCTCTTGTGTATGAGATCGTGGGTTCGATCTCTACTCTGACCACCTTAAATTTCTTTCGACGCCGGTTACCACGCATAGTGATGGCGACACTATCGAGTATTTAGCCATGAAAAAGCTTCTCAAAATACCCTTCGGAACCGGTGTAAAACTGTAGGTCCCAATCAGTGAGAATAAAACTAGAAAGCGCACCGCTCACTGGTTGTGAGAAGCTCTCCTAGATTCCTTCATGGAATGTAATGGGAAACCATTTATTTTTTTATGTTCCCACGTGACTCAGCGAGTGGACAAAAAATGCAAAATGTTTGCGATGTTTTAATGCAACATTCTTAGACCAGAACACAGAGCCTATTAGTAGGGTTGGACTTTTCCCACAAACAAACACAAAAATTCACTTTTAGGGCAAAGGGTACACACAGGAAAATATGTATTGTTTCCTGTTTGGATGCAAATATAACGTGTGTTCGGAGCCTGTCGCAAAAATTAAATAAACATATATAATATATTTCTGTCCAAACACATTCAGCCTGTTTCTCTATCTCGAATGAAAGTTAAGCAAACGAAAATTAGTCACTCACATTCGACTTAAATTTGGTTTCTCTAAGTAGACATTTTCGCTCGCCTGACTACATGTTTGTTCCTAAGTGACAGCACATTCCAAATAGACAAACCACAATTTGTACTAAAAAATTTTATGTTTTCATTCGACTTAAAGCGACAAGATTGTGAAACCCAAATCAACTTTCTTTCGTCTAGAACACGAACGATAGCTTCCGTTTAATATAGAGAAACATGCTGACAGTGTTTGCTATTCAATACAGTGTTTGCTATTCAATTCATTGTGTTTAAACACAATTATTAGTATGTTATAATATCTGTGTTTGTGATCCAAATTCAGCTTTGTTTGTGTGTGTTTGAATTCTTCAGTCAGTGATTTCTAAAAATTTCTGAATGCGCGTTTAAAGGATTTGGGTGTTTCTTATGTTCACTGATCTATTGCGTTTTAGATTCATGCCTTCAATGATCAATCGTTATTTTGGGAGGAAACACACGAATTCTTCGACATAAGTACATGGATGTTTGGGATGAAACATGCATATGGTTACACGTAAAAGTATACATATTTGGAAGTAAACTTGCTAATGTTTGGATTTAAATGAAAGTGAGTTTAGGACTTGCAAATATACGCATATTCTTTACATTTATTTATCACAGAAAACTTCGGTTGAGGCAGCCGAATTAGCCGTAACCGATTTTAGAGGTTGTCACAACCACACTAGATTGTTCACAATCGGTTGTTCCAATCGAAATTTTAGAGAATTTAGTTGACAGAACGAATGAAGTTACCGAATCAATTATGAATCTAGTTTTCTTCAACCGAATTTCAGTTGTGGGACTAAATTCTGTCGTGGCAACCGAATTTACTATTTCTACAACCTCTTCTCAAACTATTAGTTCTCTGGGAGTGATTTTTTTATTTGCTCTTCAGCCCAAATACTTTAATCCAGAAATGGGATTCACCGCTGAATATTTTGTTTTTTTGCGAACACTGGGTCTCCTATGTAATGCAGCTGAATAATTTGTATACGTTGTGCCGGGCTGAGCCTTTCCATGATGAATCGTCAAACTATACTGAACTAAAATACGGTGACTGTTCCCCAGTTTGAACCGATATTAAATCCCTACTGGGCAAAATAACTCTAAATATATCAGCCGAAATCATCGGAGAGACTTTTCGCCCTTAGACTCGTGGAAGTGGGACAAATATTGACAAAATGTTTCATCGTTTCGATATCTTTTTCACGCGCCTTACATTCAATTGCATCAGTTTATTCAATTGTATTTAAATATTCTCTCGGGGTTGATTGAATCGGCTAAGGTTGAGTTTGCCCCTGGCCTTGATTTCACCCGGTCCTCAAAACTAGGTCATTTCAGGTTTTCTGCAGTCGTAACACGTCTCATAATCTTCTGTGAGTTATTTTTGGCAATTGCTGAAGCTCGGCCTTTATTTTCTGAAAGGCTTCGTGTTTTCCATACTACAATTTTGCTGGTTAGAGCTCATTCTAGCCTGGGAATTAAAAAAATACAGCTACACGCTGAAAAATGACGGCCCCAGGAACATATTGCAGGAACCATGTGCATGTTTGCGTGCATTGTTTTCGTGAATTGAAGATCTGCTGCGTTTCGTTTCTTTATTGTGACAGTTACCATTGTTTTCAGGAGTTTTCAACAAACAAATCCACATTTGGGACACAAATACATATATTATAACCTATTAATCATTGTGGTCCAATCATGTTATATTGAATAGCAAACACAATGTGTTTGGACACAAGTATACTATATTTGCGGCAAGCTACAAAACACGTTATATTTGCATCTAAACAATAAAAGAGGCATAATTTTCAGCGTGCCCACACATGCAACTTTGAGTGTGAATAATCTCTCCTTGTACCTATTTTATTCTCTTGCTCTCACTAGAGAGTTAATAGTGTAACAAACACAGCTGTATTTGCATCCAAAACACAGCTATACTTGGGTCACTATCACGTATATTATAACATATTATATCTCCAACATATAATATTTAATACCAAACACGTTGTGTTTGGACACAAGTATACTATACTTGCTACAAGCTCCAAACACACGTTATATTTGCATCCGAATAACAAAACAAGAGAGATTTTTCAGCGTGTATATCGATACCTGGGTGCCGCGGCGCCTTGGAAAACGAAACAGCAGGTGGCGTCATACACACGTGGGAAAAACGGCCTGTACAACAAACTATCTCAACCAATTTACTAGTTGACTTTAATGTGTATATTGCTTATTATAATACAATGTACCAATATAAATCTGCACCTTTAGCCAATTTCTAGAAAATAAGACTGTTGAAACCGCTCCTCTTTTACATTTTCCAGGCTTGAATGCATTTTTTGTTTGTTTTTCATGAAATGAGAATCTGTTGATTTTTTTTGGTTCTCCTTTCTTTGTTGTCTCTCTTGCTTTGTTCAACAGGTTTCAACCTCACCAAACGCCGCATCACATTACCGCACAATTATCAGTATGCGTTGGCACTAGAGTATCCAAAACCGAAACCGAAATAGCGGAGAAACCGGGTTTTTTCTCTTAAACGTGTGCTGGTGTTTTAAAAAAACGCAATTTTGAACAAATCGGAAACTGGTTTTTTGACGTCGGTTAACCGGTCTTTACTCAATTTGTCTTTATATCCTTAAAAAAAATTAATAATAAATGATGTAATTTTAAAATTTTTATGAAATTTTGGAATTAAGAAACATGATTTCTATTTTCAAATATGATTTTATGCTTCAATAAGATCTAAACGACACTTCCAAACAATTTTTTATTCAAATTTCAAAATGATTTTATGATTTGAATAAGAATTAATTAAAAATGAATTGATTTCAAACGGGGTTTTTTCAAAATTAAAATTTAAAATTATTTTATAAATAAATGTTTTACACTTAATAAGATTTTCATACATGAAAATCTCTCTCAAATTTGAATATGATTTTCGAATTGAAATCAGTTTAATGTGAATTTCAATAAAACTTTTAAATTATATATTAAACACCCATTCCAAATTCGAATATGATATACGTTTTTGTATTTCTATAAGTGATGATTTACCCGACCTTTCGTATTATATTCAAAAATTTAATTGTTCGAGCATTTGGTCGTATTTTTAATTAATTTTATTCTTCGATATTTCGCTACCCTTTGGGTAGCATCGTCAGGAACATAAATACAATTATTAATTAGAAACGAAAAGAATTGATAAAGCAAAAAGGCTTCACCTTGTCGCTTTCTTCAATTTCTTATCTCAAAATCGGTTTTTAATTTGGTAGCACATAGAGCATAAATAGTGCAACAAACACAGCTGTATTTGTATCGCAAACATAGCTATGTTTTGATTCACAAACACATATATTATAACATATTAATAACTGTGTCTTCCACATGTAAAGTAATATTGAGTAGTAAACACTATGTGTTTGGACACAAGTATACTATATTTGTGACAAGTATTTGTGATACTATATCTGTTACCTCTAAATAACAAGAAAATACCGAAAATACCGATCAGCGTGTAGGTCTATATAATTCCCAGGCTACCGATAGTGCTAAACTTGTTTCTCTATCCGCTCCTTGCACACGAATACCTTTAGCGATTAGTGTGACGATATTGCAGCGATCGCCGCTTGACTATCAGCGAATATCCTTACATATCACACAACCAAGATTATTGTAATGTCTGCGTGAAAAACAGTGATCTGAAGAGGAAGTCAAACGGATTTTTTAACATATATGTTCCCGGTTAAAAGTGTAATTTCTGATCTCCCAGCCCTCCTAGATACATTTAGCCACCAAGGCCACCTCGTTCTTAATTTGTATTTCTATTGGGTTCTATGGAAGTATTGTTTAGATTGTGTCGATCTTTTTACATGTTTTACATTTTGAAATAATTTCCCTAGACTCAAAAAATATAGATTGCTACAATAGGTAATTTATCTGCTATTCCAGCAACTGGATTTTCATAACAACAAATTTTTTGCAGTGTTGATAAAATGCCGGACAAAAGTGTTGCTAAACCAACAAACTTATATTTGCTGAAATAACAGAAATATTTTTACCATTTTTGAAACTATTGACTGAATTAAAAACTGGTGTTATATTCTCTATAAATACAAAAAGTTTATTTAAATATTTCATGTCTTTAAATACTCTTTACATACGAAAAATAAATTAAACAATTAAATAATAAAATCTATGGGACACTTGGTTATGATAACGTCCTTACACCTTGTATAACCATAGAAACAGTTATAAAGGGAATTCGGCAAATCACGTTCAGAAATCTTAATTGACAACTGAAAAAGGTGGTAAAATAACAATAAAAAATTATAAACAAACAAAAAAAAAGACAATAAATAGCTGAGTCCTGGCTTACAATACTAAGAAAAACAAACAATTTAAAAACTTGGGAAAACATGGCGGTTTTAGAAATGAAATTCAAATATGTCACGTGAGCGGCAACATCTTGACAAAGTAGGGGTGTGTGATGCTTTTAATCATTTGTAGTATTGTGTAATTTGACGGATCCAATCCAAGTAGTGAGAAACCTTAACGTAAACACCAGGAACATTCACTTGACCGCAGCCAATACCCCAGGACACAACACCCACCACATTCCAGACACCGCCGCGTTCGCAAACTAAGGGGCCACCACCATCGCCCTTGCAGGCGTCTTTGCCCTCTTCACCGCCAGCACACACGAAGCCAGGTTTCAATTTGTAGGTGTAGCCGAGACGGGTTTGACGCAGTTGACTTTCACATTGGTGGTGAGAGAGAATTGGCACATCAACTTCCTTAAGGATATTTTGGTATTTGCCATGTTCACCGAAGGCATCTTTACCCCAACCGGTAGTCCAGCAGCGGGCACCAGTGAAGTCGGAGAATTTCTCAGGCAAACAGGCGGGACTAATATGGGGATTTTTGGTGAAATCCACGGGTATGTCCAATTTCAATACAGCCAGATCATTGTCCAACGTACCAGCATAATATTCAGGATGCACTTGTACGGACACAACATCGCGTTCAATGTAGGGGAAAAATTCGACGTCATGGTTAACATCCCATTCACCTAAACGAGCTCTCAAATCAAAACCATTTTGTCTGTAAAATATTTAGAAACCCAAACTCTTAGATTCTATCTACACGGAGAGAATATAAAGCTATTAACTTACGATTTGATACAATGGGCAGCGGTTATAACATGTTGGGCATCAATCAAGGTACCACCACAGGCATAAATCGATTCTTTGGGATCCTTCTTCAAGATAGCCACATGCCAGGGATATTCACCGAATTCACTGTCGCCATCGACATAGACGGGGTTCTTGATGCGTCCTGTAATACCGGCAGCATTACGGACACCACAACGTCCCAATTGCTGAGATTGCTGGGCGGGACGTAATGGACGACGGCAGCACACTTCATTTACACGGCACGTTTTTTCAGCGGGGCGGTTACCATAATAAGCGCGCTGAAGAAAAGAGCAAAGAAATTCATTATACCAATTAGTCCTGTTCCCACTCTACTCGTTGGTAAATATAATCTCATGAACCCGATATGTATCTTGTGAACACGTATACTCCATTTAAATACCTGTTCCAATTTTACCGTTTCTGCTAGCACACTACTACGTTCTTCTGTATTTTCATGCACTTCAATATTACGCTTCCTGCGATCTTTGGGAAAGGTCACATAGTCACTACCTTCTGCGGTACCCGGAGCTTGTGTTGGTATGTGATGGGCGCTGTCAACGTATTTCAATCGCTTTCCGCTGCGGTGGCTGTCCGATTCAGCAAAAGTTACTGACTGATTTGCATGTGAACTACGATCATATAGGTTTTCCGCCCCATAACCTGAGGCTCCGTTACCGGTGCCATAGCCTTGGAACTGACCTTGCCCTTCGAATCCAGAGGGATTATTTGGAATGGGTGGTGCATAGTTAAAACCATTTTGGGGATACAAGGGATAAAGTCCATTTGATTGAGGATACGAAGAGACAGAACTTCCAAGTTCAGAACCACTTGGAGGATAAGGGGACGAATTACTTCCAAAGTCAGGACCATGTGCTGGATATGACGAAGCATGATTTGCCAATTCTGGAATTCGTGGTGGATACGAGGAAGAATGACTTCCAAAGGACTGATGATGGTCACCACCATTGACGGGATATGTTTCGTAACTTCCAATAGAAGTTTCATGTTCAGAGCCACCAGCTGGATATGGAGAATACCCTGAGAATTGGGAATGACTTGTGTGGTGTTCGTAATGTTCCTTGCTATTGTGAAGTTCATGCACTGGAATCACTTCAGGTGGTGGTATTTGAGGTCCACTATGATACTCGAATATAGGTTTGCTTGGAACCATCTCCACTTGATAATGCTTCTGATAAAGGGGACCTGGACCTGTAATTACTCCCGAATGGTGGCTATGATGATCTTGGTGGTCATTATGATACGATGAGTACTGGTGTATTGGACCAGGACCTGAAACTATTTCTGCATGATGGTCATGATGGTGAGTGGGATAATTATGTATTGGACCAGGACCTGAAAATATGTCTGCATGATGGTCATGATGGTGAGTGGGATAATTATGTATTGGACCAGCTGAGGCGAATATTTCCGGTTGATGGTCATAATGTATTGGCCCGGGACCGGTAATAATGGTAGGATGATGATCGTAATGGATATCGTTTTCATGTCCAGTATGATGCTCATGATGATGGTAGTGTGTATTCTCAATAATGGCAGGCTTAGGCTTAAAAAGTCTTCCAACTTTGTTCAAAATATGAGCATTTGGAGTGACATGGAGATTAACTAAGGGTTTCACCACTTTCTCCCCGTATTCTGTTTTCTGCACTTGAACCGAAACTAAAGGATTGACATTTAGTAATCCCAAATTAAGACCGTTTGGCCCAATTGCTCCGAAGTAAGGATTCTGAGCAGGATAATGATCACCCAACACATTTGATGGATAACCACCGGGATGATCGGGATATGGCAGACCAAAGGAGACACCATAGGTAGGCAATATTTTGCGTCGCACCAATTCTATAGCATGTAAAGCAGCTGGATTACCTAGGGTGCGCTACAGATTGGAAAGTATGGGATCGTTAACAAATCTCGGCGAAACGAGAACATATTGAGAGTGGGGCATGGTTCATTAGGAGGCGTGCGTGCATGAGGACAATGCTCCATGAAAGTGCAGTTAGAAGACAATGTTGGCTTTTGTTTGGAATTTAGTTGGGATTAGTTACGTTAAGCACATACGCCACCGCACATAAACTAATCCAGTCACATCACGCATTGGAAGTAATATAATTTATGGTTATCCGAAGTCACCGGCGAAGCTTCTATTATCCTAAAGGAACATATTTAACGTTTAAGTGGTGGCAGCGTAGTGTGCAGCAGTATTAATAACGCTACAATTGGATCAGGTATTACAGTGTTAAGAAGGCATTTTGGTTTAAGTTAGGTCTAGCATTCTGGGTTAGAAACCTAAATCACATATGGGTTAAATGGACATTAGTTAGCCAACAACTTACCCCTTCAGCATCCAGAGGCAAATCGCCACCGTCGTCACTTTGTTTATCTTCAGCATTAGTGGTTTCGCGCCTGCTGCGTTTCTGCTCTTCGTCTTTGGCGGCATCTGAGGATACTTCTTTCTTTTCGGGATTGCTGCTAATGGTTAAATTGGCAGCAGCTTCATCACTGAGCGCTTCGATATCTTTGCCCAAGTTACGAGGATCAATGGGTAAAATTAAATCTTCCTTGCGGCCAATACGATCAGCAGCAGGGCATTGGTTGAAGGGTACACACTGACAGTCCACAAATTGATTGCGAGAAGTATCATAGCCACCGTTGTTGAATTGTTCGTTGCCATAACCGGAAGTCAAGCTGTTGAAGTTGTTGTTGGATGATGCTGCAATACCACCTACATTATGTAATTCCTTTTTGTAGTAATTGGGGTTTTGTGTATGATAACTGGATCCGACAGAACCAGAACCTTGAGCGGAGCCAAAACCAGACTGACCGAAACCTGAAGAGCCGAAACCTGAAGAACCGAATCCACCAGACTGGGGTGATGACGAGGAGCCGAATCCGCCAGCTTGGGGTGATGAAGAAGAGCCAAATCCACCGGATTGTAACGAACCGCTGCCGAAAGAACCTAAGCCAGATGAAGGTTTGTACAAATCACTGTTAGGTTTGAAGCCTTGAGACAAGAGACCGCCTTGAGAGGCAGCATTGAAACCAGCGTTAAAGGTATTGCCTTGACCAAATGAGGAACCTTGAGTCTGAGGCGTAAAAGCTGTTGAAGATTGAGCCAAAGCCGAGAAGTCGGTGTTGATAGATTGACCTGATCCTACGGGAATGGGAACACTGGGAACTTTGCTGGAATCAGCTCCATCCACATGATGAAAGTGATGATGGACATGTTGTTGCAAAGCAGCATTGGAAACTGCGCCATTAGCCAAAGGACCACCCACCACAACTTTAGTGGTGGACGAAGACGATGCCAACGCAGACGCCTGATGGCTATAGAAGTTGGATTGTTGAGAGCCAGCGGTGTGGAGTTTATCGGGATTTTCAAACGAATATGGAGGAAGATTGTTATTGCCACCGGTGTAAACGGGACCTGGAGGTTTGCTGCCATATATAACCGCGCCAGGTGGAGGTTTGTTGAAAGATTGCACGCCGGAGTTGTCAATAGCCGAAGGAGGAGGCGTTTCCAAGTATGGACCATTATACACAGGACCAGAACCCATAGGTCTAAATGGAGGTTTGTAGGACTCATAGCCTACTTTGCGCGGAGGTCCGAATGAATTGATGGAAGATGGAGGAGGTCCTATAGGTGGACGGCCATTGTAGAAGCCAGGAGGAGGCATGGGCTTAGCAGGGCCGTAAGGACCACCACCATATTTCTGAGGAGGAGGACCTTGAGCATAAATATTCGAGTAGTATGGACGTTTGCCTTCCGGTTCACAGCTCATAAGACCCAAGGAACACAACTTGTCGCGAACCAAATTTCGGGCCTGCATATCATCGCCTTGCATTAAAGCCTGATCAATGTTGCCGTCGGCGTACACTTGATCGTATTCATTCAAAATTCTTCCCTCGCGACGGGAGCTGAGGATTTGTTCGATCAATTGATTGATATCGGTGTCGTTGCTGTAAATGGGTTCATGGACATCATAATTGCGACCTTGTCCCTCCTCTTGTTTGGGTTCTGCGTCAGCCGAGCGACGGGTTAACATGGAATCTTTAATAGGCGATGACCAGCTGGCTGACCAAGATGATTCATCCGCATTAGCATTCGATAGGGCTACGGCCATTAAAATCGAGGCCAAAAGGGCCCAATGCATCGCTATTCTCATGCTGTATAGAAAAACGAAATAGAAGAAGACAACGAAAATAAATAACCTTCAAAATTTTGAATAGTGATAAATGATAAATGATGATGGTTATGAATATTAAGTAATCGCTCGATGACTTGTTTGCCGTCCTCCATAATTTCCAAAAATAACAAATTTGGCCTCAATACCCTAACGTTCAAGTGGTCATTGTGCCACTTTTGGCTGGCGTCTTGTCACAACAAAAACAAAAACCCGCGATAGTTTCAAAACAAATCATAAACCATCATTAGCTGTTGGCTACTCCTCTTCGGTTGTTAACCGGTTTCGAAAAACCAACAGTTTCAAAGATTGACTCATTCAAAACGAGGCAGCGAAAGAAAATCGTTGTGTGTGCTCGCCAAGCGTTTGCGTTCGCGCTTGCGCGGCCACTCTTTACTTTTACTTTCGTTTTAAGGTCATTAGCTCGAAGCCGGCAATAACGTGCGCGCAAGCGCACAAAACTGGCTTGAAGTGTAAACAACAAAGCAAACCAAAATTGGAATCATGTCGGTTGTTGTGTATACGAGTATGGAGGGGTTAGGCAATTTGTGAGCAGATCAAGATTAAGCCAAGTTGAGCATCTAAATTGTGGGTTGTATTAAGTAATTTTGTTTTGTTGAAGACTTGAGATTCGGCAATTTAAGTACTAACACTTGGAGGGGAACATACAAAGTTGTGCTTGGACTCAAATTGGCTTTGACAGATGTTAAGATAAACAAGACAATCGGCCAAGAAAGAAAGGAAGTTGTAAATTTCAACTCTATACGCCCTATGACTTTTAAATGGGGAACTGGCGTTTAAGTTTCGATGTACGACGATGGTTATGTCATGATTTGTTTTTGGCACTGTCGGAGTTTGAGAGTGGAAGAGAATTTGTTGTATATCGCTTCCTTAGAGTGTGGGGGTTTATTTTCGTGTAATTACTTTATTTCTGGTACGAAAAATGTTACGAAAAACGCAACTCCATCACTACTATACTTTTACGACAAGATCACGGATTATGGGAAAGCATGTAACGGTTTTTATTACAAACATTAACCGGATGTTTTGCTGGTGGATGCATACTTGGTTATGTATTCCAAAGTACTCCATTGTTTCCAATACTACGCTGGTTGCAGTGTTGTATTTTATGCAAATTTCTGGATGTTGGCCAACCAGAAGAGAGAAATATTCGAATTTCCATACATATTTATTGTTTTTCTGCTATTAATTGTTATTCGCTTGGAAAAGCAAACAATGAAAATGTAAAGTTTTCCCCGGAAATTTGTTTGATAGTGGGCAGTATTTGCATTGCAAGAGGTTAACGACTGGAGAGTGCAGAAAATTGTTAAACAAAATGGGAAATTATTAATTTGAAATTTTATTAAATTAAAATTGAAAGCTGCAATATTTGGAATTTCGAAATCTGATTTAATTGAAGAATTTTGAAGAATAAAATATTTAACCGCGCTAATGAGTGTCTTTGCGTTTCAGTTCCACATGACTTACGGTCCCTGATTGGTTTGGGAGATATTTACTAAATTTTGAACCTTTGATCGGCAGCTTTTTGTGGTGTAACTCAATTGCATGCAGTTAAATAGAACTTGAGAGTGTTGTCTCCAATATCAGAGGGGCAGATTTTTAAAGTTAAAGAATTATTTAAAAAACTAATGAGTGTTCGAACTCACGGGCGATTTTTGTTACACGGTATCTGTTCGATTTCTATGAACACATTAGTAAATGTTACATTGGAAAATAAAAAAAAGAATGGTTTTAATGCTGAAGGATCTGTTGCTATTGCACTTTCTTTCTTCTTATATCTGCTTTAACATTAGATGTAATATTGTTAAAGTAAACACAGCAATATTTAGGTCACTGAAATACTTGTTTTTGTTTTGTTATAAACAGAGCGACGACGACCTGCTTGTTTGAATACTGGCATACAACTGAATAAAAAAACAATATTTAGCTCACTGAAATACATAATTGTTTTTGTTTTGTAATAAACAGAGCGACGACAAAAAGTATTGAATAGTATAGAGAACTTATTGCACTCTTTTTCCGCTCTCATGTAGAGAGCATAGTAAAATTACCAAGTAGTCGCAGTAGATACAACAACAATTGTGAGCAACTACTAAAGACATTTTGCTTTTCTTTACACTCTCCTCGTGTCAAAGTTAACACATACGTATACCAACAAATAAATGTAAAGTGAAAAGTACAAAAACAAAACCTTTGAATCTGACAGAAGCGGCCAACTAAATAAGACGAAACAATTTAAATCAGCTGTCTACTGAGTTTACATTCTCGTTCTACCATGGTAGAGAGTCTGAGTAAAATAGCATAAACGAGTCTTATTCTCTTTATAGAACATTCCAATATAAATGCACCATTTCGACAATGTTGTTACATAAAAAGGCATCAATGTTTCACAACAAAATTATGAATGGGCACAGTTATGACAAAAAGAGAGCAATACGCTTTGAATCATTCGCCAGATGTCGCCAGTCATACAATTCATTCCATGAGTTCTCTATACTATTCAATACTCTTTGGCGACGACGACCTGCTTGTTTGTTCGCTGCCGCTACATCAATACCATCATACTTGTTTTCAGGCAGAGACTGTTGTTGTTCAACAACCACGTATGTGATGCTAACGCTGTGTGTTGTTTGAATGTATTCACTGTAGTAGATTGTATTCACTGTAATAGATTGCCCTACCCGTGCCTGTAGATGTTAACACATCCACAAATAGTGTGTTGTTTATTCTGCAGACAGATATCTTGGCATGTCACTGATAAATTTTGTGACTTGACCATGACGTTTCTTTAATTCGTCTAAAAGGGTTAAAAATGACACCTTCAATTTGCACTTTACTTGCAGTGTGTAAAACTGAAAAAGAAGTGAACTAATATGACAATACCATCGCTAACCCATGATGTAGAACGGCACGTCGGCATATAGTTCTATAGTTAAGATTTTAGTATATATTTTACTGTTCGACCACCTTACATTTATTTCGACTACGGTCACCTCGCTTATTGACTGCGAAACTATGGAGTACTTAGCCATGAAAAAGCTTTTCAAAATACCGTTCGGAACCGGTGTAAACCTGTAGGTCCCAATCAGTGAGTGTAAAACTATAAAGCGCACAGGTCACTGATTGAACATGGGATGTAATGGGAAACTATTTATTTATATATTTTACTGAATGTATAAAAAAAAAAAAATAAATGGTTTCCCATTACATCCCATGAAGGGACCGGGGATAACTTCTCACAATCACTGAGCTGTGCGCTTTCCAGTTTTCACTCACTAATTGGGACCTACAGTTTTACACCGATTCCGAACGGTATTTTGAGAAGCTTTTTCATGGCTATATACTCGATAGTGTCGCCGTCACTATGCGAGGTGACCGCCGCCGAAAGAAATTTTTTTTGAAGGTGGTCAGAGCAGGGTTCGAAACCCAGGATCTCATGTACAAGAGCCGCGCACACTAACCATTGCACCACCGACGGCCACTGAATGTATATAATATTTTAAAAAGATTGTATAATGTTAACATTATACTTATAAGAAGATAAAATTATATAAGAATATGAAACTGAATTACCTTAACATATAATCTAATGAATTTCTGTGAAACCACTATTTATCTATCTAAAGCTGAGTAAATGCAAAAAATGTACTATTGTTAGTACCTTTTCTTTTCAACCCTAAATAGTACTGTGTACTAAATTACAACCAAAAACTTATTGTGAATTGTTTTTTACCAAGATAACTGGATAAAGTAAAGAAAATGGATAAAAAGAAGTTTCCTATAACCAAAATGTATATTAAAAAGTATTCTGGCAGCAACAGTCTCAAGGTGAGCATCAGCCTCAAAAATAAAATCTAAATTTTAAAACATCTTGGATCTAATCCATTTGGTTTTTTTTTCTTTCTTTCACTAACCCTAATCCTACTTACATAAATTCTCAATCTCTGAGAATTTATGCAAGTGATAAAGAATTCCATCTCTCTCACTAGGAATTCTTAACATACAAAAGGCTAACTTACAGTCCACAGCATCCACAATCCCCAAGAGACGATTCAGCAAATCTCTCCCCATATAAGCAATACATGGTCCTTCGAGCCGGATATGAACCAGCGACCTATGGATATACAGTCCACTATAGTCCATTATAAAGATGAGTACGCCGCGCTCATAAATGCCAGACCGATACCAGATAACAGCCAACTTAAAAGTTTAAATCCATTTTTGGATTCCCAAAAAATTATGCGTGTTAACGGCCGTTTAGCGGAAGCACCGCTTCCTTACAATGAGAGCCACCCCATTATATTACCAGGCAATTCCAGATTTTGTCACTTATATTTATCACATTTACATCAGTTTCTCGTTCATGCCGAATGCAATCTCATGTGTCGTATGGTCCAAACAGAATTTTATGTATCTCGCCTAAAACGTAGAGTTAAAGGCATCATACGCAAATGCAAAACCTGCATTATATTCAAGCAAAGGCAATGTATTCAGATGATGGCCCCATTACCATCTGATAGATGTACTTTGTCTCCACCATTCCATACGACTGGTATCGATTTCGCTGGTCCCTTCGAACTAAAAAGTTCCTCTATACGCCAAGCTCCTATTCTAAAGGGCTACGTAAGTGTCTTTGTATGCTTCTCTACAAAGGCAATTCATTTGGAAGTTTGCTCAGAACTGTCTTCAGCGGCATTTGAAGCTGCATTTGCAAGATTCGTTGGTAGGCGAGGGCTACCTCATAGGGTAGTTACAGATAATGGTCGCAATTTTGTCGGATCTAGCCGAGCTTTACTCAGAGAGTTCGAAAGCTTTCTCAAAAATGTATCCAATGATATTTCCCAAAAATATGCTACCCATGGATTTCAGTGGAATTTCATACCACCTCATGCACCCCACATGGGCGGACTATGGGAAGCCGCCGTCAAAAGCTTTAAGTTTCATTTTAAACGAATAGCTGGATCACACAAATTTACCTTTGAGCAGTGTTCAACTGTACTCGCCCGAATCGAGGGAGTTTTAAACTCCCGCCCAATCTCCGCCATGTCGGAAGATCCCAACGACCTTACAGCTCTAACTCCAGGTCACTTTCTCAGGGGCGCTCCCATGCTGTCCTTACCTGACTCTAATTTTCAGAATATATCTCTTATCAACCGATGGTTAAAGCTCAAAGCGCTCCATCATGAATTTTCTATTCGATGGAAGGAGGATTACCTCAAATCACTTCATAAGCGCTATAAATGGAAAAATTCCATTCCCAATTTAAATGCTGGCGATTTAGTTGTAGTAATGGACGACTTGTTGCCACCCAGTGAATGGCGCCTGGGAAGAATAGTGAAGACGCACCAAGGGTCCGACTCAAGAGTGCGAATAGCAGACGTACGAACCAGCGCTGGCATATGTACTCGACCTATTGTCAAGCTCTGCTACCTACCATTCGACAATCTGGAAAATTCAACATCCTATTAAAACCTTAATAAACCAAGAATACCCCATATCTCACCTTAAATAATCAAGCACTCAAGTAACTCCACAAATTGGAGTGATCGTCTTCTAACCCTTTGTATTTTTTATGATTCCAGAACCAACACCAATAGACGTTCCTCACAGTCAGATGTGTACAAATGTATGTTGTGCAAATCCTATCACGCTCTGCGATTCTGCCAGAAATTTCTGGCCATGGACTCACAGGAAAGGAACAGGGTCGCGAGGAGATATGAGTACTGCATTAATTGTTTAGCGAAGAGCCATACCTTTAGGAAGTGCCTGTCCAAGAATACCTGCAACCGATGTCAACATTATCATCACACACTGCTACATCGAAGTACAAAACCGAGAATTACACCACCCAACCGTCAGAGTCAGGACTTACAATTATGGAAACGAACTCCAAAGCAACCGAAGAAATCATCGCCACAGAAGACATCCTCAAAAACCCTATCACCAAGCGCGACATCAAATAAAACCACGCCAAGGCAACCGAAAGCCCAGCCAGTACCAAACCAGTTGATTTTAT
Source organism: Phaonia tiefii (assembly GCA_963931995.1). Lineage (NCBI taxonomy): Eukaryota > Metazoa > Arthropoda > Insecta > Diptera > Muscidae > Phaonia > Phaonia tiefii. Next base: position 43,570,795 of record OZ008369.1, read on the forward strand.
CGGAAGCCATAAAATCTTTGGCCACCGTTTTGTGTGCGACACATGCTCCGTCATAAATGCTGACCCGGCGGCATGTATAATGTTAACATTATACTTATAAGAAGATAAAATTATATAAGAATATGAAACTGAATTACCTTAACATATAATCTAATGAATTTCTGTGAAACCACTATTTATCTATCTAAAGCTGAGTAAATGCAAAAAATGTACTATTGTTAGTACCTTTTCTTTTCAACCCTAAATAGTACTGTGTACTAAATTACAACCAAAAACTTATTGTGAATTGTTTTTTACCAAGATAACTGGATAAAGTAAAGAAAATGGATAAAAAGAAGTTTCCTATAACCAAAATGTATATTAAAAAGTATTCTGGCAGCAACAGTCTCAAGGTGAGCATCAGCCTCAAAAATAAAATCTAAATTTTAAAACATCTTGGATCTAATCCATTTGGTTTTTTTTTCTTTCTTTCACTAACCCTAATCCTACTTACATAAATTCTCAATCTCTGAGAATTTATGCAAGTGATAAAGAATTCCATCTCTCTCACTAGGAATTCTTAACATACAAAAGGCTAACTTACAGTCCACAGCATCCACAATCCCCAAGAGACGATTCAGCAAATCTCTCCCCATATAAGCAATACAAAGATTTTTAAATCGATTGACGTTGTACTGACGTGAGAGTACCATCGCTAGCACATGATTTGATATTTATCACATTTATGATCATGTTTTTGGTTCAAATTCGCCCGAAGGCATAGAAAATTTTAAGAAAGTCTTAAGGAAACTCAATTCTTAAAGATAGTTGTTGTTTTACTATGTCTCGTAATGACCATGTGGTTAGTTTTAATCAGTTTAGAATTCGTAAGATTTACAATATTTCAAGAAACATGTTAAATTACTGGTAGTACCATCGCTGACACATGATAGTTTTGTAATTAAAATTTGTTTAAACCTGAGAAGAGCTTCTGCATTATAAAAATATATATATAAATATCAAAAATTGCCATCTTTTTGGAAGATGTTATAAATAATCCTGATACAATTCATGGCATGCTATCGATAAATTTCGATTTTCTTCAAATTTTTTTTTGCCAAAAATGTTTCAAGTTTTAATGAGAGACGTCGGCTATGACTTGTCGTTCCCACTTATTGCAATTATTTTCTGTTTGTATAATGAGTTTAATAATGGTATTTATTCACTTCAAATCCAGTTATACATAATTTTTTGATTAATTTTTGAACTTTTGGTTGCACGAATCCCACATTATTACACTTTCGAGTCTCTACAGTATTTTGATGAATTTTTTTTAATGTTTCCTTCACTTTACTTTCAACTTTTTTTGTCATTTTCGTTCATTTGATTTAAATTTTTTCTCTCACTCTTGTGGTAGTTGCCGACATGCAATCCAAGGTCTTACTTATTTCATAATCATGTTTTTTTTTGGTTTCCGATTTTTGTTTCGTTTTATTTTTCTGTTTCTTCTTCTTCATTTCTTCCACTCACTTTATTTCTTTTGTTTATGTTTGTTATGGAGATCCTTATGTAATAGTTTAAAATAAATATCCTTTATTGCCACTCGTTTCGTATGGATCCACTTCGCTTAAAGTCTTAATGTTGACTGTGCTCTGTTGAGTTGGACCCGCTTCTTTTTATACTTTAAACTTGTTGATAATAGTCGGATATACAACGGCGAACTCACAAGATCAGCCACCAACTACAGAGACTCTTGTCACTGCGTTGATTTTGTGTATTTAGGCTGTTGAAAATATCCCAAAATTTTGTATTCATCGAAAAGGTTTAAACCATTGTAGCTCAGATTTGGTCGATCTGGTGCTTAAAGCTTTGGTCTTGTGCTGAGCGGTTAATGGTTGTCTTTGCTGTGACGTCAGACATGTCATTCATGGTTTGGTATAAATGTTGCTGTTGTTTATTGGTTCATGCGAATGTGGCCATTAACTTTGGTTTGTTGGGTTACACTGTGACTTTCTGCGAATCAATGGAGGACGCTTTTGGGTTGAGTTCATTATTGGAATTTTTAATGGAATCGATGATAGGATTGAAGAATTTATGGGCTATAAATTGGGTTTTTTCAAATTGGTTTTTGAGTTCTTTGGATGTCAGCATGTACTGCTGCGTAAACGGTTCTGTAAATATGATTTTGAATTAGTGAATTAGTGAATTAGTAAAATTTGCAAATGTTTTCGTGTGTGTTTGTGCTTGCGATATTTTTCAAACACTTGCATTATAAAAAATTCTCATATGAATTGAGTTTTCGTTTGAATTTAGTTTGATGAATTTTTCAATAGCATCATTCCAAAAACCGCTGATGAAGGTCTGTGGCTAGATCTGGAAAACTATACGGTTTGCCATTAATCATGAGGATGCATTTTGCAAAACTTATATAAAAAACTATATCACTACAAATAGAGATATAGAATGGTCTTGAGCTTGAATAAATATAAATAAAATAGTTCTAATAAAAGGCCCAATAAATAAATATCATCCCTGATGAAATTTGTAATCTATACAAATAATAATATGATTGATAATACAGTGCGGTTTGATTTTTCACAAACTTGTAAAAGACATACGCGGGCTAAATGGGTTTGCCCTACATCTGATCGTAGGAATTGACCTGCACCATTACTTTTTTGAGCCCTAATGATAGGTTAGGTAAGGTGTTGGTGGCAGTCAATGAACGACTCACTTACAGTTATTAGTTCATTATGATACCACAGGCTAACGAAATTATTTTAATTTAATTTTCTCCAAGAAGCCCAAAGTTTTGTCTACGCCTAAAAAAAATGGTTTCCCGTGACATCCCATGAAGAGATTAGGGAGAGCTTCTCACTACCAGTGAGCGGTGCGCGTTCAAGTTTTACACTCACTGATTGGCACCTACAGTTTTTCACCGGCTCCGAACGCTATTTTGAGAAGCTTTTTCATGGCTAAATACTCGATAATGTCGCCGTTATTAAACGAGTTGACCGCCGTCGAAAGAAATTTAAGGTGGTCAGAGCAGTGATCGAACCCACGTTCTCATGCACAAGAGCCACGCACACTACCATTGCACCACTATCTCAGATAATTCTCCCATGTCCCTAAAAAGTTAGGATCCCATAGCCGATATCCTTTTACCTGCACGTGCAGAGAAGATGTTCAGTGGATTATTCCTCTTCCTCATCGTTACAGCTTATACAGAAGTCATTTGTCCTGACCTTTAGTGTCGACGCATGTCTACCAATCAGACAGTGTACCGTCAAAACTGAATAAGGCATTGATACCTTGGCCCTGGCTATAGACAGACGGTTCATGGATCTACTGTCCACCCTCGGCCAAATTTGCCTTATCCATACACAATTCGAGACCCGAGACCCGCCGTCGAAAGAAATTTAAGGTGGTCAGAGCAGGAATCGAACCCACGTTCTCATGTACAAGAGCCGCGCACACTACCATTGCACCACCGACGGTCGCCTGATACACGCTACAATTACCAGCACCAGAATTCTGTAACCCTTTAACGATAAAACTTACTTACTTAGGTGGCCTCAAAAAACCCAGAGGGGTCAAGGGCCTTACAAAATGAGGTTAACAGGTTTCTCCAACTGGCGCCATCATCGGCTGTCCGCCTCCAGTTGGTAACATCAAGCACTCGCAGGTAATATTCCACCTGTTCGTTCCAGCGAATCTTGGTCGTCCTATTTTTCGATGTTTTTCGAGTAAGTCTTCGAATACCTTTCGCACTGGTTCATTCTGATCCATTCTACTGACATGGCCTAGCCAGCGTAAACGAGTTATTCTGATACGCATAACTATATCGATATCGGGATACAGATTATGCAGTTCGTGGTTCCTCCGTCGTTGCCGATACTCGCATTTTTCACTCAAAGACTCCCAGTTATTTTTCAACTGCATCTAATATGACCCAGAATTCTGCGCCATAAAGCAAGACAGGTTGTATGAGAGTCTTATATAGTGGGATCTTCGATTCTCGAGAGAGGTTCTTAACTCTGAAGTACTTGCTTAGCTCGAAATAACTCAAGTTTGCAATCACAATTCTCGGTTTGATTTGTAGACTGACGTTATTGCTTCTGTTCACGGCAGATCCGAGGTAAATAAATTCGTCCATTACCTCGAAATTATAACTGTTATCTACGTTCACCCCTTTCCTCCGAACGGGTGGATGTTCTGCTTGTCGGAATCATTAATTTTGTATTGTCCTCGTTTACTGACAAACCGAATTTTGTTGATTTCTTCTCAATTCTCGCAAATACTGCAGTAACTTCTCGCAGATTTTGCCCAATGATGTCTAAATCATCAGCATACGCGAGCAGCATGTGACTTTTGCTGCTGATAGTTTTATTCGTATTGACTGCAGCTTTTCTCACGATGATCTCAGTTAATATCTTGAAGAGATCTCATGATAGGGTATCGCTCTGCCTGGGGACCGCATCGTACAAAATGGTTCGGTGAGATCTGTACGAATCTTTACTGAGCATATCGGTCAGTGTGATTCAGCAAAGGTGTGTCAGCATAGCAGGAATACGAAACTCTGACATAGCTTGGTACAATTTTTACAGTATCGGGCTAACGAAGGCAGCCTTATAATCTACGAAGAGGTGGTAGTAGTCGATTTGTTTTTGGTGGATATTCTCTAGGGTATATTTGGTCGATAGTTGACTTTCCAGGACTAAAGCCACACTGATAAGGTCCGATCAGATCGGCAATAAACGGCTTTAGCCTGCCGTACATTACGCTCGAGAGGACCTTGTATGCGATGGATAAAAGGCTTATTCCTCGATAGTTTGCACACGTACCCGGGTTGTGTTTTTAGAAAACAGGACACACTATGCTAAGACTCCAATCGCCGGACATGCATTCGTCTAGCCAGATTTTGCATATGAGCTGATGAATGCACTTCTCCAACTCATAGCCGACAGCTTTAAATCGGTAGTCCATCAGCACCAGCGGCTTTGTAGTTCGAACTTCGTTTTGGCTAGGAGCGGGGCGGTTGACGCCATTGTCCTGTATGTGCTCAACACCCGCATGTATAGTGAAGTCTCCTGGAATGAGTAAAGCAGAGAAGCGATCTCTATTTTCCCAACATACTCTGCACATCTGTGACAAGTCTCCTACCCATATTTCTACAAAAGGGGGCCCTGACCCCTTTCCGTTGGTTTGGCTTTGTACTCTTCGGTGGAATTTACGGACCTCATTCTTCCTTCTGTAGTATTCTCCACAACCGTTTTTTCTTCTTAAACAAACGAATTTCGTCTCTCCTCTTCTTCTTACACCGCTCTGATGTGGCTCGCGTTGCATCTGACTGAAGCATTGTCATACGTGCAGCGTTTTTTCATCACTTCTGTTCATCCTACCATGGTTTGTGTTTAAGCGGGTTTTCATAACCAAGTACGGTCTCTGCACCAGTTTTCATAGAGTGAGAAATTCAGCTCCCTTGCGCTTCAGGATCATGTGGCGTGAGTGCTTTCTGTGCCAGTATTTGAGTGAGCTTCTATGTATAGGGTGTGGCTATCTCTGGTAGTTGCAGCTTTCCGATGTTCAGCTTTCTATACGCCTGGGTTCGTACGACTTTTGCTTAGCTTAATCTTGTGCGAACCTTTTCTGCAACCAGGTAGTGATTCGAATCGATATTAGCTCCTCGAATCCCACGTAAGTCCATTACACTAGTAGAGTGCCTTCCATCAATTAAAGGGTGATCAATCTGGTTCTTCGTCTCTTGATCAAGGTATATCCAAGTAGCCTTATGGATGTCTTTATGATGGAATCTCGTACTTGTTTTTGGCCTAACCATGTTTTTGGCAGAGGCAAAATCTAACAGTGTCATTCCGTTATCAGAAGTGATTGCGTGTAGACTGAATTTACCGATGGTTGGTTCAAAGACACTTTCATCGTCTCTTTCTTGCGTCGGGACATGTACACAAATTAGCGAAATGTTAAAGTATTTCACTTTTATGCGGATGGTGGATATACGTTCATTCACGGCGTTGAACCTTGAGCCCAGATGTCGCAGTGTTTTACCAACTATAAATCCGCAACCTAATTCATGCTTTTTCTCGTGGCAACTGTAGTATATGCTACAGTTCGTCTTCATTGTACAGCCATTACCTGTCCATCACATCTCTTATAATTCTCGAGGATATCTACCATTTAGTGTTTTAACATTCCAAGGGTATATCCGTAAATCATGGCCCTTATAACGTTTGCGGGGCTCGTCAACAAACAGAGGGTTTAAAATTAATTTCTTTTTAAATTATTTTTTATTTTAAAAGTTGCTACAAAAGTTGCTTAGGTTTTGCGCTATATTGTATGTTGGCAGTTGCGAGCCTGGTGCATTGATTTGCTTCACAAAAAATTATTATCACTTATTTTATAAATACACAGTGCACAATACGTCTGGCTCAGACTATCACTTATTTTTTAACTATAGCGGAGTTTTTTCCCGTCACCCAAATAAATTAATTTTTATTTGTCAATTTGTTTATTTAAAAGTCAAAAACAAAACAATTCAAAAGAATACAATTTAATATGTGAGGTGGTTATTCTGCATTCACATTGCAGCAGAATTTTTTTTCTTCTCAGTATTTTATTGAAAAACAGATGTTTGGTTAAACGAAATCTAAAAAAAACTAGATTTCGATTGCAATGGTTCAGGACTTTAATACCATATTGGGGTACAACTAGGGTTGCCAGATTCAAATGGCCTTTTGTCTGGAATTTTGAATAAGTTTGCTGGATTTTATAAAAAAAGTCTGGATTTCGTAAATCCCCAAATATGAGGAAAAAGTTCTGTTAAATTCATTCATTAAAATTAATTAATTAAATTATAAAAACATAACAAAACATTTATAATTCAGTCTTTTCCATTTATCGGAAAAGCTTGTAAAATTTCTTTTTCTAGACGGTCCAGCTTCCTCATGGCTCTCCATGTTTATTGAACGATTGTTTTGCTTGCAATTTGAAACTTTGTATTCACATTTGCTGTCGATCAGCTGTTAACAATTGTCAAATTATCAGTATTGGTCAAACAAATCTTTGGGTGTAATTGAGTGCTGGTTAAAAGTAATTAGCACTCAAAAACCACCTTATTGAGAATGAAATAGATAAATAACTAAACGTATAGTCTTTCCTATTGAAATATTATTACAAAATGTATATTTAGCTGGAAAAATTATTGAATAGCTTGTAACTGGACTTGACATAGAAAATCTGAAAATTCTAGCCCATTCCAGCTCATCTGGCAACCCTAGGTACAACACTGTTTACAAATAAACCAAGTACCGTAAACGCGCAGCTGCGCGGTAGTTGTGAGATATAAAAACAAAGCCAACATAGACGACTAGAGAGTACGGGCAAAAAATACAACAAAAAACGAAGGCGTCCCAGAGAAAGCCGCACGCTTTTGTTTATAAACATTTCCACACGGTCTTTTACATCTTAAACGAGCTCGGGACTCCCGAGTCGGGAGTAGCTCGCCTACCGGAAGCGAGACATAATAGGCTATTGTGTTGAGAGGTAAGAGAAAATGGCGTGAGGTAATGAATGTGAATCGGTGTGCCGTTTATTCACAAAGTACATAAAATGTACCAGAAACTACATACAACATTTATATGTACTTCAAATTTACCACAAAGTACGTAGATAGCAAGATTCATAAAGTACATGAACTCCGCCAGAAAATACATCAATATAGGCAAAAATTTACAAAAACTACACAAAATGTACCAAACGTACATAACAAGTACCAAAAAATTTCATCAATTATACCGTAAACTACACGTAAAAAGGGCATAAGGGTCCCAAAATGTGTATCCAAAAGTACAGAAAGTATATCAAAAAATTGCATAATGTATAGACAGAGCCGAATATGTTTTTGTGAAACCTGTCGAGTTATGGTAAGTTATAGTCTAAAATATATTTTTGAGAATCGGTCTATTCCTCGGCTCCTTCTTCACTTTACTTCCTTGTAGTTTTGCTTTAGCTGTTGTATGTCTCCAGTATTGTCTTGGAATTCTTCTTCTTGAAGAAGACAACCCAACCAATATTTTGTACAATTTTGTACAACTTGTTAAATATTTTATTATAAAAATTCACTAAAATTCTTGGAAATATAAGAAATGGAATGACAAAATACGTAAGGTAGAAGCAGTAGGAATTGAAGGCATTTTGGTTTTATTTCAGGAGCCGACCTTGTCAAATTCAGCTGATCGAAATTGTCAAGATGTATTTATTTCAGGTTATAGCAGGAGAAATTGTTGTAATTTTCGGCAACAACCACAAGGACAAGAAAAATTTAATCTGCTGTTTTAACACATTTTGGAAATGGGTATAAACAACATTTAACAAGGTCGGACCACAACGACTAGAAAAAATTTAAATCAGCTGTTCTAACGCTTCCACCAGTAATAGATAGATCTTGGACATACATTTTATATTTTCCATGGAACAAAGTCGAATTTGGTAACACTTTTATAGAGGTTATTCTCAACTTCTAAAATTATTCATCTAGAGTAATTGTAGAAAGAGAGAAAATTTGACTCATCTGACTCTTCCTTTCACAGTCTTCGTGGTGCGGTCGGTGTGATAGAGAGACGTTTGATGAAAAGTGACTTACACTAGGTGAAATTATAAGAACTTCTGATTTTAATTTTTTATGTTGTTTTGGTGAAAAACTGTGAAATTTAAATGTGTTTTACACTTTTTTATTGACTGTTATTTTTAGCATACATTTGTGTTGTATTTAACACAATAATTTTAACACACAAAACGAAATACCGTTGTCGTTATTATGTTGGTTGTTTTGACCTATTGCCTCTATCTGGTGTTATTGAAGCAATTCTTTACAACATCCAGCATTCATATCACACCAGGCCAAATGTCCTAAATTTGTTGAGAGAAATGTTAAGTCTATATATTTATAAGAATTAGCCTATGATACATCTTAACGTGCATGTTGTCATTTTGTATGAGTTAACGTGTCTAAGTTACAAAAAAAAACGCCCCTTATTTTGTAAAACGTTATTTATCACTCACTTTTTTAATTCACAGCACACAATTAATATTTAGAAAAATTTTTTTCGCAAAGGTCGCAAATTCCTTCACCTAACAATTGTCAGGACATTAGTTTTTATTTGTGGTACCGGAAAAAATTCTCCAATGCCTGTTGTAAACAATCCTGTAATAGACAGAAAATGTCAAAAAGTCAGTTTGCATTTCTTTTCAGATGCGTAAATCCCCGTATTCAGTTCTTGCGAAATTTTCGTAAGAAATTTTGTCATTTGCCTCTAAACGGAAAATTTTCTTGCGGAGAGTTATTACATTTCTTTGATTTACCTCGCAAATATTTCATTTATAATTCCTCTACGCGTCCCATTTTATTTTTAACGCATGTCGTGTTGCTTTTTTTAGATATTAAAAATATCAAAATGTCAAAATTGCAGTCCCAAACTATTATCAAACAATTGTTTTCGTACGAAATAGCTTCGGCGTAACAACCCTGTAATTGATTTTGCCTATGATATTTTCGCAAAGAGGTGGGTACCAAGCTAATAAAAAGTGAGCGAAATTTTCGGTTCTTGAAATTTTCGTTATTTTTTATACCCGTACTTCTTATGGCAACGAAAATTTCATTAAATCTGAATACCGGGCTTTTAAAGGAAGGGTCGCCTGAAAATTCCAGCTTGTTTTTTTTTTTTAAATTGAGTTGATATAGCAACCTGAAATTCTGGTTCAGCTGTGTACTACACTTAAAGCCCGTATTCCGTTCTTCGCGAAATTTTCGTCAGAAAATTTGTCATTTATCTCTAAAGGGAAAATTTTGTTGCGGATAGTTATCACCTATCTTAGATTTAACTTGCAACTCTTTGATTTATGAAGTGTAACTTTTGGTTTATAAAATTATCGTAATGTCAAAATGCAGGTCCGAAACAAATATTAAACAACTGTTTTCGTAAGAAATAACTTTGACGTAACAGCCTTGTAATTGATTTTGCTGAGTACCAAAAGCAAATGAAAACTGATCGGCAATTTTCGTTATTTTTATAGACGTTCTTCTTATGCCAAGGAAAATTTCATAAAAACTGAATACCGGGCTCAACGCAGTAACAAAGTTGCTACTATTTTGGATATCCTTTGTTTTAAATTGAAATATAAGAAGAAGACTATATACTGTGCGTTAGAGCAAGACAAATATTATACAGGGTGATTCAGTCATCATGTCCTGTATTCAAAGAGGGTGATCCGTGTGTCTGTTCCAACTATCGCGGTATCAGTCTTTTATCCATCGCGTATAAGGTCTTGTCGAGCGTATTATGTGAAAGACTAAAGCCAATTATTGAAAACCTGATTGGACCTTATCAGTGTGGTTTTAGACCAGGCAAGTCCACAACTGACCAAATATTCACGCTACGCCAAATCCTGGAAAAGACCCGTGAAAAGCAAATCGATACATATCAACTTTTTCCGATTACAAAGCTGCTTTCGGTAGACCCATACGGGGAAAACTGTACGAAGCTATGTCTGAACTTGGTATTCCGGCAAAACTGAAACGCTGACCAACACCAAATCAACAGTGAAAGTAGGGAAAGACCTCACTAGACCATTCTTTACCAAGTGAGGACTTAGACAAAGCGACACACTTTCGTGCAATCTCTTCAACATCTTAATGGATATTATAATGAAAATGGCTGCAGTAAATACGAACAAGACCATTAACACGAAAAGCCATATGTTGCTGGTAATAGACATCATTGGGCGAAATTTTGCGAAAGGTTACTGCAGTATTATCAATAATCGAAAAAGAATCAGCCATGGTGGGTCTTGCTGTTAATGAGGGCAAGTCAAAATTGATGGTGTCAACGACTAGAGAAACCTCTCGACTTGGTCCGCACTTGAACGTCGACAACCGATTTAATTTTATAGTGGTAAATGAATTTATCTACCTTGGATCAAACATGAACAAGGACAACAATGGCAACCTGGAGATAAATAGGAGAATTGTGCTTGCAAATAGATGTTATTTTGGGCTCAGCAAGCAGTTTAGGAACAAAGCCCTCTCTCGACGGACAAAAGTCCAGCTATATCAGACTCTCATTTTACCTGTCTGAACATATGGCTCTGAAACTTGGTGAGAGCAAAATTTCCGTAAAATATATGGTCCTGTTAGGGAAAACGGCGCGTACCGACGTCGCTGGAACGCAGAGCTATATAATCTATATTCTGACGTGGACATAGCTAGACGAATCAAAGTGGGCCAATTGCGTTGGGTAGGCCATGATATCAGAATGAATGAAGATGAGCCAGCGCGACAGGTTTTCGATAACGTACCCGATGGAAGAAGGAAAAGAGGACGACCAAGACTCCGCTGGAGAGACCAGGCAGAAGAATCCCTCCGTATCCTTGGTGTTACCAACTGGCGAGAAGAGGCGAAGGATAGAGCCAGTTGGAAGAATATCGACACGTTCGCGGCAGAATGTAGTAAGCGACATATAAGCCGACAATGACTTTTTTCCGTTTAGAGATAAATGACAAATTTTATTTCTATATACAGATAATGTCCCTTGCATAACCACGTCATGAGTTATTAAGAAAATGAAATGGTAATAACCGAAAAAATAATACAAATCAGCTACTTAACAGAGAGATTTTTTCGTTTCCTGAACAATTTTCATTTTGTCGCTTAATACATTCTGCCGGGAACGTGTCGATATGTTGAAATTTGTTTAATTAATATGTGTAAGACGTCTGACCTCATGAGGTGGTAAAATAGTCAATAAAAGTAAATTAAGATTCAGTCACGACCAGCGTACTCCTTGGCTCATTTCATGAAAATATGTCCACTACGATCATTCCCGTAAATGCAAGTGTGCGAAATGGCAGCGGTTTGAAAATTTTCGGATTGGTGGTCGGAGGATAGTAGGGTAAAATTGCTAACTTCTGAACCAGTGGACGGATTTTTTTGTTCTTAGGCTTGTTGGAAAGGTCCTTTCCGAATCAAAATAAGAAAAAGTGAAATAGCCGAGATACAGAGGTTTAAAAAAAATTGGAAAAAAGACATAAGAACGTGCACATAACCTCAGTTTGCCCAGCCAGATGGCAGGTAACTTATGTTTTTACTCTTAAAATATAGCCCTACCTCTAACCTTCCCAAAATGCCCTAAACTAAACCCAGAGGTCTTACCGTTCCAATGCTATATAATGTTATATAACATTGTTAACAATGTTATATTTATTTGACTGAAATGCAATTTTTGTTTTGTTTTAGGAAGCGAAATGACAGCTCACATTCATTTGTTTTTGTACTTATAAATTAACACGTTTAAGATTTTATTTTATTGAAATTTTTGGCTGAAGAATTGGCTGAACTTTGAGATCCCGGGTTCGATCCCTGCTCTGACCACCTTAAATTCCTTTCGGCGGCGATCACCTTTCATAGTGACGGCGACACTATCGAGTATTCAGCCATGAACAACGCTTCTCGTAGGAACCGGTGCAAAACTGTAGGTCCCAATCATTGAGTATAAAACTAGGAAGCACACAGCTCACTGGTTGTGAGAAGCCTTCCCCAATTCCTTCATGGGATGTAATGGGAAACTATTTTTTTAGGCTCCACAACATCTCGACTTATTGATGACTTAAGAATGAAGCTCAACATACGTATTACAGAGGAAAACATTTTTCATTTGCCTGAAAATTTTACGAATCTGTAATTCAGGTTGTTTTTTCCTATACGAACCTGAATTACAAATTTCATCTGACTACTGGGCTTTAACCTTGAATTAAATATTTAACACACATAAACACTCAATCATGATGACAGTTGGCATATCTATCGTTAAAAGTAATGATGATGATTCATTTCTTTTACTACAGATTTAACATATCGTGTTGTATGTTAAGCCTTTTAATATCTTTTGAGGCATTTTTTCCATTTAGTTTCATAGTTTGCTTGTAAATTCAAATTAATCGGAGCGTGCTGCGCATGCGAAATGAACGAGACAAAAAAATATGTATGTATGTGTGGATACAAAATATGGCTACTGTCATATAGGGAATATTATTTGTGTTATTTCGAACAATAACCATAATTGAAAAACTTAAATTAGATTAATATTTTACGCATTGAAAGAAATTAGGAGAAGAGAACCGTGGGTGAAGGTCATTTTCATATGTACCCAGTTGGAAAATTTGTACTAAAGACATTATCAGTAGAATTTCCTAAGGTCCATGTCAGTAGGTGATGACATTTTACATGACTGACATGCCGCTAGTTTTGACTATAGAGTAATGACTCAAAGACTAGACAACTCTCTCAGGAAATTAATGACATATAGTGTGTTGCAGATGGGCGGTTGGATGTTGGATAGTATTGGTTTAATAACACCAGAAAGAGGCAATGGCTCAAACCAACCAACAATAAATCAGCAACGGCATTTCGTTTTGTGCGTTATAATTTTTGTGTAAATACACCACAAATATATACTAACAATTAAATATATAAAATGTAATAAAATATATAAAATATAAGTAAAAACCAAATACGACTCATTTTATTGATTCCTGAGAATCATAAAGATGCCTCGAAGTCGTTGTTGAAGCTACTACAGAACGGGCGAACGCCGACTCCCCAGAAATCATATGGCAGAGTAGTATTGGGCGTATCCCGATGAAAATATTTCTAAGAACAAGCGAAGTTCTATCAGTTACAAGACAAAGATGAGCCGTTGCCGCGAAGACAGTGTAGGACCTGCTCAGAGGAAAAAGGCACTATGGCATCAACGGCTAAAGGTTTACTAAACAAATCAAAACTAAGACAAAGAGTATGTCATGAAGTTTTTTGTATGGGAGCGGATCGGAAAATCAGCAGGGACTCTGACATGTCACTTCTTAGTCATCGATGACCCTTAAGAAAATTTCGAGCTCTTTAGTTGTCCCATCTGAATCTGAATTTAAAATACAATTATAAATTATTTAAAATTTTTTTTTTGAATTGTTATAAATTGTTAATCATGACGATTGCCAGGAATCATGAGGATGCATTTGCAAAACATCTTCTTTTTCAAAAAACTCTATCTCTATTTATAGAGATGTAGAATGGTCTTGAGCTTGAACAATAAAATAAAAAAGTTAATAAGTAAAAGTAACTTATGTTGAAATAGTCTATTTCAATTAAAATTTATTATTTCAATACCCGAGCCTTGAAGACCAGGTTTCAATTGATGTTTGATTGAACTTAAATTGATGTTTTTTTTAAATTTAAACTGATGTACATAAAGCAACTATGGTATAGAGAAGAAAATTTACTCATGGAGTGGAGTGCCAACAAAGAAAGCGAGTGAAGCGCGTCATTTCTCTACTCTCTCTCTTACTCTCTTCGTTGATTATCTCATTACACGATCAGTTTTCTGATGAAGTTATTGTGTCTAACTATAGAAATTCCAACCATATTTAAATAAAATTACATAAAGTATGGAAAAAGTATGAAATAATCAAGTTATGGCGCGGGAAAGAAATGCGTTTGAGTGAATCGCGTCGATTTTTTGGTTCTCTTCTACTAGGGTTGCCAAATAGCGCCATTTTTTTCTTCTCTACTTGTACATCCTTTTTGTGATGTAGTTGTAGTGTTGATGTAGTTTCAAATTAACTAGAAAGGGAAATGGTGTAGTAAAAATGCCTATACCATAGAGCTAGATGTTCCTCATGCGAGCAAGTACTTGTTAACTCATATGTTCTGCTACATGCTTTTTTCCTGATAAAATCCAAACAACAAAAGACTTTTTACTAATTTTTTGGTAATTTGGTTTCTTAAATATTTAAGAACATTACAAAATAAGATTATTCAAAATGACCGCCATTTGCTTTCCAGCACGACCGAAGTCTTACTGGCCAATCGTCTTTTCCAATACGCACCACATCCATAGGGAAACTGTCTACTGCTTAAGAGAGAGAGATTAAGAGATTCTAAATTTGGGTGACGAGTAGTGAATACCCTCTATATATGCATACCCTCTAAAATGGACCAAAACCTATAGTCTCAAGGATTCAGGTCTCAGCTGCTGTATGACCAATCATCCGTTGAAATAATGCTTGATAGATTGTTTTTAAACCAATCTTGAGTGGTTCTTGCTTTATAGGCTGGGGCAGAGACTTGCTGAAACGTCCATAGCTCGTTTTCGAACAATGTGCTTCTTAATGGCTTCACAACCTTTTCCGAAACAGTAGATTGGTAGACCTTTGGCAACGTTTTACCACATTTTTCGGAAAATTGGAGCTTGGTTACCCCGTCATAGGCGACTCCCCATCATAATATCACAGAAGCTGGATGGTGGCCTCTTTGAACTCTAAGAACCACTTCCGATGCTTGCCGAGATGACTGAGAATAGACTCGATGAGTTTGTTTTTAGAACGACTGCTCGACAGTAACAAT
Organism: Phaonia tiefii; assembly: GCA_963931995.1. Taxonomy (NCBI): domain Eukaryota; kingdom Metazoa; phylum Arthropoda; class Insecta; order Diptera; family Muscidae; genus Phaonia; species Phaonia tiefii. The sequence goes on from OZ008369.1 coordinate 43,586,243, forward strand.
TTTCTCATCGCTAAACAGAATTCTTCTGTAGCGGTTGTATTGCCGAAACAATGCTTTTGATTTTGGCGTTCGTTGCCGCTTCAACACCGCCGTAATTAGATGCCCCGCACGCTGAAGAATATGTCTATTTTTTGTTTAGATGCAAATATGACGTGATTGTAGCTTGTCGCAAATATAGTATACTTGTGTCCAAATACATTGCGTTTGCCATTCAATATTACATGTTTGAGACACAATGATTAAAAGGTTATCTGTTCTGTTAATAGAACCCAGATAAATATAAAACGTTTCAGAATATTTGGGCTTCGTAAAGCAATTCAGAAGAAAAATATCAGTTTTGAATTAGAATGCAAATGCCCTGTAATTTTAAAAACAAACAATTCAGAACAAAAATATTTCATGTTCTAAGAACATCAAAATTGTATACTTTTTATTCTGAAAGAAAATTCAGATTCAAAATGATTTTGTATGCAGAACAGGGCCGAATATATGTTTTTTTGACCCAAATGTGACTTTTTTGTTGAAATCTACTGAAAACAGAACCTGAAAAACAACAATGGATCAATAAGCAGCAGATATTCAATTCCTGAAAACAATGCTTGCAAATATATACATGCTTCCTGCAATATGTTGCTGAGGCCGTATTTTCAGCGTGCGTGTGTCTTTTGTAAGCTGCAAGTCCCAAGTACTATGTACTGATGCGAGATATATTCATCTTCCGTGACAATATGTTTAGCTTTCGTAGTGGATTTCGACGAATTCGATTCTCTACGGCTTTGACCGCGCTGGAAGTTCGCACACAGTCCGGACAGCCAGATCTCGCACAGTCTGCTACTTTACCAGTATCCCCAAACAATTTCACAGCACGATCAACAAAATTACGTTCGATAAATGTCACCAGTTTTCATTCTAAATTTGGGCCAATTACGACAATATGGTTTTCAATATCTCCCCATTCCATAATTATATGTAATGGACGCCATAAACTTTTTACACGAAAATTAAGTATAAATGCCACTTGTCAAAAAGCTGTCAAGATATAGAGAGTAGTTTCAGTGGACTTCTTGCAGAGAAACTCATCTTTTAAAAGAATTTTGAATATTTTGAACATCTCAGTCGATATTTATGATTTTTTTTTTTGGTGTGAAATATTCTCTTCCTCAATCATATTTTTTTTAATTCATATGATAACAATATATTTGTGTCTAAAAGTTGCTTTAGAAATTTATATTATGTTATTCAACATTTTCAAATAATGTTCTTTCGCCAAGATTAAATTTCTGTGGGGGTTTCAAATTGAATATAAATCAACCTTCTAGAGTTTAAAGAACTTGTCGAGGAATTCCCACAAATTATGTAGAATTATTTGAATTTGAATACAAATGAGTATTTTCGATTTATTCGGTTCACTTTTGGCTAATCAATCAAAGCCATTAACAAGAAGAGATTTTGTGTCTACACCATTTCCAATTGAAATTTGAAAAAAATCAATTGAAATTTAAAAATTCTATTTGAAATTTGAAATACATCAATTGAAATTTGAAAAGTCTATTTGAAATTTGTAATACATCAATTGAAATTTGAAAAACATCAATTGAAATTTACAATACATCAATTGAAATTTGAAACACATCAATTGAAATTTAAAAGACATCAATTGAAATTTAAGACACATCAACTGAAATTTGGAATACATCAATAGAAATTTGAAATAAAACAATTGAAATTTGAAACACATGAATTGAAATTTAAAACACATCAATTGAAATTTAAAACACATCAATTGAAATTTAAAATACATCAATTGAAATTTAAAAATCTAATAGATAAAATCGGTTAAAAATTTTTAAATTTCAAGTGAAGAATTTTAAATTTCAATTGATGTCTTTCAAATTTCAATTGATGTATTTTAAATTCCGATTGATGTGTTTCAAATTTCAATTGATGTATTTGAAATTTCAATTGATGTGTTTTAAATTTCAATTGATGTGTTTTAAATTTCAATTGATGTCTTTCAAATTTCAATTGATGTCTTTCAAATTTCAATTGATGTTTTTTAAATTTCAATTGATGTATTTCAAATTTCAAATAGAATTTTTAAATTTCAATTGATGTATTTCAAATTTCAAATAGAATTTACAAATTTCAATTGATATTTTTCAAAATTAAATTGATATTTTTCAAAGTTCAATTGGAAATGGTGTAGATTTATTTATTATTGTAATTTATTTTTAATTTTTTTCTTCGTTGAAATAATTAGCATTTTAAATGTGTGAATTCTCGTTCGAATACAAGTCGTTGTCGTCAGAGAAGGCTGGCTGTCATATGGTATGAAACTGACCATACACACGGAATGGAAGTTGTCGTAAAGTCGTCGTCGTCGTCGTTACCTTCGTGCTGCAAATACATTAACAGCAAATAAACCAATTGAAAATGGTAATTTTAAATTTAAACGTTTCGTTTTAAATAAATCTACTGTATGACAAACTAATGATCTTCGGTAATTCCGAATATCGTTGTTTTTACCCTTAACCCATTAAGGGGTAAATTTTTTGACTTTTAAAATTAATCGATAAATGTTAGATGTTTATTGATCCTCCAACAACTGCAAGGGCATTGCAAAACTCTGTATAATAGATGAAAGAAATCGTTGAAAGAAAATCGTTGCTTGTTTTCAATTAACCAAACCTGGGCCCATGCATTAGGTCAAATGGTGTCTATGAATCAACATAGTACCGTATTAATAAATCAACGAATTGATATCGATCTCAGTGTTTTTTTATTAACCTGTGTTGTAGGCATAGAAAATAAAATGCATGTTTCTTTTAAATATTATTTATTGACATCTCTCAAGGGGTTAAGTATCAACAACAGACACCTAAACATTATTGTTCACAGGCACAAAATTCGATTATCAAGTGTTAATAGTAGTGTATACAATGATTTCAACCAGGGATGAGAAATTAATATTACGATTTTGTACTTTTATCTCTCAAGGAGTACAAACTATATTTGATTTTTAATTAAAGGATATTCTAATCGACCGTAATGTTTTTCGCAATGCACAGTGTAATTATAAGTGACGACACGCCTCCAATATTGCCACTATTCCAGCTTGCGAGATACTGCTGTAAACAGGGAGATCCTATTGGTGAACTGCAAGAAAAAGCTTCATAAAATTTATGAATTCCTTCATCAATTTGATGAACCATTTCCTCAGTGTCCAACCTACTACACATTTCATTGAGTTGATGGAGAACATTTCATTCTTATTTCATCAATAGTTAACGTTGATTCTACGGCAATGTTACATCAAGTCGATGTAAATTTTTCCTCAAGTTGATGTCAGTTTGTGATCAAGTTGAAGTACAATTTTCACCATTTTGATGAAAAATTTTCATCTATTTGCTGTAAATTTTTCGTTAATTAGTTGTAGGGTTGTCATCAATTTGATGTAAGTTTGTCGTCAATTTGATGTAAATTGCAGATCATTTTGATGTAAATTGTTTGTTAAGGAGTAGCCAAACTCTTTGGCATATTTTTCATCTAAACCACCTTTTGTAAAACAAAGTGTTTTAATATTTTCTTCAGCACCATGTTTAAAATTTACCTCTTCCAAATATTTTGGAATTCCACCGGTTACTGCAAGCACCTTAAACTTTTCGTATGCTGAAATTGTTAAATCGATCCCACTAACTATTTACAAATTCCAATGATGAGGGTTGATGTAAAAATATCTTCAATTCAATGAAGCTGAAGAACATTTTTATTGAAGTGAAGAAATTTGTCATCAGTTCAATGGAGAACAATTGATGAACATCTATCATCGATTTATTGTTAAGATTTTCTTTCAGTGTAGCGTCATACCCTGTGACGTTGAGTAAACTCCAGCTCCCGCTCCACTATCCGTCTTAGATACATCCGTAAAAATGTCATAGGCCGTTCCCCCAAATTGCACAGAATCCTAGTATGCCTATAGCTTCGTTGGGTTCAAAATTTCAGTTCTCTAAGCCGCAAATCACGTTTTACGGCTTCGCTCTTTGCAATCAGCCCAATCGGAAGAAAATTCATCATCGTATTGAGAGAAACAGAGGGGTATGTCCGTAATGCCCATGTTATGCCACCGCAAGCTGTTCTCTGCATTGCTGACAGTTTTCGGGTCTACCAATAGGCATGTACATCCATGATACCATATTAGGATTTAGGCCCCATGTTCTCCCAAATGTTTTCTTATAGAAGAAGGCATCTTGCGTCATCTAGAAGGCATCTTGCGTCATCTTAACTCTGTATTCAATATTAAGTTTACAGTGGAAATTCGGATCCAGAATTACACGCATATACTTCGCTCTATCCGACAACCCAAATTGTTTACAATTGAGAGTGGGTAGCAGATGTTGAAGAATAGTTTGCCTACTTGCGAATAGTAGCAGATCAGTTTTAGGATGAGTTAACGCCTAGACCACAGCCTGAGGCTCAAGTGCTGATCTCTCTTATGATATTCGCCATGACTTCACTTATCACTAAGATAAAGGGACCTGTTACCATCACCACGACATCATCCGCTTATGCGAGTACCCTTACCCTTCTGTTATCCAAGTCCCCCAGTAGAGAGTTCATAACGACTAGCTATAGTAGTGGTGATATCACCCGACCCTGGGGTGGTGTGCCCGTACAGACTGACCTAGTGGATGATACCTCACCCCACTGAGTCCTTATCCGTCTGGTCCGCTGCATTGTCAATACTTTTGCCGACAATCGTATCTTTTAGGGCTTCTATGATACTTTCCGTTTTGACATTGTCTAAAGCGCTCTCTATATCTAGGAAGGCTGCCATTGTAACGGGTGTTTTTTTTTTTAGGTGCATGAGTACTTAAAATGATAATTCAAGACAGAAATATTGTTGGAATGACATTTTTTTTATTATAATCTGGTACATAATTTCATGACATTTATTGAAACGAAGTTCCTTATCGCACGATGGGGGCTAAATGAAAAAAAATTAAGCAATTTTTTTAACACTATTATGCTACTACCCTGTATTACCATTATTTTGCTTTGGTTTGTGTCTGGACTAATATAAATAGTTTGGGAAATTCCTTGTTTAATGGCAAGTTTTCTAGGTGGAGCCTGTAACCAGTATTTAGTACTTTCGAGCCGAATAAAAAGCAAATGTAGAAAAGCCAAAGTGAAAGAAATTTAAAAAAGAACATTCTCTTAAATAAGTTCCTTTTCTTAAAAAAAAGGAAAATTTTCTCAAAAAAAACTACCTATTCATATTATTAAGCAAAGTATCTTTTCTAAAAAAAAAATATCTTAAAAAAATATCGTACCTTTGCTTAAAAAAAAGTAAATTTTCATACAAAAAGCACCTCTTATTAAAGAAATAAATTTTTTTTAAATAAGTACCCTTTCTTAAAAAGGTAAATTTTCTTACAACAAATTGCATTTTCATAAAAAACGACCTCTTCTAGTTATAAAGAGGAAATTTTTTGTGAAACAAAATAACTTTTCTTGAGATAAGTATCTACTTTTAAAAATGAACCTATTATTGGAAAAAACCCCATTTCTTAAAAAAATACCCTTTCTTACAAAAATTCCTGTTCTTAAAAGTACCTTTTCGTAAAAATAAAAGAATACATTTTTTTTCTCTTGAGATAAGTAGCTTTTCTGAAAATAAGTAAATTTAAAGAAAAACAACTTTTCCTAAAAAGAGTACCAGTTCTTTAAAAAAAGTACTATTTGTAAAAAATATTCATACTCTTATGGCTTTTTCTTACAGAATGTACTTCTTCTTAAAAATAGTACCTTTTCTTAAAAAACATTAGCTTTTAATAAAATAAGTACCTCTCTTTAAAAAAATAAGTACCTCTCTTTAAAAAATTCATACTCTTATGGCATTTTCTTACAGAATGTACTTCCTCTTAAAAATAGTACCTTTTCTTAAAAAAACATTAGCTTTTAATAAAATAAGTACCTCTCTTTAAAAAGGACCTTTTCGTCAAAATATAATACATATTCTTACAAAAAGGACATAAAAGTAAACTTAATAAAATTCATTCTATAAAAAAAAAAAATTCTTAAAAAAGGTATATCATTTTACAAAAAGTATCTTCTCTTAAATATCAACTTAAATTATCGTATTTTTCAACGGGCGCCTTAGGCGTGTTGGAACTAACTAGTACATAATATATAGCGAAAGGAACAGGGTGTCCCCGGACACCTTGTGTAATTTATTTTTTAAATATGATTTCCAGGATATGTCCGCCACGGCTATTAGTTACATGTTCCATTCGAACAGTCCAATTTTTGACTACTATTTCCAATAAAAAACGCCATACGTCAAAGGTGGCTTGAGTATTGACTTCCATTGCTTCACGAGTTGCTGGTTTATGGGCATAAACCAATGCCTTAATTTTTGGAAATAAAAACTCTGTCAGCACGGCTCGATATCGCTCGCCATTCACCGTAACGGTAACTTCTTGCCCATTTCGAAAACTAAGGACCGATGATGATGGAGGATAATATATGGTTTTGAATCGAGAAGAGTAAAATTAGGCGAAACGATCAATAACTGCACGAATTGCCTGCTCACTGGCCGATTATGTGGACTGTAATATATTTATTTTTCAAAGTAAATTTCTACAATATGGAAGCGTTTTTACAGTGTTAAATGATTCTTTGATGACTTCCCAAACCTTACTGAACAGAAATGTGATTAACACATGTGACATTCACAGCTGTGAAATCATAGTTATCGTTATTTATACTTCTCATGCAGCTAAAAAACAATCGTTACATTGTTTATAGAAGATACCTCTTTCGGCCGTGCTAACTACTTCGTGTATCGTTATCCAAAAACTCTAGAGCCTTGAGTCCCCAGCCTTTCTGGGATGTGATTTAATCGTAAACTGAATATGAAAAATGCACTGAGCCATGGGGAAACCAACCTTATTATCTTCTGTAACATAATCGGAAGTTTTCCAACAGATCCTGGCGATTTGTGTGGCGAAAAACTATTTAAGGCCCACACAATTTTGCCAATATTGATCAGTGCAACCGCAGTATCATCGTTTCCCACCTCCATTGTCGACGATTTATCACTATTCGCTACACCGCTGTCAGGGAAGTGTGTATCCAGCAGTGACATTAGTGTTGATCAAAAGAATGTTAGAATGAAGAAATAATCGCTTTGTAGTTTTATTGACATAGGTCTAATATACTTCGGTATTTTGACGTTTACGTCTGGTACTTCAGTTATAGGAAACAGTGTTTGCATGCTGTATCGTTGGCATTTCGCTTATATGTGTAATGATTTGCGTCGCGTTTCTTTTATTTGTTCCCCTGATGCCATAATTGCATCCACTACTTGGGCAAGGGTCATATAGGGTGGTGGCTGTATTGACATGCGTAAATTCTAGGTGGCCCAAAACACATTCACCCTATGTTGTTTTGATATACAAGATCGACCAATAAATATCACCCTATTGGAAAGTGCTGCCATTTTTGCACATGTGCTCCAGTACCAACTCATAAATTTGCGGCACTAAAAACTTGTTGATCATGGATCTGTATCGCTATCGTGTCCTCAAAAACATAAGACCCTTCGGCTTACGTGGTGCAGTGACTTTCAGTGGCTGTAATGGCTCTTCGAGAAAGATACGTGGATTTTCAGTGCTCCGGAAACGAAAATGTTGTTTGTGTACTTATCCGTTCAGATAAAAATGGGTCCCGTCGCATATGATAAATTTCGACCGAAAATTGCCCACTGCGTCACTGAGGCTAAGGAGAGCGTGAATGTAGTTTGACGGTCTGCAGGAAAAATCTCCGTGACTTTGGAGAAAAAGATATTTTTTTTGGCAAAAAACTGTTAGTTCCCAACATAGTCTCATTTTAGCTCGATATATTTAGTCCATCGTTTTCCTAATTTTTTTTATTCCTGCCAAATTATAGGCTTTCTCTAGGTCTTCAAAATATGCTTTTGTTTCATTGATTACCTTTTTACTACATCTACATCTCTTACCATCGAGCCATTTCTTCAGGTTTGCAAATAGAAAGTAGTTACTGGGGGACAAATCCGTAGAGTATGGCGGATGAGGTATCAATTCATAGACCAATTTATGGCGATTTGATATGGCGATTAATCACATGTGCGCTGCAAAATTCAATATCTCTTGATCTAGTAAACAGTTTTGAGTTCTGTAAAAAGTCGATGGTAAGGAGTCGGGGATTATTTGGGAATTATAACACTGTAAGTCCGACGATTAGATATATTTTAGAAATTAGCCCATAAGTTAACTACTTTGTTTACTTTTTGATTTCAAAGAAGAAAATGCTACTATTTGGTTTTTATAACTAATCCAAATTTTTCAAGGTTGAGGTCAGTTCTGCCTTTTATATTCAATATTTCGCTACACCATTGTTCATATTTCTTGATGATGCTACCCAATGGTTTAGCGAAATATTGAAAATAAAAAGCAGAAGTGACCTTAAGCTCGAATAATTTAAATTATTTATTGGTAACAAAAGGTCGAACAACACTATATACAATCATTTTTGTTTCTATGTTTCTTTTGAAACAATTTTTAAGAATTGTTCATAACACTGTGCAACACCAATTTTGGGGGTGGACGATTCATGCGCCAAATGATCACACTAGGTGATCACACTAGTCAAACTCCAAAAATTTAAACCGTTGTGTAGCTTCACTTTTCTTTCATGGGCGTGGTAAGTTTCAATTTTCTTATCCGATACTGTCCGAAATAAATTTCAAAATCGAGTATAAATATTGAATTGAGCGAATTCTTGTGATAACATGTCTTCAGTTCACAAAATTCCACCAAATGCAAAAACGAAAATGGCATAAAACCCTTGTTAAAATATGAACGAATTGATGTGTTTATGAACAAATTAAATTAAATTAAAAATGAAAATTAAATTATAATTGAAAATGAAATCAGATTGGCCAACAGCATCTAAATCAAATAAATTACTTTGTGTCTCATTCGGGTCGTGTCCAACGTCCTCTTATTCAATTTTCTCATCCTGAAACCTATTGTTACTCCACCAACATATCTCCTCAAGTATTGCCGCTGGAGACATTTTCCTCTGTATCTGTAGTCACTTAATGTATTATTATAAAATTTATTGTAATGAAAATAAACCATGTCAGCTTTAAATTTTAAGATTTCAAGATTTCAATTTCAACAAAAAAAAAAAACATATGCTGCAAACTCAAGTTGAAGGATTCTCGTCTGCGAAATCCTCTAGTAAAATCTATTCCATAATAAATTGGTAGAACATTTGGATATTTTGCCGGTTATTTGGGTGCAGTTTTCTTGACCTTGTTTCAAAAAAGGACAACAAGAATGTCTGAAAATAAAGATAGAGAATTTTGGTCTATGATGAAATTTAATAATGAAATTTAATGAGGAATTAATTCGTGAAACATTCTGAATCCGTAGCTGGTAATTTTAGTGTACAATTTTGGTACTATCTGAACAAAGGACGAAAAGGATCCTTTAAACTGTGAAATATTCTACGAAAATAAACCCCGCCAAATTTCAGTGCAGACATGCGTTATCACAAGAATACGCTCAATTCAATATTTATACTCGATTTTTAAATTTATTTCGGACAGTATCGGATAAGAAAATTCAAACTTGCCACGCCCATAAAAAACGTGTAGCTACACTAAGGTGTCCCATCAATAAAATTTTTTTTTTGCTCAAGCTTTATTTGAAAGCTTTTAGGGTTAAGTATTTTTGAGAATTTGTTCAGATTTTTCGGAAATAAATTTCCTCCAAAAATCGGGTAATCCAGGAGTTTTTTGTATTTTAGTTAAAACTCGGTTAATAATCACTGTTTTTTTAGTTCGTAAGTCAACATTTTTGAAGCTAAACGTCCAAGCTTTTATTGTATATGCACAAACCACCAGTTTTGGCAATGAGTTTCTTCAACAAGGTACTACGTATTAAATTTTTTCGTAAATTTTGGGTAAAAGTTGTAAATAACGCTTTATATCTTTTAAAATTCCTATGAAAATTTAAAAAACTAGCGAAGCACTTTAAAAGACGTATAAATTCTAAGCAATTTTGTTAAAACAATTTTTTTTGAATTTGCGGTTATTGTTCCAGAGTTATACAATTTTAAAGCCTTTTACCCATTGTATGAAACTAATAATATTATAATCTGTTTGCTAATTTTGCATCGGATTTGCTTTAAATTTCTATGCAAATTTAAAATACTAATAATGCACTTTAAAAGATGCATGAATTCCAAGCAATTTTGTAAAAAAAATTTCCATTTTCCATTTACTGTTCTAGAGTTATGCCACTTTAAAAGTCTTTACCCATTGCATGAACCTAATAATATTATAAACTGTTTGTCTTTTTTCATCGGATTTCCTTTAAACATTGTATTCATGAATAAATCTACATGCGCTAAGTAACGACAAAGAATTACACGTAGCTAGAATTACACGTGGCAACATATTGCAGGAACCATATGATATGATTGCTTGCAAACATATATGTGTCTCCTGCAAAATGTTGCTGGTGCTGTGTTTTTCTGCGTGTAACTCTTTGTCGATACTTAGCGCATGTAGATTTTTTCATGAGTTCAGTGTTTAAAGCAAACCCGATGAAAAATTGGCAAACAGTTTATAGTATTATTAGTTTCATACTATGGGTAAAGTGTTTTAAAATGGCATAACTCTGGAACAGTAAATGCAAATTCAAAATTTGTTCTGCAAAATTGCTCGGAATTTATCCGTCTGTTAAATTGCATCATTAGCGTTTTAAATTTTCATAGAAATTTGAAGCAAATCCGATGCAAAAATGGCAAACAGTTTATAACATTTTTAGGTTCATACAATGGGTAAAAGGCTTTAAAATGGTATAACAATGAAACAGTAACAGTAAATTAAAAATTGTTTTCTACAAAATTTCTTGCAATTTATCTGTCTTTTCGTGTGCATCATTAGTTGTTTAAATTTACATAGAAATTTTAAAAGTTATAAAACGTTACTAACAAAATTTATCCAAAATTTACGAAAAAACGTAATACGTTGTACCTTATTAAGTAAACTCATTGTCAAAACTTGTGGTTTATGTATATACAATAAAAGTTTGAACGTTTTGCTCTAAAAATGTTGACTTATAAACTAAGAAATACGTGGTTATTGACCGAGTTTTAAGTAAAATTCAAAAAACGTCCGGAATACCCGATTATTGGGGGAAATTCGACTTGTGCGACCTCTAAACCTCTTCCGAAAAATCTGAAAAGAATCTCACATATACTTTGCCCTATAAGCTTTCCAATTAAGCTTGAGCAACCATGAAAATCGAAAAATTTTTTTGCGACACCCTAAGCTATACTGCGGTCTAACTTTTTGGGGTTTGACTATACTCACCTAGTGTGATCATTTGACCCAGGAATCGTACACCCCCAAAGCAAAAACCTAAATTTTGTTGCATAGTGTAAGCGACGGTGATCGTTTTACCCTGTTCAAGGCCATAGATGTGAATGCTACCGCATTCATCCCAAAAAGCTCGCCATTGGCTTCTTGGCCAACAGACCCACCTTGGCTTTTTTTTGTACACGTTTAACCGAAGAAGTCCACTACTTTGACTGTTCCTTGGTCTCTGGTATGTTGAGATGGTCCATGTTTCGTTTCGCAACGGCACAAAAACTCCTTCGGATTGTGGTTGAACATCGCCAAAAACTCCTTTGACGTGGTCATACGGTTGCGTTTAGGGTCGAGTGTGAGTAATATTACTCACTTTCATTTTCCGATCGTCCAATATCATTCCCCTCTTGGGTGGCTTGAACATTCGGCGTCACTTGTACTAGTACGGCCACAACGGAATTCCGTGATGGTGCAGAGTCCCAATCGAATTTATCGGCGATGGTTTCTTATGCACAAAATAATGAACGATGAGTTGGGAAATTCACTTTTGTCCATTTTCGTCTAAATTCACGAGGTTGTCAGCTTTCAATGACCATTATTACACTATGGCTTTCACGCGCATGTTTAACGCGTTTTGTGGGTGAGAGGTGTGGTGTTGCTGGCTGGGTAGACTTTCACGCACGATACGAACACTTGTGGGGAGTGTTTACATTTCTCTCTCTTCACTTTCGTATTTCAGCCATTTTGTTTCATATTATGTACTTTAATTCCCATGTCGAAGTGAAAAGGAGTAATCGATCGGTACAAATATTTAATGTTTAATAAATTAACTGAGAATACATCAGTTTTACAACTTTTACGAATGTAAGACAATTGATTCAACAAAGAGAATTTAATTTTTTGGTAATTTAATTTTCTTACCACGAATGTAAGAGTGACTGTGTTGATTTTTAATTAATTTCGAGGGAAGTTTAAATAGTCACGGAGGTTTCAAAACGCCCTCACGTATTTTCTCTTTCTGTCGAGTTGCGTGTAGTTGAGAGCATGAACGACTGCATCGTTACAGAAACGCATACATTTCATAAACCTTAATACAGGGTGTCTGGTAGCAGATTTATATTTTCAAACTTAAATAAAAAACATAATAATTGACACAAAGTTTTATTAAGAGCATTGAACGATAGAATGGAATTTCGGATTTTATTTTTTAAAGAGTATGATGTCTTCCGTCGAGTTGAACACACTGTTCAAAACGGAGCCTAGTGTTCTGCGCCACACGCTGCAGTAAACTTGGTTCAATTGAGCTGATTTCTCGACGAATAATTTCCTTTAAAGCCACAAGAGATTGGGGATTGTCACTATAAACCCTCTCTTTGAGATATCCCATGGGAGTTAGATCGGCCGACCTCGGTGGCCATGGGAGGTCATGACCAGTTTTTGGGGGAAATTTTCAAGAAACAAATTCATCAAAGCTCTGGCTGCGTGTTCAGTCACCCCATCCTGTTGTAACCACGTGTGTGAAGAGTACGATGGATGAGCTCGCAGGTTTGGCAAAAAGAATTCCGTAATCATGCGTCGATAATTTTCACCGTTGACATTCGTCGCCTGGCCTCGAGAATTTTCAAACAAAAATCGTCCAATTATCTCATGCGTGGATAAGGCACACCAAACAGTTAACCTGGGGCAATGCAATGGTTTTTGATATTTCAATCGAGGGTTGCGGGTTCTTGGAGACCAGTAACTGCAGTTTTGCTTGTAGACTTTAACGTTTAAGTGAAAATGAACATCACCGCTCAAAAAATGGGATTTACAGTGCGAAAACACTCCAACATCGTTTCACAACAATTTTTGCGTAAATCAAAGTCATTTTCTTTCAGTTCTTGAGCGTTTTGAATTTTAAAAGGATGGAACTTCAGATCCTTTTTCAAAATTTCAGGAATAATTGCTCTTGGAAGCCCCAGTGAGGCTGCTCTTTTCCGTATTGGAAGTCGCGGATTTTCGCGTAAACTGCTTTCAAACAATTCAATGTTTTCGGGAGTCCTTGAAGATCGACTGGGCCCTGGCCGTAGGACATTCATAGCCGAAGCAGTTGCGCGGAATCTCTGCATCCACGAACGAATTAAATTTACACTCGGTCCATCACTTATTCGCCGAATACCGAACTTTGGACAAAATTGTCGACGAGCAATTACGTAAGAATCATTGCTCTTAAAAATGTCTCCACAGCGAACGCACGATACTCACACGACCACTGCGACATCGTGACTGACAAATCCGCACAATTGATAATTCCAACGGTGCCACCCTCCCTCCGCACCGTTTATTACTTTTTGAAATAATCGTATTTAAAAATATAAATTTGCCACCAGACTCCCTGTACATCAAGTTTAGTGCAACCGAAGATGTTGTTGCTGCACTGAATATTTACATTGTGGCTATGAATTTATACGTTAGCTTACTTACGATGTCGATATTCATCAATGTGACAATGTTTAGTTTTCAGTCTATGTGTATGCTACAATGTAAGGGCAATTCTTCTCATTGCAAAATTGTCAAAAGCACACTAACGAACATGTTTCATCGCTAGGCTAGGCTAGGCTTAAAGACCAGGTGGCAGAATACATTTTTGTCAAATTGGTTAAAACCTGCAATTTGTACTTATACATATAATAAGTACATTTATATCAACTCTCCCATCCTTGGCGGTTTGAACCCTCTGTCGACTTCAAATTTGATTTGAAAACCAAACACGAACAAATAATCACAGTGTACTGATGACGTATTCATTGGCATTGGGGGATTTATGAAATAAAATTTTTAGGTTTGACTCATAATGACCGATCAGTGTCGTCTGTCTGTCTGTGTGTTTTGTACGTTATAAAGGTATTAAGGGTCATTTGCTGCTACAAAAAAAGTTTACAATAAATAAGTCACATACTGGTTTGTCCAGCTGTCTGTCTCAGATGACCTGCAGATAAGTTGGTTAACTGTGACGTTATTGCACTAATGTTGAATTCGAGTGTGTGCTATCTATCTGTGTCAATCGCAGTTAATTCACTATGAGGGATTGTTTTACATTTTGTTGTTATAAATATTGTATTTTTTTTTTATTAATTATAGAGGTTTGTGTTCATATTGTTTTCGTATTTTTTGGTTACAAACTTTATATTTTCCATAAATCATCCCGTATTGCTGTTTATGCGGTTTGCTCTGATTTTCTTATAAAGGTAAAGGAATATTTTGGTGTAGGTATGAGAAATAATGTATTTTTGGCAACTGCTCAAGACCAGATTTTGACATGTACTCGTATGTAGTTTGTATATTGTTGTATTTTTTTATTGCATAACTTTACTTTGTTTTGTGGTATTTCATTCATAAAGCTTTTTGGAATACAGTACTATATCACACATGGGTGATCACTAGAGTGGGTCGGAGAAACAAGTTTTGCCGTTCGGCCCCTAGTTTTAAAGGTTAAGTAAATACAATGTTTTTTGGCGCACCCTATATTTTCCCGAATTTTGTTTAGCTATCAATGAGTCATAAGCGACGGTACACAACGCTTTATGATCGGACTTCAAATGGAACACAGCGCCAAAAAAAAAACTACTTCGGGACCAAATAGGGTGTACTGAAAAAACAAATTTTTTTTGTGGTTTTCGAACTGCCTCATCTAACCTTCGGTGTGCGAGCAGATAAGTTTCATTTTGTAAGGCGACCAGACATGTCTAGTGATCACACTCAGTAATCACAAAGTTTGCACGTCGTTTGCCGCAAAAAAAAAAATAGTTTTGCCGTAAAAATATTCTGTTTTTACTCCCAGCGTTGACCGTTATTTAGTACCTGTCCCCCAAAATAAAAAACATTCTTTGTAAAACTAGTTTCTATTGTTGTAAAGGAACTGTAATGTAACGCAACTTTGTGATAATTTACTATTACGGCAAATGCAGAAAGTTTTTGTAAATATGTGTAAAACGAACAAGTACGGACAGTTTAACAACTCTGTGAAATTTTGACTAAAATAAATTTTTTCTATAACAACATGGTCTCTTTCAAATTTCAAAAATTCTTTTTGAAATTTGAAATACATCAATTGAAATTTGAAAAAAATTCAAATTTGAAACACATCAATTGAAATTTAAAAGACATCAATTGAAATTTAAAAAACATCAATTGAAATTTGGAATACATCGATTGAAATTTGAAATACATCAATTGAAATTTGGAATACATCAATTGAAATTTGAAAAACACCAATTAAAATTTGAAACACATCAATTGAAATTTAAAACACATCAATTGAAATTTAAAAATCTAATACATAAAATCGTTAAATAATTTTTAAATTTCTTTCAAATTTCAATTGATGTATTTCAAATTTCAATTGATGTGTTTCAAATTGCAATTGATATGTTTCAAATTTCAATTGATGTTTTTTAAATTTCAATTGGTGTCTTTCAAATTTCAAATATAATTTCCAAATTTCAATTGATATATTTCACAATTAAATTAATATTTTTCAAATTTCAATTGGAAATAGAATATAAAAGTTTCAACATTTCAACGTCAAACGTTTCATTATTCTAGGGTACTTATTTACCCCTATCGACCGTTGAAATTCCGATTCCTAGTGGATTTAAAAAAAATCCAATGAGTGAGATGTGTTGACGCCTTTTTGTTACACGGTACTTGTTCGATTTCTATGAAGACATTAGTAAATGTTACATTGGAAAATAAACACCAGCGTTCAATCATATGATGACGTTACATTTAAAGAATATTAATATCTACTTAAAATTATTTAAAGACCAGTGCAAGCACATGTGCCATTATTTTCTTGCTTCATACTTTTTGTTTTATTCCCACAAAAAACAAAGACAATGCAGAACAACAGACACATGAACATACATACATTGTTATGTTCGTACATA
Organism: Phaonia tiefii; assembly: GCA_963931995.1. Classification (NCBI taxonomy): domain Eukaryota; kingdom Metazoa; phylum Arthropoda; class Insecta; order Diptera; family Muscidae; genus Phaonia; species Phaonia tiefii. The sequence continues at coordinate 43,602,578 of OZ008369.1, forward strand.
CGCTACACAAGTTCACACAATTTTCTTTGCCCTCTTGCTATCTCATTTTTATATACGTATAACCACATCATTATTCCCTTTGCTCTGAGAGTGCTCCGCACCCACACAAGACAACTATTCGCTGCCGCTACATCAGTGTGTGTTTTTTCGCAGTCGGACAAATCTGTGTTCTATATAGGGGAGGGCCACCCTTATCATTTAGGGGTATGAAAAATATATATTGGGCGATTCTGAGACCTACCCGATATGCACACAAAATTTCATACAAATCGGTCCAACCGTTCCGGAGGAGTTTAACGCCAAAAAATCTGTGATCGCATCGGACAAACTCAGTCGGACAAACTGCGTTTGGATGTATTCACTTTGTGAGTTTAGTCCCTACCCGCGCCTATAGATGTTAACATATCAAAAAAAATTTGACATTCCTTTTAAGACCCCCACGTTTGAAATTCCAAAAAACGCGTACATGACCTCATATTAGACATGCCCTAAAACCACATTTCATTTGTCTATATAATTTGGACACCTAGTTTTGCTGAACACACACTCTTTCACATATAAAGGATGTCTGAAAATTCTTGCAAGACTGAATGTGATTGAATTGCATCTCGGTATATATGGGATGTGGCACCGTCTTGTTGAAACCACATGACGTTCACATTCATATCATGCAATTTAGGAATAAACAAAATAGATTGTCAAGCCGCGGCAGATTAACTGATATTGCCCGATCAGCTGCATTTTGCAAGGAAAATAGATCGATGATAGCCCCCGCCAAAAATCTACACCAATCTAGAGTTGTGCAGTTCACGAACGAACTAGTTCAATTGAACGATTCACTCTTGTGAACTAGATGAAATAGTTCAAACTGTTCCGCTCCGTTGTTTCAGCAGTTTTTGATGTGTGAACATCTATAGGCGCGGGTAGGGACTAAACTCACAAAGTGAACACATCCAAACACAGTTTGTCCGACTGCGATCACAGATTATTTGGCGCTAAACTCCTCCGAAGCGGCTGGACCGATTTGTATGAAGTTTTGTGTGCGTATCGGGTAGGTCTCAGACTCGGCCAACATCTATTTTTCATACCCCTAAATGATAAGGGTGGCCCGCCCCTATATAGAACACAGATTTGTCCGACTGCGAAACACAGATTGTCAAACTCACACTGATGTAGCGGCAGCAAATAGCTTTTGTGTGGGTGCGAAGCACTCTCAGAGCAAAGAGAATAATGACGTGGTTATACGTATATAAAAATGAGATAGCAAGAGAGCAACGACAATTGTGTGAACTTGTGTAGCGTATGTATGTGTATGTATGTGACATGTGTCTGTTGTTTTGCATTCTCTTTGTTTTTTTTTCGGAATGTGCTTGCACTGGTCTTTAAATAATTTTTAGCATTACCGTCATCATATGATAGAACGCTGGGGTTTATTTTCCAATGTAACATTTACTAATGTGTTCATAGAAATCGAACAGGTACCGTGTAACAAAAAGGTGTTAACACATCGCCCGTGAGTTCGAACACTCATTGGATTTTTTTTGTATTTCAGTTGTGCTGTTCACTCCGCCATTTGTCTCACTCAACCTGCACAAAGTTCGCTAATGTTGCAATCTTTGTAGAATGGGCATGTAACCGACTTCTACTCAATAACTACAGCGCTAATCACAAGCAGTACCGATGAGATAGCTGATCAAGATAACTCATAGAAAAGATGCTTTCAAAGAAGAAACGGTGATAGGTGACTGGTTTGCGTTGTGCGACTTTCATACTTTTGCAACCGTGTGTCACGCCTAATGTACAAAACACATCAACTACAGCATTTCCAATTGAAATTTGAAAAATCAATTTAATTTTGAAAAATATAAATTGAAATTTGAAAATTATATTTGAAATACATCAATTGAAATTTAAAAATTCTATTTGAAATACATCAATTGAAATTTAAAAAACATCAATTGAAATTTGAAAGGCATCAATTGGAATTTGAAAGACATCATGAAATTTACAGCACATCAATTGAAATTTAAAACGCATCAATTGAAATTTAAAATACATCAATTGAAATTTGAAACACATCAATTGAAATTTGAAAGCCATCAATTGAAATTTGAAAGACATCAATTGAAATTTAAAATACGTCACTTGAAATTTAAAAATTATTAACCGATTTTATGTATTAGATTTTTAAATTTCAATTGATGTATTCCAAATTTCAATTGATGTGTTTTAAATTTCAATTGATGTCTTTTAAATTTCAATTGATGTGTTTCAAATTTCAATTTCTCGACAATGAAAACACGTTGTTATTTCATTTAGACTTCGATTTTCAGTAAACCGGAACTGTCAGGTGTCACGCTGTCTTTTTTTCCTCAACAAAAATAGTTACTTTAACGCACTCATGGCGCAAGAAATTTCAAACTTGCGTGAATTTTTGGACTCCCTTTATTTACACTGGGACTGTACGGCTTAGTACATCGCTTGTATCTTAATGTCGCATTTAGACAGCAGGTCAGGTTAGCGATAACCTTGTTTTCTAATCTTTGTCGTTTACCCCACCCAATTGGAGATTAAATTGTCATTTCAGGTGGCAACTTCGTTCTTATACTAACTCCGCGCCGATACAAAATGGTTGATTATTGTGCATAAAGCAATTAAATTGGCGGCTCTTACTTTTGCTAGTTTTGTAAAAATTTGCTATGTCTTTGAAATAACGGTACCTTTTAAAATTGGATACGTCGGTCAAATCGGGCTAGTCGATCAAATCGGCTGACATTTTAAAGCAATTAGAGCCAATTATATATCGGCGGATGCGTTAGGTTCGTTAAGTCACATGCTGCTCGCATATGCTGATGCTATAGATATCATTGGAAGCACAGTTAGAGAAGTTACTGCGGTGTTTGCGAGAATTGAGAAGGAGTCAGAAAAAGTGGGTTTGACGGTAAATGAGGACCAGACAAAATTAATGGCTTCAACGAGCAGGGCTTCCAGGCGATTAGACCAAAGCGTGAACGTTGACAACCACTATAATTTCGAGGTGGTAGACGAATTTATATACCTCGGATCTGTTGTAAAGAAAAACAACAACGTCAGCCTTGAGATCAAGCGGAGAATTGTGCTTGCGAATAGATGTTTTTTTGGGCTAAGCAAGCACTTTAGAGATAAAGCCCTCTCTCGAGTAACAAAAGTCCAGCTGTACCAGACTCTCATACAACCTATCTTGCTTTATGGCGTGAAATCCTGGGTCTTATCGCAAGCAGACGAAACATCTGTAGGAGACTTCGAGAGAAAAATAGTTCGAAAAAGGTATGGCCCTATAGTGAACAATGGCGAGTATCGACGACGCATGGACCATAAGCTTTATGTGCTATATCCCAACATTGACATAGTTAAGCGGATCAAAATAACGCGATTGCGCTGGCTAGGCCATGTCAGTAGAATGGATGAAGACGAACCAGCACGAAGGGTTTCCGAAACCGAACTCGAAGGAAGACGAAAAATAGGAAGACCAAGACTCCGCTGGAGGGATCAGGTTGACGAATCCCTACGTACACTTGGTATTGCCAACTGGAGAGATAAGGCAAAAGATCGAACTGGTTGGCGAAATATGTTATCTTCGTTTTTGTAATGTCCCTGACCCCTCGGGGTTGTTCGTGACCGCATAAGTAAGTAAGTAAGCGTTAGGTTCAAACAAATTTTTTGTGGAAGTGACGCGTCGGAAAAACTTCGATCGGCTTCCGTCTTTCAAACAGTTGATTTTTTATGTATGTTTGTATTATGGTTGTATTTTTTAGTAATTAACAGTGTTGCATCAATATGTACACCAGTTTAAAATGAGGTTAAAAAATAATTTTCAGATTCTACAGATTAAAATTGTATGAGTAATATTCCGGGTTTGCGTGTCTTAACAGAGTTAACCTATGAAATGCGTTAATCTTGGTCGGTGTAAATGCCGTTTGAAGCTCACAAAAAATATACCCAAATATAGGGGGGCGAAATATCGCAACCTATAGTTTGTAAACAGAACAATTGCCATTGGATCCCTTAAAGAAATCGGGGACTGCTTGTTCAAATTAACTACACCATTTCCAATTGAAATTTGAAAAAAATCAATTGAAATTTAAAAATTCTATTTGAAATTTGAAATACATCAATTGAAATTTGAAAATTCTATTTCAAATTTGAAATACATCAATTGAAATTTGAAAAACATCAATTGAAATTTAAAATACATCAATTGAAATTTGAAACACATCATTTGAAATTTCAAAGACATCAATTGAAATTTGGAATACATCAATTGAAATTTGAAATAGATCAATTGAAATTTGTAACACATCAATTGAAATTTAAAAGACATCAATTGAAATTTAAAACACAACAACTGAAATTTAAAATACACCAAATGAAATTTAAAAATCTAATACATATAATCGGTTAATAATTTTTAAATTTCAAGTGACGTATTTTAAATTTCATATTTCAATTGATGTCTTTCAAATTTCAAGTGATGTGTTTCAAATTTCTATTGATGTCTCTCAAATTCCAATTGATGTTTTTTAAATTTCAATTGATGTATTTCAAATTTCAAATATAATTTTCAAATTTCAATTGATGTATTTCAAATTTCAAATATAATTTTCAAATTTCAATTGATATTCTTCAAAATTAAATTGATATTTTTCAAATTTCAATTGAAAATGGTGTAGTCGATCTTTGTGATTTCCAGGTATCTATTCTACCATTTCTAACCACCCGTTGCAACTATATATTTGTTTCCACTTTGGTTTCCTTCCTTCTATGTATATGGGATTTCTTAAAGTGTATTTCGATGTTTATTTTTAGGTTTGCCTTAAGAAAAGTGTTAAAATGTGATGATTTATTATTGCAGTTCGTTTTTTTTTTACTTTTTGTTTTTGAAATTTAAATTTTGTATAATTGGTTTGTAGGTTGGTTAATACGTATTTGGGGGCTTTGGTGTTGTGGTGAAGTTGAATTGAAAGTGTTTTTTTTTTTGATTTAAACGGATGTTGTCGAAATCTGTAAAGAAATGGGGGAAAAATATAGTTGGTAACTACAAATTATATCAATTAAACTTTGGTATTATGTGTTTACGTTTATAATGGTTGGTATTTAACAATAAAATAAAAAAAAGTTACAATTATTTTTAAGTTTTTTCTCTTATATTTCGTTTTAAAGTTGGAATAATTTGTGTGAAAAGTCGGCATTGTTAAAAATAATTAACGTAAATAATTCGACTCTTTCAATTTATCAGTGAGAAAATTACGTGAAAAAGTACTACTGTTTGGAATCAATGGAAAACTATTGTGTAACCTTACTAATTGACAGATCTATCTTGGAATCTATAAATCCATAATAAGAGCTGTCACAAAAATTTGTTATAACCCTGCAAAATGTGAAGTTATTCGATGGTGCAATGGTTAAAGCTTCTCATAATACCGTTCGGAACCGGTGTAGAACTGTATGTCCCATTCAGCGAGTATAAAACTAGAAAGAGCACAGCTCATTGGTTGTGAGAAGCTCTCTCCAATTCCTTCACGGAATGTAATGGGAACCCAGTTTTTTAATAGTTAGTATGCACGGCTCTTGTAAATGAGGACGTGGGTTAGATCCTTGCTCTTACCCCCTTACATTTCTTTCGACCTCGGCCGCCTCGCTTAGTGACTGCGATACTCTCGAGTAATTAGTCATGAAAAAGCTTCTTATAAAACCGTTTGGAATCGGTGTAAAATTATAGGTCCCAATCAGTGAGTGTAAAACTAGACACTGATTGTGAGAAACCATCACAGGCTCTTCATGGGATGTAATGGGAAACTATTTATTTTTATTCATTCTGAAGGAATTGCATTTGCACTGCATTTTAGTGATGTTCTTTCGGTGTATATAAAAAAGAAATGGTTTCCCATTACATCCCATGAAGGGATTGGAGAGAGGAGAGTTTCTCACAACCAGGGAGCTGTGCGCATTCTAGTTTTACACTCACTGATTGGGACCTACAGTTTTACACAGGTTCCGAACGGTATTTTGAGAAGCTTTTTCATGGCTAAATGCTCGATAGTGTCGCCATCACTATGCGATGTGATTAATAGGTTATGGTCAGAGCAGGGATCGAACCCAGGATCTCATGTACAAGAGGCGCGCACACTGACCATTGCACCACCGACGGTCACATGTATATGGGAGAATCCAGCTAAAAAACTTCACTTTTGGAAGTGACATGTTTCTGATTTCGATGAAATTTGGTGGAAAGGGAGAGTATCATAACAAAAAATTTTTTTTGGCGTTTAGTGACCAAAAACCACGTTTTTCACATATTTTTCTTTTGATAATAACTCGTAAACGGTTTAACTTAAAATTTTTAAATTTCTTAGCTCTTATGATAGTCTCCCTTTACCAAATTTCATCGAAATCAGAGACATGCCACTTCCAAAAGTGACTTTTTTAGCTGAATTCCCCCATATATTTTAAAAGCCTAAGTACTCTAAAACCACTGTCAAAAATGTCAATACAATGATGTTGATTTACGATTTTAACTACACAAATCAAAACGTGATTCTTCACTAATATAAAGTCATAAAATATTTACTCCCCCTCGAATACTACACGAAATGTAAATATCGTTTGGAGATTCTTTTGCCGCAAACATAGTTCATTTGCTGGTTATGCTTATCGTTAAGCGAAAAATTCGAAATGTTTCCTCCAAATAGAAAACTTTCAACGCATTGTTGTAAATAAACTTTCAAACGCTTAAAAATGTGTCGTTTTGTTGTTGTTTGGATACAAGTATAACATGTTTGTAGCTTGTCGCAAATATAGTATACTTGTGTCCAAGCACGTTATGGTTGCTATTCTATATAGCATGTTTGGGGCACACTGATTAATAGGTTATAATATATATGGATTTGTGACACAAATGTGGCTTTGTTTTTTGAAAACTGCTGAAGACACAATAAAGAAACAAAAAGCAGCAGACCTTCAATTCACGAAAAAAATTTTGGGAAAACCCGTATGTCATTGTCGTAAAGGCATTGCATTCACAGAGGGTGACAGTTTGGTGTGAATTTTGGAGTGGTGATATCATTGACCCACTTCTCTAGAAAATGCTGCTGGAAACGGCATTTCAGTCAACCGCGAGCGCTACAGCCCAAAATATGCCCGTAATTAGAAGATCTACATGTGTAATTTAATTAAAATTGAAACACCAACACAAAACGGGTTCGACCGGTTATTGCCAAAATAAAAAACCGAAAACCGGTTGCTTGAAAAAATGTTTTTTCGAACAAACCGAAAACCGGTTTAAAAAAATTTCGGATTTTTTGATACGGACATTTTATGGGCTGCACTGAAAGATTTGAACTTCATTAATGTTTGATTTCAGCAGGATGGCGCACCTTGTCAAACAGCAAAAGTGTCAAAAAAACCGAAATTTTTTTGGAAACCGGGTTTTCGGTTTGTTCGAAAAATCAATTTTTCAAGAAACCGGTTTTCGGTTTTTTATTTTGACAAAAACCGGTCGAACCGGTTTTTTCGGTTTTTTTGTTTTAAATTAAATTACACATGTAGAACTTATAATACATTTGTTTAACGACCATTTCTATACTTATTCATTTTGTAAATGAAAAAATATAACGATTGTGAATATTTTTCTGACGATGCTACCCAATGGGTAGCGAAATATTGAAGAATAAAATAATTTAAAATAGCTCTAACGCTCGCACATTTTAATTTTAAATATGAAATGAAAGGTCGAAAAAATCATCACATTTTAAAAAATATATATATCATATTCCAATTTGGAAGGCGTATTTAATATAAAATTTACAAGTTTTATTGAAATTCGCATTAAACTGATTTAAAATCGAAAATCATATTCAAATTTGAAAAAGATTTTCATGTATGAAAATCTGATTAAGTTTACAGCATTTAGTTATCAAATAATTTACATTTTGAAATTTGATAATAAAAAAATATTTGAAAAGCTTAATTAATTCTTAATTCATTTTTAATTAATTCTAATACAAACCATGAAATCATTTTGGAAAAAAAAATTCTTTGGATATGTCATTTAGATAATATTTCAAAATAGAATCATGTTTCTTAGTTCCAAAATTTCACTAAAATTCGAAAATTATATCATTTAATATTCACTTTTTTAAGGATATTAACACAAATTAAGTAAAATCCGATTAACTGACGTCAAATAACCGGTTTCCGGTTTGTTTGACAATTGGGTTTTTTAAAAAGACTGCACAAGGTTAATAGCAAAAAACCGGTTAACCGGTTTTTCTCTTTCATTTTTGGACACTCTAGTAGCTAGTAGAGTGGCCAAAAAACGTAATGCATGTTTAATATAAAATTTAAAAGCTTTATTCAAATTCTGATTTAAATTTGAAAATCAGATACAAATTTGAAAGAGATTTTCATGTATGAAAATCTTATTAACAATAAAAACATTTATTTATAAAATAATTTTAATTTTGAAATTTGAAAATAGAGGTGTTTTTTGGTAAGCTCAATTAATTCTTAATTAATTTTTAATTGTTTCGTATTCAAGTCATAAAATCAGTTTGAAATTTGAATAAAAAAATTGTTTGGAAATGTCATTTACAAGTTATTGAAGAATTCAATCATATTTGGAAATAGAAATAACGATTCTTAATTGCAAAATTTCATTAAAATTTGAAAATCATATCATTTATTATTAATTTGTTTAAGGATATTATATATTATATATACAGGAATACCTCACATAGTACGGTTAATCGGTTCCACCATTTTGCCGTACTATTTGAAACCGGACTAATCGAGGCAATCGGGGCCTATGCGCCTATTTACAGGCCCTATTACCCCTATGTAGGAGGTTAAAGGACTCATAATCGAGTCAAAAAACCATAATTTGTTACATATAATTTGTTTTTCTGCTTTTCAATAAAAAACTGAGAGTATGTATAAAGGGAAAATACCGAAAATTGTATGATTTCATAATCAAGGGAAAATAACGAAAAGCTCATGTTTTCATAATAAAGAGTAAAAACCGACAATTTTATGTTTTCATAATAAAGCGAAAATACCAAAAATTTTATTTAAAAAAAAAAAAAAAAAATGTATTTTGAAAATTTAATTTAATAATTTTTTTAGAACAATTTTTTCCAACAACAATATTTTTTTTTGAAAATTTAAAAACCGTACTATAGAGAAACCGTACTGATCGAAGCAGTGCTATGCGAGGTATTCCTGTATATTATATATTTTTTAAGGAAAGTAAAACCGGTTACCCGTTGAACCGACGTTAAATTACCGGTTTCCTGTTTGTTCGAAAATTATGGTTAATAGCAAAAACATCGGTTAATAGCAAAAAAATCGATTAACCGGTTTCACCGGTTTTTCGGTTTTGGATACTCTAGTAGCTACCCACGTCAATAGGGAATTACCCATCACGATTACCCACAGGGTAATGGGGGAAAAATGCTTAGTTATCCACGACGATGGGGAATTAAACACCATGATTGCCCATTACACATGGGGAATGGGTAAGCGTCCTTTACCCATTACCCACGGCGATGGGTAATGGTCTACCCAGGGTAACCCATCCCCATTTTTGATCGAAAATATGAAACCATTAGAAAAGATGTATCTATCTCGGAAACGGAGGGTCCAAATAATAATGTTTTTCTAAATTTCAATTCATTTGGAAGAATTTTTTTTAAAAAAAATCGCCAAAATAAAAAATGGTTATAACTCGGAAACGGTGCGCCAATCGAAAAAATTATAAATTTTTTATCTCCGTAGGAGAATTCAAGCAATAATAATGTGTTGCGAACCCGGCTTCTTACAACCAGAAGGCTGTGCGTTTTCTAGTTTAGCGCTCATTGATTGGACCTACAGTTTTACTCCGGATCCGAACGGTATTTTGAGAAGTTTTTCATGGCTAAGTAATCGAGAGTGTCGCCGTCACTAAGAAAGGTGACCGTCGTTCAAAGAAGTTTAATATGGTAAGAGCAGGGATTGAAACCACGTTCTCATGTATAAGAGCCGCGCACGCGACCATTGCACCACCGACGGCCAATAACCAATAATAATAATAATTTCTGGCGTGACGAAGATGGTAGTTGATAGTAGCAGTGTTGATTATTAACTAGCTATGAGGGAGTTCAAAAAATCACGGAGCTTGCACACCGCCCTCGTATTTGGGTTCCGGTCTCAGATCCTCATCAGCTATTGTGCTACAAGATGCTAATAAACCAAAAATATTCTAGCTATATACAATAACATCTTTACATGCAATGATAATTCTCTATTACGCAAATACTGGAAAATTATTGCTGGCATGTAGGAGGAGGAATCATGTATACACGCTGAAAAACGGTCTCTATAACATATTCTCTCAAACACATTCGGCAGGAAGCAAGTATATGTTTGGAATATACTCCAAATATTCATATATTTGAGAGTTCTAAACTCACTTAGATTTAAATGCAAACATTAGCATGTTTACTTGCAAAGATATATACTGTTACGTGGAGGTATATGCGTGTTGCATCCCAAACATCCATTACGCACGTCGAAGCAATCATGTGTTTGCTGCCAAACGAACGATTGACGACTGAATGCCTGAAACTAAAACGCAACAGATCACTCAACATAAGAAGCACTCATGTACACACGCATTCATGAGTATTTATGAATCACTGACTGAAAGAATAATGCAAAAATACAGTTATACACTTGCAATAACATTTACTTAGGCTCAGAATAACCTCCCTTTGTCCCTCTATTATTATTTTAAACTCGACAGAGCATAGCGGTAAGTAAACAGTGCCCCAAACACAGCTGTATTTGTATCACAATCAAAGCTGTGTTTAGATCACAAACACATATGATTAAGATATTAAACATTGTGTAACAAACATGTAATATTGAATAGCTAACACAATGTATTTCGACACAACTATACTATATTTCCGACAAGCTCCAAACACACATTATATTTGCATCTGAAAAAGAAAAAATACAAATATTTCAGCAAGTATGTTTGAAACATAAACATAACTGAAGGTCTGCTGCGTTTTGTTTCTTTGTTGTTTGTCACATTTTTGTTTTCAGCTGTGTTCAACAAAAAAAGGCATATTTGGGTTTGGACACAAGTATAATATATTTGCGACATGCTACAAAAACGTTATATTTGCATCCAAACAATAAATAAAAAAGAATACAGATTTTCCAGGGTGCAAACACAGGACACGTAACCGAAATAATTTGTATTGCATGAAATCTATGAAATATTTCATAAAAGCAATGATGTGATTCAGTAACTTTAAGAAGACGTTTAATGGAGACTTTCATACTGATATTTAACATTTTTCATTTAGTCATTGACAAATATTTTTTGATACTCCTTTTATAATGCCCTTTCCAAAATTCAAGTTTTTACTCCAGGATGTTTCATAAATATTATGAATATTTTCTTTCCAGTGTATGGGAGGTACCACAACTGTCATTTTAATCTTATTTTAAAGTTTTTAAAATAAACACAATTCCTAATCATGCAAAATACTGCAAGCTAACATAAATCAGGTTTAAATCCACTGTGTTAGTGTGTCTTGCGAACGCTCCCTGGCCAAAAACTCGTAGATTGCTACTATGGTGTACTCGTAGCTTAAAGTTATGTCATGCCGGTAATTGTAGTTGGTTACACAAAAAACAAAAACGACATACAACTCTTTTAAATCTTGGTGCCTGATTCATTTTCAATTACTTGGGTATTCCCCACAAGGTTTTTGGGTATCTGGTTTCTTGTTGCTTTTTGGTCAGAGTAAAAAACCCAAAACAGAATTAAGTCTTAGCCAAAAGGCTAAAAAACGTTCAGGAAATAAGAATATGCACAAACGCAAATGGCCCAGACTCTGTTAAAGCCAAATAAGTTTCTTGTCTTATTTGAGGAAAAATAAAAACAAAAATTGAAAGAGAGTTATTATTAACTGGTTTGCTTTGTGTGTATGTGCAAAGAGTGTGAAGCTTGAAGTTGCTTGAAATGTTTCCCAAGTCTGGGATTTTCCCCCAGTTGTTGGAAAATCGCTCTAATGATTACGGGTATACATTCAGTTGGGTTTTTCTCAAAATGTTTGTATTTCTTTCGTAATGTAATGCATCGTTGGTTATATCCGCATTTGAATTATAAACGAAACCTTGATTAATTTGGGTCTGAATATTATTAATAGTGTTATCGTATACATGCATGTTATTGATTTGAATGATTAAAACAATTTGGTTGATTTTATTATTTCAATATTTTTTTGTGTCTAAATCATGCGTAGGTGTTCTTTTTTTTCAATACAAAAATGTTTTTAAATCTAACAAATTTCTGCCGATTTCATTAAAGTGACAAACAATACAACCTTCTCCTAAGCTAAGGCTTAACACTGTCATCATAAACTTGTTGCCCAGTTTTGTGGTTATTGCCATATTTATTCGTTGTGATTATTGTCTATTTGCTCTAACAGATGGCGCTAATTTATGTACTTGCGAAATACAACGTCATAAAATGAATTCATCACAATAATCTGTTTGCTAAACTCGCACGCTTTTATTTTCATTCAAAATCAAAATAAACTCAATATTAGGAAAGAGATTTTGTTTTGTGACTGATGTCTGAAAATCATTCATTCAAAGATTTCAAAACTTTTTTATATAAACCAGACTATGTATGGCACTCGAATAGCAGATAGGGCTTTATGAATTTTGTGCGACGTCAATGCACAGTGGTTTGGAAGCAAACAAAGGGAAAAAAATTGTGACATTTGTAAACTAATCAATAGATAGTTGTAATTTCTTTGTTTATTTACTCCGCTACAAATAAGTCCAGCTGGAGGTGGAATAATTTTTTCAAAATTCATCTTAAACTAAAATTTACAAATAAATATATTTTATAAATACAATAAATATCTTATAAATACAATAAATATCTTATAAATACAAAGAAGAAAAATATAAAAATTTAAATACAATTTTAAATATTGAGCAGGAAAAAAATGTATTGTTAAGCATAAAAAATTAAAAAATAATAAAATTGATATAATAACAATTTAAAATAAGGAAACAAAAAACAGCAAATACATATGAGGCAGCATAGCGAAATTAGAAACAGAACAAAATTAATATAATAAAAACTTAAAATAAGGAAACAGGAAACGGCAAAATCAGGAAGCAGGAACCGGGAAAAAGATGAAGGAGAAGAATTCGAAATCAGGAACAAAAACACAAAGACAAGCGGGAACAGGAACTAGCATTCAAGATACATTGATTAACAGCAAATACGTCATATGGGATATGATGTTGAGCTGTCAGTGTAAATAATAGTTAAAACACCAGAGTTACGAAGCAGGAAAAGCAACACCAATAAAATCAGGAATAAATGTGAAGACAGGCAGCAGGAAATCAGGATCCAGGAGCATAAGTTAAGACATCACAGTTACGGAGCAGTGCAAATAACACCAATACAACCAGGAACAATACCAATAGACGAAATAAAAAGACTCCATGACATCGAGTTGACATTATACAGGAAACCAGCAAACAACGAAATCAGTAAACAACAGCAAATAATTTAACGGGACAGGATCAGGAACAAGGAGCAACACCAAATAAATGTAATTAGAAGACGCCGTGATATCAAGTCAACAGGGAAATAGGAATAAGAAGCAATCTCAGCAACCAGGAATATATATATATATATATATATATATATACTATATATATATATATTAGGGCGGGTCGATTTGTAGGGAGTGAAAAAATTCACCAATTTCCCTATGATTTCCGTATTCTATGGGTTATTCCATGAAAATTTGCCGAAGGAACCATACCTCTATCGTTAAAATCGAGTCCCCTACTTTTTGTTAGTAAAAAGTTCAAAAGTTACGGGCATTTTTGTCCAAATTTTGGACCATTTTTCCATTTTTTTCATGATTTTGTCCAAGAATATTACTTTCATGGCCATTTTTTTGGCTCAATCCATTATTTAATTCAATTTACAATTCAAAACGAAGAGTTTAAGCCCAAATTTATCGAATTCGGTTGATTAATTCATGCGATATTGCTAAAACAAAATAACACATAAAACCAACTTTTTGATTTTTTCCCCTTTTTATTTTTTTTTCTACAAAAATTCAAATTAAGAGATAATAAAGTATCTATCAACCTATTATCAAAAAAAAAATATTCAATTTGAGTGTAGTAAAAGACAAAATGTGAAAAAAAACATTATTTTTTCTGAAAGTCTTGTTTGCTTTCAAGTCTGGGTGTTTTCGTACGGCTCTCTAATGTCGCCGCCATAGCGCCTTCTACATTCTTTCCTGCAACTCGTTTAGCAGTGGCAGCCAGCAATTGGACATGTCTTTACGTTCCTTGAATGTGTAAAGGAATTTGTGGATCATCGAAAGGTGGCACTTCGTAATTTAAATATCCCTCCAAATGTTCATACGAATAACTTTGCGTAAACGGTGGTTCGAATAAAATGGTATCGTCATTTAAATCAATCATATTTGTATATTCCGTACAATTAAAGTTTATAAGAGATTTTTTATAAACTCTAAGTTCCGTTGGGTCGACAATATCTCTTCGGTGCACCCTGTGAAAAAATATGCCAATAATGTAAAGCGCACATCAGTCCAGTCGTAACGTAAGGTTCGTAAGCTTCGTAAGTCAAAAAAATTGAGCCAAAAAAATGGCCATGAAAGTAATATTCTTGGACAAAATCTTGAAAAAAATGCTCCAAAATTTGGACAAAAATGGCCGTAACTTTCGAACCGTTGGACCAATGTTGTAAATTGATCAAAATGAGCTCACCTTTCCAACGCGCCTACTGGCGATTAAACACGATCGATAGTTTTTGAGTTATGGATGTGAACGTGTAGGTAATATTTCATACGAACGTCAATTTGGGAAAAAATCTACCAACAAAAAGTAGGGGACTCGATTTTAACGATAGAGGTATGGTTCCTTTGGCAAATTTTCATGGAATAACCCATAGAATACGGAAATTATAGGGAAATTGTGGAAAAATAAATCGACCCGCCCTAATATATATATATCAGCGTATAGAATTCAAGAATCGTCGGAGAAATGATTATTGCAGGAAAAAGACTTGAGGTAATAAAATGCTACGACTTTATTCAATCCCAACGGCATTACAAGGGTTACATTGATTTAACGATTCGAATGATATGAACTGGCAACCATAGCATGTGTATAAATAATGTAACGGGGTTTTCAATAAGAGCGCTACAAAAGTTTTTTTAAATCAAACAAAACCGGTTTTAGATACCAATGAAATTTTTTATTCCTGTGAAAGTACGTTCGATGCCATTATGTATGGAACTCGATTTCTTTTGCATGGCCACCATGGGCACGCTTGCAGAAGTCCAGACGCTGAACCCAATTTTCGACAGTTTTCAAGCATAAATCGGCCGATACTGCTGCAATTTCACGTTCGATATTCGTGCGAAGTTAATCAATCGTCGCTGGCTTGTTGGCATAGACCATAGACTTGACGTAGCCCCACAGGAAATAATCTAACGGCGTCAAATCGCACGACCGAGGCGGCCAATCGACTGGGCCATTTCGTGAGATAACACGTTCAGCAAACTTGGTTTCCAATAAATTGATTGTGGCATTCGCTGTGTGGCTTGTGGCGCCATCCTGTTGGTAGCACATGTCCTCCAAGTCCATATTATCCAATTGGGGCCAAAAATATTCGGTTATCATTGAACGGTAGCGATTCGCATTCACAGTAACGTGCCGGTCTTGATAATCACTGAAGAAGTACGGCCCAATGAAGCCGCCGGCCCATAAACCGCACCAAACCGTAATTTTTTCGGGATGCAATGATGACTCATGGATTACGTGTGGATTGCTGTCTGACCAATAACGCATATTTTGCTTATTGACGAAGCCATTCAGCCAGAAATGAGCCTCATCGCTGATTGTTGAGGCCTCTTAAAGTTGGCCTCTTTAAGTTGGCCTCTTAAAGTTGAAGCCACTGACTCCAAATTTCGGTAGTAAATTTTAATAATTTCGACTCGTAGTTGCCTCGTTTATCTTTCCATGATGAAATGGCAAACCTTACTGAAGAGAAATGTCAAAAGAGTGGGAAAAAATATGGCGTCGTTTGCTGTCCCTATCGATTTACTTTTGTAGCGTCTCTGTTGAAAACCCCTTTATTATAGAATATTAATCATTGTGTCTCAAACATGTTATATTGAATAGCAAACACTAAATATTTGGGCACAATTATAGTATATTTGCGACAAGCTACAAATACGTTACATTTGCATCCAAACAACAAAAAAATCACATGAGGTGTCATGGGACACCAGGATGGAACGAAGTTCCTTTCGCTATTGAATTTATGAAGCTGTACAAATGCAACATATTAAATATACTCCTGATCCCGATCTGGGGACAATGAATATAAAAAAAAAAATTGTTAAATTGCTATTGTTTATTATGGTACTAAATTTTTTATTTTTTTTAATTACGATTTAAGTTTCGAACTAATAGACACAAAATCAGAATTTAAATTTTGAAATCCTTTCTTGGCCTCCTTAAATAAGTTATAAAAGTCAACATCGAATTCCCTACACTTCCAACATGTTCAGCGAAGCCCGCTTTCCGTAGCCGTAATTATGTCGTAATGCCTTCCATTGAAGCCAGCACACTTCACATGGCCATGACTATCACAAAGCCAACATGAAAGAAAACGACCCTCATATACGTCCCTGACTGTACAAATCTAGTAATAATTACCAATTATGTCTAAAGGTATGCAATAAAATAATATAACAAAACGAATTGGTATAACTTTCAAACACTAAATCACGAAATCCTAAACGTATGCAGAATAATACTGGGTTATAGTATAATACGGTTAAAAAAAAGTTGTTTACAATTTTTTCATTTAGCCCCCATCCCGCAACGTGCGATAAGGAACTTCGTTCCAAAAAGACAGATTTTTCAGCGTGTATAGACGCAATATTCAGATTTGTAAAACAATATCTAATGATTTGGTATAAAATATCGAAGTCTATAACTTTTGCCACTCTGTCGTTATTTCGCTTTAAACTGCAGTTTACATTTTTTGTGGTCTCCATATACTATTACGCCACAGAACGCGTTGCCACTGACTTTAGCGTCGCCATAGGTGCTGCGGCCATTTCATAGGTTACTATTTGATATTCTTCATCATCATATATCTTTGACCAATCTTTTTATCAACAAGAATTTGATGAAACCACTGTTTCATCAGTTTTTGTCTGCACTACATTTAGCACAAAACAATTTCGCGCTCTTTTACCACAACACGAAGTCTTCCAAAGCACTCAAGTGTAAAACAATTTAAGCTACAACTTTGTTTCTACTAAGTTGTTGTCTTCCAAATACAAAACACTGTTGCAGCAGTTTGAGTTTATTGAAAAAGGTTTCCTCCAAACTAATTTTATGTTAAAGAAATTTTTCAGCCATTTCGAATTTTCAACAAAAGAAAATTCGCTATAAAGTTTTAAAAACATATACAAGGTGCCATAATCGTATTACAATCATATGCATATGAGTTTTATTTCTTATTGCAAAAACCAACAGAAAATTGTTGTGTTTTTGTGCTACAAATACAAGTGAAAGCGAAACTGAACTGAACTGAAAATAATTTAGCAAAATTTTGTTTATTTAATTCAAATTATCATCATGGTGTCTTTATGCCTTTGAATAGATAGTAACAGTGCATACCAAAATTGTACGTACATTTTTAATATTTTAAAGGGAAATTCACTCAAGATTTTCACTCATTCGTGCTTGGAGCAAACGCGGCACCCATATTGAGAATAGATTTTTCCATATCCAAGTGGTAATGAACAGAAGCTATACTGGTTGCAGGATAGCGGTTGAACAAGGTCAATCGTTTCTTCAATATTGCCACACTATTGCTTTTATGCTTCATTAGGGGAAAAAATGGTTTCCGGTTACATCCCATGAAGGCATTAGGGAGAGCTTCTCACAACCAGTGAGCTGTGCTCGTTCTAGTTTTACACTCACTGATTGGATCAAATACTTCATTAGGATCAAACACGGCATCCATCTTAGTGATAGATTTTTCATATCCAACTGATCATGCAAAATTGGGAGAAATGAGACATATATTATACACGTGGCTTGTTCAGACAAATAGGCGTTACTTGTGGTTCAAAAACCACAACGAAATTCGGTAAATTATTTATTTACCACACAAATCAGCGTGATAGTATTTTTCCAACCTCTGCCTGATTTGGGTAAAGATTTGTAAGCAAAAAATATGCTTGATGTCCAAACGAAATTTAATTTTTTATTTTCGTCATAAATCACGATGCTGTCTCTTTTCAATAAACTCAGAGAACTAATTGCTTGAATAGAGGTTGTAGCAACCATAAATTCGTTTGCTGCCACCGAATTGATGTTGCCAGAACCGGTTTGTCATGATCGAATTTAGTCCTCACAACTGAAATTTGGTTGAAGATACATCGTTTCAGAATTGATTCGGTTGTGACAATTGAATCTTCAATTATATTCGTTGTGTTAACAAAATTTTGTAAAATTTCGGTTGGACTAACTGAATTTGGAATTAATTCGGATGCAACAACCGTGATTGGTACCAAATTCGGTTGTATTTACCGAATATGGCAACGATTCAGCTGTAAAAAACCGAATTTGAAATCAATTCGGTTGTAACTATCGAATTTGGTATCAATTCGGTCGCAATAACCGGATTTGTTCATAAGTCGGTTGCAATGACCGAACTTGGCATCAATTCGGTTGCTGTAACCGAACTGCTCCTAAATTCTGTAGGTACAACCGATTTCATTTTCATTTCGGTTACCACAACTTAATTCTTTGTATTTCAAACGTCTAATGAGGTTGTGACAACCTCTAATGTGGTTGCGACAATTTCTAATGAGGTTGTGACAACCTCTATTTCGGTTGAGACAATCTCTGATCTGGCTGTGATGACCTCTAGTATGGTTGCAACAACCTCTAAATTCGGATACGGCTAATTCGGCTGTCTCAACCGAATTTTTCTGTGGTACAGAAATTATGTCAAACTTAAATTTACAACACGGGAAAGTCCAAGACGCACTATTTGCTTTTCATGAGCTTTTGGGGGAATTCCTGAGGCGTGTTTTATGTAAAGCTGACATAAATAAGCTACCATAGTGTAAAAACACGCCTATTTATACCCTACTTTCCTAATGTGCACAAAAACGCATGCGGATCCGTTACGGACCCGTTCCGGATCCGTAATAGACTTAAAAAAAGGAATCAGTGTAATCGCGAATTTACGGATCCGTTCCGGCCCCTTTTCGGATCCGTAAAAAATTTAACAAAGGAATCAGTGTAATCGCGAATTTACGGATCCGTAAAAAAGTTAGAAAAGGAATCAGTGTAACCGCGAATTGAATAATCCATTTCAATTCCGATTTGTCTCCGTAAGAAAGTAAGAAAAGGAATCAATGTAATCGCTAATTGGTCCGCAACGGATCCGAATATGAAGTCCGAAACGGATCCAAAAAACGGACATAAAATCCGTTTTTTTGAGAGGAATTCTCCCGCTTGCGGATCCGAAACTGATCCGTAAGGGATTCCGCTACCGATACGTTTTATTAAAACACACGGGTCCGCAACGGATCCTAATATGATGTCCGTAACGAGTCCGTAACGGATCCGAAAAACGGACATAAAATCCGTTTTTGGATCCGTTTTTTTGGGAGGAATTTCTCCCGCTTGCGGATCCGAAACGGATCCGTAAATGATTCCGTTACGGATAGAAAGTACAAAGAAGTGGATCCGTTACGGATCCGTTTGGCACACTGGGTTACTACTGTGGTACAGGTTATTATAAGTTACTACTCGGATCCTTTTCTATGTAACATCCAGAAATATATATCGATCTGTTCCAACATATATATCGATCTGTTCCGAATTAATTTCTGAATCGATTAAACTATATCCGTCTGTATGCTGTCCATGTAAATCTTCTAATCAAAGTACAAGTCGCAAATATTTCCCGATTTGGACTGAATTTGGTAATTTGTACAGACTTGCGCCAAGGATGATGGATCTATTGGAAATGGTAAGATTCGGTCCATGTTTTGATATATTCCCCATATAAATAGCGTTTCGAAATTTAGTTTAAAGTGTTAATAACCGCTAAAGGTATGAGTTATAAATGTGATGAGTAATAAACGCGATCAAACCACACAATATATTCATAGCCAGTGGTTGCAATTATTCACATTAATGTTCTGTTTGGAGACATATTTGTATGTATAAGTATACAAAAATACACATGAGCGTGGGCAAGTACTCAGAGTACTCTGAATGCTTATTAAAAATATGCACTCCAACTTTGATACACTGTTTTTTTATTTAAATCTTACGGCATTCACATATATTAGTGCTGTTCAAAAAAGAGCAGTCTGCTCTTTTTTCACAGTGATTGAAAAATCACAGTTTGTCACTGTGATTGAAAATAGCTATTCACTGCGATTGCTCTTTCGCAGTTTTTGGTAGTGTTGTGCAGGGAGCACAAACAAAAGAGCAGTCTGCTTGTGATTGTGATTATGAGTTTGATACCAAAAACTGCGACTGTGTCGCAGGTTGCTATGCATCAGCAGGTTGTTTAGACTTTAAGAACACTAAAACAAAGCGTGTTAAAGAGTTAGACATTGAAAAATAAAATAAAATACAAAGTGTTCCTAAATGATCTCAATTTTTATCTATTTTTGGCGTAGAATGCGTCTTACCTTACGGTATAGGACTCGGCGAAGGAAAATGGAGATAGTGGTGGGTGGAAAAAGGCAATAGTGTCTGTTGACATTTGCCTTGAATCTTTGTATGTCACAATTGGTGGGAAATACACTGGCCGGAAGTATATTCCACATACGGACTGTACGGCTGAAGAACGAATTTTCTCTATAGTGTATAGTGCGGTCAACCGGCCACTCGATAAAAAACGGATGAGAGTTCCTCACGTCTGGCATAAGTTGATGGATGTCCGAGGAACACTTACCGTGTAAGTATCGATAGAACAGCGACACGTAACCCACATTTCGACGATACTCAAGTGAGGCAATAAAGTTGGATACCCTACTGTCCCCTATCAACACCGTCGCTCTCCTCTGCACAACTGTCCCCTATCAACACCGTCGCTCTCCTCTGCACACGGTCGAGAATATTCCATCTTTGGCCTGATGTAGGTGGTGTAGATATTAAGAAGGCCCGATGGAGTCAAGTACGTCTTGCACCGATTTAAAAATCCTAGACACTTGAATTCATCTTTCGACACGTTTCCCAACGGATATAACATTGTATTTTCATGTCCAGAACATCAAGAGCGTCTGATTCATCAATATCCACACCATCCATAGACAATGACAACACACCTGGGTCAGCAATCCGCGTATGAGACAACAAACAACACTGGTTAGTGTGCGCAGCTCTTATACATGAGAACGTGGGTTCGATCCCTGCTCAGACTACCTTACATTTCTTTCGACGACGTACACCTCGCTTAGTGATGGCGACACTGTCGAGTACTTAGCCATGAAAAAGCTTCTCAAAACACCGTTCGGAGCCGGTGTAAAACTGTAGGTGCCAATCAGTGAGTGTAAAAACTAGACTGCGCACATCTCACTGATTGTGAGAAGCTCTCCTCAATACCTTCAAGGGATGTTATGGAACACCATTTTTTTTCATTAATTTTTTTTTTATTCATTTGAACTCATTCAACGATGGACACCAGATCCCGGTCGAGTGTTTCATTCATCGTCCGGCGTTTGACTTCAATCTCTTGAAGTCTTGGCCTACGGTCGAATGAATAAGAATGACAGAGAGAATCATCCGCAAAAGAATAGATTTCATTAACAATCTGCGCCAGGAGATCGTCAATGAAAGTAAGGAAAAGAGAAGGAGAAAGAACAGAGCCCTGTGGTACATCTGCAGTCAATTTATGCTCGTCGGATGAACCCCCATCTACAACAACTCGTATAGTGCGATCTCTGAGAAAACTCGATATAAATCGAGTGAAATTATCACCGACACCAAAAGCAGCGAACATTGACAAGAGTGCATCGTACCATACTCTGTCAAAGGCCATGGAAATATCAAGAACCACTATCTTACTCTCCCCAAGCCGGTTGATGGATCGATTCCACTGTTCCGAAAGGATCGCCATCAGGTCTCCAGTAGATTTCATACTACGGAAGTCGTACTGTCGATCATTAAGAAGGACAATCGATTCAAGATATTTCACAAGGTGGTGGTTAACCATGCTCTCCATAACCTTCGAGAGCCCAGAACAAATTGCAATTGGCAATTCCGGATATTTGTTTACGACGAGAATAATACGAAGAAGCGTTGTTACAGGTCATGCTTGAACTCCTCCGTGTTTTGACATACCTCGCTGGAAAGTTCTTCTCATAACACTTACAGAACCTGAAATCAAAATGTGCAAAAAGAGATTGGAAGTAAACAAAATTAATGAGTGTTCGAACTCACGGGCGATGTGTTAACACCTTTTTGTTACACGGTACCTGTTCGATTTCTATGAACACATTAGTAAACTTACTTATTTCTTACGTCTGCTTTAACAATTGTTTTTGTTTTGTCAAAAACAGAGCGACGACGACCTGCTTGTTTGAATGCTGGCATACAACTGAATAAAAAACAATATTTAGCTCTCTGAAATAATTGTTTTTGGTTTGTCATAAACAGAGCGACGACAAAAAGTATTGAATAGTATAGAGAATTTATTGCACACTTTTTCCGCTCTCATGTAGAGAGTCTGAGTAAAAGGGCATAAACTGGTCTTATTCTCTTTATAGAATATTTCAATATAAATGCACCATTTCGACAGTGTTATTACATAAAACAATACAAAAAGCATAAATGTTTCAAAAGGCGTCTACGTTTCACATCAAAATTACGAATGGACCAAGCTATAACAAAAAGAGAGTAATACGTTTTGAATCATTCGCCAGATATCGCCAGTGCTTTTGAGTCATACAATTCGTTCCATGACTTCTCTATACTATTCAATACTCTTTGACGACGACGATGTACTTGTTTGTTCGCTACCGCTACATCAATACCATCATACTTATTTTCAGACAGAGATTATTGTTGTACAACAACCACGTATGTGATGCTAACGCTGTGTTTTGTTTGCATGTGTTCACTTGTATAGATTGTCCTACCCGTGCCTATAGATGTTAACACATCAAAAATTTCATCATTTACTTAGAGACTCCCAAAAATATTTTAGCCCATTGTGCGAAAACAAGAACATCTCCCATGTTGCTACATATCTCGCTGGTAAACTCTTCGCAAACATTTACGAAGTCTGAAATCAAAATCTGCAAAAAGAGTTCGGAAATAATGAAATATGCTCATTTACTTTCGCCCATTGTACCCATTCTCACATGTCTCGTTGGAGAGCTCTTCGCCAACACTTTCATCATCTGTAATCAAAATGTACAAAAATTCTTTGGAAGACTTTTTGATTTCAGATTCTATTTGCGAAGAGCTTTCCAACGATATATGTGAGAACACGGGAAAATTCCTTATTTTCGCAAATGGGTTTCTACACGCAGAAAATCTGCTGTCGTTTTGTTTGGATGCAAATATAAAGTGTTTGTAGCTTGTCACAAATATAGTATACTTGCGTCCAAACACATTGTGATTGCTATTCAATTATTACATGTTCGAGACACAATGATTAACACAATTATGTTTCTGTGACCCAAATGTGTTTTTTTTTTATTGAAAGCTTCTGAAAACTAAAACGTGACAGACAACAAAGAAACGAAAATGCAGCAGATCTTCCATTCATGCAAATGATGCTTGCAAACATATTCATGGTTCCTGCAATATTCTGGTGGAGCCGTTTGTTTCAGAGTGTAAGTATACTTTGTTTATGTATATGGGTCCAATCTCCTAAAAATCATATTTCATTAGACACAACATTTTTCAATACGTTAAAAGCGTTGTGTACAATGGTTAGTGTGCGCGGCTCTTGTACATGAGATCCTGGGTTCGAACCCGGCTCTGACCACCTTCAAATTTTCTTTCGGCGGCGGTCACCTCGCATAGTGACGGCGACACTATCGAGTATCTAGCCATGAAAAAGCTTCTCAAAATACCGTTCGGAATCGGTGTAAAACTGTAGGTCCCAATCAGTGAGTGAAAACTGGAAAGCGCACAGCTCAGTGATTGTGAGAAGTTCTCCCCAGTCCCTTTATGGGATGTAATGGGAAACTATTTATTTTTTTTTTTTAAAAGCGTTGTGTTAACATCATAACAGAGTTATGATAACTATAGTGGTTTGCATCATGCTGAAAAATAACGGCCCAGCAACATATTGCTGGAACCATGTATGTATGTACATGGTTGCAAACATTTCTTTCCTGAATTGAAGATCAGCAGCTTTTTGTGTCTTTATTGTCTGTCACGTTTTTGTTTTCAGCAGTTTTCAACAAACAAAGCCACATTTGGGTCACAAATATATATATACTATAAACTATTAATTATTGTGTGTTATGCTGACTTTGAATGTGTTTGGACACAAGTACACTATATTTGCGACAAGCTACAAACACGTTATATTTGCATCCAAACAACAAAAAAAGTAAAAGTTAGATTCGGATCTGTCTTCGCGCACTTACATAAGAGAGGTGAACGTCGAGCTTTAACCAGAGTTAACCGTACAAGAACGGAGCATAGTTTCCATTACACCCGCTACATTCTCAGCTACGGACGTACCCCCAAACTTATGTTATTAAAATTTTCTTTTGTACGTACAATTTTGTCCTGGACTGTATGTATATGGTGATCGACGTCACCATATTGGAACGTCATTTTGGAACGACTACAAGGTTCCATTATTTTGCCATTGTTTTCGAGAAAAATGAATACAACACACAACTGTAATATTTAAAACTTTTATGGTGGTTTATCTTGATGTTTACGAGTATTATGTGATAATCACACATCAAATCCAATGAATGCAAGAGGGTGGTAATAATTGTGGGTGTTTTTATTGATTTATAGCATAAAATGAGCGGAATGCATGCAATGTCCCATCATAAATGTGGGAAAGACATTGGTGAAGAAGGGTCCCTCGATTCGATAACAATACCGAAGATCTTTTACCACTTGAAGTACATTTTAGTTGTAATGTAAAACACTTGCTTTAAAGATCCTTGTTGCGACTCACATTTTAAATCTTTTTGAATTTTCTGTAATTGCATTATTGCTAAACTATAGATAATACATAATTTTAATAACAAAATTAAATCGTTTTGTATTCCCTTTCCCGTCTTTCCGGGAATGGCTGCTCCTGATTAGATGGGAATAGTTCTTGGCATCACATCCAACTGTTTGCTATGACCTCTTACAATATTTGCACAACTCGGAGAGAAATATCAAGTACTTAACTCTACAGGATAACGCAAATTATCCAATCAACAGAAATTGGAGTAATTTATGGAATTCTCAAGAAGTAAAAAGATTTTGTTTTCAAAATTGTAAACAACTTTAGCGCTAATACGAGATGTCTGATATTCAAACAAAAACAGCTAGAATATATACAAAAAAGGAATTGCAACTTAAAGATTTCAAAATATTTTTATAACTCATCATCTCGAATTCATGTAAATTTTGTAGTAAGTGAGAAGAGCTCTCTTCCTGAAAAAAAACCCTTATCCTTTAAGTTCATTGCGTTACTTTAACTATATTCGCACAGTAATTTACCTCCCATTGTCTTGTGTCTCTCCCTCTCACTTGTTTGTATTACATTAGAATTCGTGTATATTCCAGGAATTTTATGAATCCACAAAGGATCAAATAATTACGTGCCATTTACGATGTGATGACATTTTTGATATCTCTTTATCAAATTTCGAGGATAATTTGTCTGTCGGGTTGTCAATGTCTGGGTCTGTGTAATAATTTTGGTGTGATTTGGTTGGAATTGTTTTCATAACGCAAAATGAAACGTAATTATCCCAGTCCAGTCCCAGTCATTTCATTTAAATTACATAGTTATATTTTCCAAATATAGAGGGTGTTGGTTGTTATTGTCGTGAAATGTTTGTGGGTTGATGGAAAGGGTTGCATGACAACGTAAGGGGAGGATTTATAAGGATTTAATATGAAATACTTTCGAATAGTAATAGTAACAATTTCTTATTGTGGTTTCTAGCAGTTTGAAGAATTTTTCATGGAAATGGAAAGGAAATTTCAATATTCGTGGTCAGACTCACAAAACTAATTGTTCAACCATAAATCGGCCTGTAGCCACTAGTGATGTGCGGTTCCGCGTATTTGGAGAACCGCTACTGGCGAGTCCGGTTCCGATAAGATCCGGGTATTTGGACCGATTCCGCTCCTCAGCAAATGCTGTCTCAAGAGGCTTCAGTGCATTATCTTATTACAAGAATATAAAATTTGATAAAAATACACATTTTCATACCCTCATCCAAAGGTTAGCACTTTTGATTCCTTTGGAACCGAGCCTTGTAATTTTACTGTTCTTTTCAAACCGTTTTTCCGTTCTTTTAGAAACGTTTTTCGGTCGTTTTGAAACCGTTTCCGGTTTCTTTGAACCCATTTTTCGGTTCTTTAAGAATCGTTTTTCGGTCTTTTTGGAACCGTTTTCGGTTCAAATGGACTCGTCTTTCGGTTCGTTTGAGACCGTTGTCGGTTCTTTTGGAACCATTATTCGGTTCTTGTAAGCACCGGTCCGGTCGGTTCTTGTAAAGAACCGATTCTGCAGAAACGGTTCCTCAATTCTGTTCATCACCAGTAGCCACCGAATTCCAGTTGCCACAACCGAATTGAGGTTGTCCCTTTTGAATTTAATACACACAACTTAAATTCGATTGAAGCAACCGCTAATAGCTTGCGACAACCTTTATAATGCGGTTGTTAGGTTAGGTTAGGTACACCTCGGGCTGACGAGACTAAGCTTTAGGGCCTCATTTAGTTCGCTTCAAAAAGCTCAAGAGCTTGATTACGCCTATCTGAGATAATTCTCCCAAGTCCCTAAGTAGGTAGGATCCCATAGTAGACATCCTCCTGCCGACTAGTGCTGGACACATGCAGAGAAGATGTTCAGTGGATTCTTTCACTCCCTCACCATATCAGCTTCTACACGTCGAAAAATCTGTCGTTTTTGTTGTTTGGATGCAAATAGAAAGTCTGTTTGGAGCTTGTCGCAAATATAATATACTTGTGTCGAAACACATTGTGTTTGCTATTCATTCAATGTTACTTGTTTGAGACACAATGATTAATATGTTATAATATATATTTATGTTTGCGATACAAATACAGCAGTGTTTGTTGCACTGTCTATGCTCTCTCGAGAGCAAGACAATAAAAGAGGGACAACGAGAGAGTCTATCTTGTAAGTGTGTGGATCTGTATTTTTACATTATTCTCTCAGTGAGTGAGTCACAGATATCCCTGAATGTGTGTGTAAATTGCAGATGAAGTGTTTCTTATTTTGCCTGAAGTATTGCGGGTTAGTTTCATTTATTCAGTCGTCTATGGGTCATCGGACAGAGGATATCAAAAGCTCTTGATCAGTGAAAAAAGAATAAACGAATACTCGGACGGTTAAATGGTTTGTGATGTTGTTTTCGTTTTTATGTATGTGTTGTGTATATATTTATAAGTGGTACCAAAGTGAGAAACGATTTTGAGGACAGAAGCTGCAAAGTGCAACAACGTGAAGCCCTTTGTCTGTCCGAGCCTTTACTGAGAAAATCGGAACGGCGGACCATTTGTGAAATAAGTGTAATAAAAAAAACACAAGTAATTAATCCACGCTTGGCTTGCATGAACTTGTTTTGTATATAATTATCTTGTTTGTCTACCAATTCATAGTGATAACCAACGCATAGCTGAAACCTTCTGAAAACAAAAACATCAGAGACAACAAAGAAAGGAGAAGCAAAAGAGCAGCAGATTCTCATTTCTTGAAAAAAAAGAACAAATAATGCATTCAATGCAAATAAATGTAAAAAGGGCCGTTGTAAATCTATTAATTTTTTGTAGTTTTTGTAATACATGTATATTGAAATCGAATAATAATTCGTTTATAAATATTATTATATTTGCGTGGAAAGTCGCATATGTTTCCACATAAGTATATGTAGGTATATGGATGTTTGGGATGAAGAACGCATATATTTCCACGTAAAAGCATACATGTTTGTCGGTAAACATGATACTGTTTGCATTTAAATACAAGTAAGTTTGGGACTTGCAAACATATGCATGTTTGAAGTGTGTTCCAAACATATACATCACTCCTGCAGAATATGTTTGGGAAAATATGTTAGAGAGGCCGTTATTTTTCAGCGTGTATGGACCATATTTGTGTTGAGTGTACACAATCTATGCTCCTCGTCGATCTCTCCTGCGTCATAATATAAGAGCGTTTTTGCTGGATATGCTTACAAGTCGCTAGGGGCATGTTAACACGCTTCAATTCCTGTGGAACCTGTAAGGTAGTTCCTAATCTGGCTAGCTCATCGGCTCTGCAGTTCCACGGAATGTCCCTTGGCATCCGCATGAGGTAAACGTGGAATATCGGCCATCTCGTTAAGAGATCTGCGACAGTACTGGACAGATGTTGAATTCAGGAATATTCATTCTAAGGACTTGATGACCGCCTGATCATCCGAGAAGACATCGACCACAATTATTGCTAGACTATTACCCCTCAGCTAACAGGGCAAATCCCTAATAACCAAAATGTTCACCTGATACACGCCAGAATACTCAAGTAGTCTACGACAAAGAGACAGTCTTAATTCCCTAGAATAGGTCCTATACCTCATTCGGTTATTTATGGGATTGGACGCTCCGTTTCAGAGTTACATACATATTTTTGTTTTACGATTTTTATATTATGGCGATTTTTTTGAAACCAAAAAGATATGTTACCTAATTTCAAACAATTTATCAAAAACCCTTAGGAATTCGCGAACATTTGAATTTTTTTCGATTGGATATTGGATATGTGAAATTTTTATACTTTCAATCAAACATGGGGTTGGTCTACCCTGGGTAAGCCATTACCCGGGTAATGTGTGCCATCGCTATAGGTAATGTGTAAAGACCACTAACACATTCGTTCCCCATGTGGAATGGGTAATTACTGGAGTGTTTGTATAACCGGTTTTCGGTTAATTGACTAATTAGCTTTTTCGGTTAATTTGTTTTCGGTTTCGCAGAATGTTAAGACCCGGTGAAACCGGTTAATTTTCGTTTTTATTTACGGTTTCTTTTCGGTTTGTACGATTTTCATGGAATATGTCTAAATTTTTGTAGAAAAATCAATACAAAATTACAATTTTATGTCCTGTTTCCTTTGCTCGTAAAAAGAATCATTAAATTTTCTTTGAAACAACACATCAGTTAATATTTTCCTGTGAAGATAAAAATTTTTATCTGAATTAGACTAGATTAGATTACAACCCTGAACACACTGCAATCGAAATCTAGTGTTTGGAGATTTAAATAAACATCTGTTTTTAAAATTAGTAATAAAATATTAATTTACTCGAAATCTCAAAATGAGTGATTCCTGTCGTAGTGTGAAGACAGTCTATGTTAGATTAGTTTGGCTTGAATTTAATTGGATTAAAGTGATTGAATTCACCTGAATTGAATTGAGGTGCATTGAATTGAATTGAAGGGAAATGAAGTGAAGTGAACTGAACTGAATTGAAGTGAAGTGACTTGAATTGAATTGATTGGATTGCATTGAATTGAATTGCATTGAATTAAATTGAATCCAATTGAATTGAATTTGATTTAACTGAATTGAATTGAATGGAGCTGAATTGAATTGAATTCCATTGATGTGAATTGAATTGAGTTGTATTGAGTTGAACTGAATTGAATTGAATTGAATTGAATTGTATTGAATTGAATTGAATTCCATTAATGTGAATTGAATTGAATCGATTTGAATTGAATTGAACTGAACTGAAATGAATTGAAATGAATCGAATTGAATTGAATTGAATTGAATTGGATTGAATTGAATTGAACTCAAATGAAATGAATTGAATTGAATTAAATTGAACTGAATTGAAATGAATTGGATTGAATTGAATTGCATTGATGTGAATTGAAGTGAATCGATTTGAATTGAATTGAATTGAATTGAATTGAATTGAATTGAATTGATTTGAGTTGAACTGAATTGAATTGTATTGAATTAAATTGAACTGATTTGAATTGAATTGAACTGAAATGAATTTGAAATGAATCGAATTGAATTGAATTGAATTGAATTGAACTCAAATGAAATGAATTGAATTGAATTAAATTGAACTGAATTGAATTGAATTGGATTGAATTGAATTGCGTTGATGTGAATTGAATTGAATCGATTTGAATTGTATTGAATTGAATTGAATTGCATTGATGTGAATAGAATTGAATCGATTTGAATTGAATTGAAATGAATTGAACTGAATTGAATAGGATTGAATTGAATTGAATTGGATTGGATTGAATTGAATTGCATTGATGTGAATTGAATTGAATCGATTTGAATTGAATTGAATTGAATTGAACTGAATTGAATTGGATTGATGTGATTTGAATTGAATTGAATTGAATTGCATTTATGTGAATTGTATTGAATCGATTTGAATTGAATTGAATTGAATTCAATTGAATTCAATTGAAAGGAATTTAAGTGAATTGAATTTAAATGAATTGAATTGTATTAAATTGAATTGAATGGAATTGAATTGAATTGATGTGATTTGAATTGAATTGAATTACATTGAATTGAATTGAATTTAACTGAATTGAGTTGAGTTGAATTGAATTTAAGTGGATCAAATTGAATTGAATTGAATTAAGTTGAGTTGAATTGAAATGAAATGAAACTAATTGAATTGATTTGAATTAAATTAGTTTAATTGATCCAATTGAATTGAATTGAATTTAATTTAAATGAATCCATCTGAATTGAATTGATTTAACTTGAATTGAATTGAAGTGATTTGAATTGAACTGAATTGAATAGAATTGGATTGGATTGAATTCGGTTGGATTGGATTGGATTGCATTGGATTGGATTGAATTCGATTGGATTGGATTGAATTGAATTGTATTGAATTGTATTGAATAGAATTGAATTGATTGGACTTGAATTAAATTGAGTTATATTGATTTATATTGAATTGAATTGAATATTCTTATTCTATCTCAATATTGGAATCATATTCCAATTTGAAGAAGTGTGCTTTAATATACAATTTTAAGTTTAATTTAAACTCCGATTAAACTTATTTAAATTTGATAATTATCAAATAATTATGTTTCTAATCATATTCGAATTAGAAATACATTTTCATTTAAGAAAAGCTTATAAAATAAAAATATTAATTATTTGCTCATTTAACTTGTTGAACTGTTATTCAAATTATAAAACCACCTTGAAATTAAAAAAAAAATGGCTTACAATCTTATGTAGAACTTATTCAATCTATAAAATTATAGATATAAAATAGATATCGTGTTATTTAGTTAAAAAATGCATTAATTGAAATAATTCGTTGTGAGATGGAAATCGATCGATTTAAATCGAATACGATTTGACATAATAATGATGTTTTTTGTGCAAGCAATAGAGATTAATTAATTTATTTGGCATTAAATAATGTACATATATGTAAAATATTTGTTCTCCAATGTTAGGAATTATGTCAACAAAATTCGTTTAAATTCGACTTGATAATCGTATTCGATTTTGACTCTATTTCTTTTTGTTTAAAAAATTCGAAAAAAATGGTTTCCCATTACATCCCATGAAGGTTTTGTGGAGAGCTTCATACAACTAGTGAACTGTGCGCTTGCTAATTTTTCACTCACTGATTGGGACGTAAAGTTTTACACCGGTTCCGAACGGTATTTTGAGAATCTTTTTCATAGCTAAGTACTAAGCGAGGTAACCGTCGTCGAAAGAAATGTATGGTGGTTAGAGCAGGGATCGAACCCACGCTCTCACGTTCAAGAACCGCACACACTCACCATTGCACCACCGAGATCCACAAAACCGGTTAAACTACGTCCAATAGTCGCTTTTCGGTTTATCCGACAATTACGTTTTTTAAAAAAGCGGCACACGGTTAATTGCAATAACGGAATCGGTTTTGAATACTCTAGTGATTACCCATCCCCCATGGCTATTTGTATGGTAACACTTGCCTATTACTAGGACTCCATAAGTGTGTACGATAATTGGATATTATGGCTCCGTCTGAAAGAATTTGTATTTTATTTTTGGCCTATTTTGCTATAATTTCGGATTTTTTTTGCTTTTCCCCGCTTCCGCCAATTTTACCAAATCATGTATATTTGAACACGTAAATTTTTGTAAATCATGGCTTATTTAATGTTTTGAAGAAAACAAATTAAAACTTTTTTGATAGGTTGATCAAATATTTTTTAAGGCAAATAATTATTTGTTGAAATCTCTACACAGGGGAAATACTTTTTCCCATATTTTGATTTGACAGCTGGTTGTACAGCAAAAAAAGGAACAAATAAATGCGCGTAGTGTGACCACAAAATCGACGCTGACATCGTTTGACACATTTGTAGCCAAACATATCTTCTTAAAGAGTTACGCTCATCGCTGATACACTGACTCTATCATACTTTTTTGAAAAAAAAACGAAAAAAAACGAGAAAAAACCAAAAAAAAAAACGAGATAAAAACGAAAAAAAAACCAAAAAAAACGAAAAAAAAACAAAAAAAAAACAAAAAAAAAACCAAAAAAAACGAAAAAAACAAAAAATTGCATAGATTGTTGTGCCACTCTTAGTTGGAAGATCCAATTGAGCTGCTTATTCTCTGTGCATGAAAGCTGACAAACGTGTAAATCATTCACACGTTTGTTGTAATAACAAACAACAACTATGTCCCTCTCATCTTACAGAATTACCTTTTATTAAAAATCGGTTAAAATTAAAGCATGTTTCGACGGGCGCCATAGGCGCGTTCCAATCCACTAGTTAAAATATATTTTCTTCAAATATGTGACCGTAGCTTTATGCTCCGTTTTGAGTGTAAGATCAATAGTTTGAACTTTAGTTTGATATAAATTTGATTAGGCGTCTGTAAAATGTCATTATCATCTTAAAGAAGTTACTAATCTATTCAATATCCCCCATTGTATATCAGTCCAAATTTATTCACACTTTTAAAATTGCGTCTTTATATTACTTTAAATAATGGAGAGATTTATTGTAGGATGTTTCTTTTATTATCACTATGTAGGGTATATTCAAGTCATTACGTTCACAATTTTATTTACGATCCACACATATTATTAAAAGAAATAAACTCCACATTTATACATATTTTTTTCTTATAATCATTCTATACTTTTAGGTGTCGGCTCACAAAACGTCTGTCTGATCATTTTATCCGCAAGAGCTTGTTGAGATTTTTCAATACGCGATGCGATAATGTGAAACTTCGACAGGTGAGGCATAAGTCAACTAAAAAACAACGTAAGGTGAGTTCAAAAGTCCACTAACATCATAAAATACTCACATAATTTGAGGCGTAAGCGTATGGCAAATGTTGGACTGTAGTTAAAGCCGTTGGTATAACCGCAGCTGTGGCTATTAATGGCGACGCCTTCAGTATGGGTGTTAGCGCCTCCACATAACCTGCATGCTTTGTACTAGCCGGAGCTTCAGCTGGTTGAGGATTTAATTCAGCTAGCAGAGGTGTTGAAATGGACAACGAAGCCACCAAACTTATGAGGGCAGTAAAGGTTATCTTTAATGAGATTTTAATTTACTGTAGATGTTAACAAATTGTTAAAATTTTTATTATTTATATTTTTTACTTACAATTTTTATCATTTTGCTGTGAGTGTTGTGTGATTTTGAGATATTTGTTGACTACTATTGTTAATCCTGTATGTGGGCCTCCTTTTATACCTTTGCTGAATGTTGCAGCTTAGATTTGCATTTCACTAAATCGAACCAGTTTAAAGTTTGTTATCTTAAAGTGCTGTCCTAAGGGAATAGATGTAACCGAAGAATTTGCATATTAACCCATTGGCGCACAGTAAAAAGTTTTGGTTTAATTTTAACACCGAGCCGGTGTGTATATATAACAATCCCAAAAAGGTGTTAAATGTATTCCATTATGGTATACTTATAAAGAGACAGTGAGAGAGAGAGTTTTGTTTTTGAGAGCATAAAAATAACACCAATATGTATTACGGTTTATTCTTTTTTGGTGTTAAAATAACACCAAATTGTTTATATTCAATACATAACTCGGAATTAATATAATACCCTATGGAATAGGTTTTACACCTATTAGGTGTTATTTTTAATACCCAACGGAATTAATTGTATTCTAAACGGGCGTTGCTTTTAATCTAGGCAGGGCTAAAATTAACACCCAATAGGTGTTATTTTCAATACCCAATGGAATATATAGTATACTAAACGGGTGTTAAACTAAAACTAACGGGTGTTAGTTTTAGCCTAGGAAGGGCTAAAATTAACACCCAATAGGTGTTATTTTCAATACCCAATGGAATATATGGTATACTAAACGGGTGTTGCTTTTAGCCTAGGAAGGGCTAAAATTAACACCCGTTTTATAAATTTTCACCGAAAATAAATTACAACTTTAATTTTGTGTTTAGTAATTTTTATTTTAATTTATATTTTATTTAAATATTTTAATAAAGTTTTTTTTAATATTAAATATTTTTATGTATTTTAATTTATATTTTATTTTAATTAATTTTTTTATAATCTTAAATATTTTTTATATAATAAACAAAAATTATATTGCTACTGCTCTATAACATCGGGTGTTAATAAATATTCTTTTGAATTAATATTATAACATTCATAAGATATAGTAAAAGCGATTTTTTTTTTAACAAATTACCTCTTCGAAACTTATTAAGCTGTTGACTGATTTACTTATTTTAGCTTTTTTCGTTTCTCGCCCAGCAGCAGTAGAAGGAAGCAATTTTAGCAGATTTAAAAACGGCAACACGTCAATGGCCCACTCAAAAGGATCTTCAAAACTTTGTCCGCCAGCCTCATTCGAAATTTCCTCTATAAACTGTATATATTTGCTCCAATTATTTAGGAGCTCGTTTGAATTTGTGCCGTAACGGAGCTCAAAATCGAATAAAATCTGTAAGGATAAAGATAATGAATTAAACAGTATGTTTTTGAACATTTTAAAATTTTTATTACCAACGACGAATCATATAAAAATATTGGAAAGGCCTCTAATATATTAATGTCAGCTGTACAATATCTGACACGTGCTTTCAGCGTTTGTTGCAGCTTTTCCTTTATTGTCCGCTCATCCTCAACTAAGCAATTTTTGAAAAAACTTAGGTCTTCTTGACTTATTGCAATGCTTTCGTTGTCACTTCCACTATCGCTTTCTAAGTTTTTTTCTTGTGATGGCGTCAACTTGCGGCGCTTCGAGTTGAAGTTTTTTAGCTTAGCAACTAAATAGCCACTATTAGTTGCCGGGTTAAAAAATAAATCCTAAACAATAACAAAAAAAAAGCATGTACACATTTCGAACTACAATCACACTTTGAATATAATATAATATGTACTTACAATGCCACCACAATTGCTGTTTTGAACTTTAAAACATGGAAACAAACTTACAATTGCTTCAGCTAACGCGACCTTATCTTCTCTATTTGGATAATTGCCACTTCGTTGGCGTAAAAAGTTTGTGGCCTCACGTACTAGACAACGTCGTGAACTATCGGTTAATGTTTTTTTGCTTTCATATTCATTTAGCAATGCACAGAAATCCCCATTTTTTATATAAGACTCTAATTCCTGCAATATTTGTTTGTTAATGAAATACTAATGGAATTAAACGATTTGTACTAACCTTCGTTAAATTGCCCTTGCTTGTTGCTTGAGATGTTTCGTCCAAGCAGAACTCTACAAAAAAACAGGCACAGCATCTGTACTGCGTAATTAGTTCAGGCAAGTCATCAAAATCAATTGGTACACCGTCGCGATCTTTAAATCCCAATGCTCTTCCTTCTATGTTAAGGTTAAGGTCTAGCTTATTTATAACTAAAGTGTAAAAAAAACTTTATTATAAAAGCATTTAATTTATAAAGCATTGAATTTATCAACACTTTGTTGAAATTGTTATTGCATTGGCAGTGAACTGATCACTTTCTGGCTCCGCAATCCGTACAATATGAAATTTTCCACCACTTTTTACTTTCAGAAACATTGTGAACTTGTTCATTAAACGACTTTGTTAGTTTTAAACCGCGTGGTTTAAAATACATAACTTTAACACCCTTATCGGTATTAATTATAAGCACGAGAGAGTTTTAATACTTTTTCTGGTGTTGTTTTTAAACCAAACCAAATAAGTTCTTGAGAGCACAACTTTACAGCTGTTTTTAATTCCTTACTAGGTGTTGTTTTTAAACTTGAAGGAATAAATTTAAGTCTTTTTTGGCATTAAAATAAAACCGAAACTATTAAAAGAAAACAACAAAAAAATCCAATGCCTGCTTTGGTGTTAATTTTAAACTAACAGGAATTCTTTTTTTCTCTCTTGAAAAAAAAATTGTTTTAAGAGAGAAATTTTAGTCTTTTTTGGCATTAAAATAAAACCGAAAGTATTAAAAGAAAAAAACAAAAAAAATCAATGCCTGCTTCGGTGTTATTTGTAAACTAATAGGAATTGTTTTTTTTCTCTAGAAAATATTTAATGACAAATTTCGTGTTGTTTCTATTCCAAATAGTCATTAAAAAACTCCTAAACATCTCTTGGTGTTAAAACAATTCCCACAAGTATTACAATTTATACCACTTGGTGTCAGATATAAACTCTTTCGGAATTAATTTCAAATTTAATTCCAAAGTAGTTTAGAATTAACACCGCAAAGTTTTAAAATTAAACCACGACTTTTTACTGTGCGGGGGTTAAGAATAATTAAAAACCATGCAAAAATAGGCGCTATACGGTGGAGAAGCTTTCGTTATAAAGTATATCAAAATTTTAAAAAATTTACATGTTCTTTTTCAGTATTTTTTTCAAAAGCATCCAAGCTTTATACGGCGTTTACACCAAACAAGATAAACGCATTTCGATTAACGTTTTTCCGCGCTAACCCAGGAGATTACTCATACAATTTTACATTTTGATGCAACACTGTTAGTTACTACAAAAAATGCACCCATACTAAAAACATACACAAAAAATCAACTGTTTGACAGACGGAAGCCGGTCGAAAAATTGTCAACGCTTCGCCGCCACCAAAACTTTTTTGAAGCTCACGTCGTCGCTGATATAAATGGCTCTTATTGGTTGAAACTGTTTTATCGACTGGCCCGATTTGACCCACTGATCCAATTTTAGTTATTTCTAAAACTTCCCACATTTAACATAAGTGGCAAAACCAATCGCCGGCAACTTAATTTTTCTGTTGTGACGCCGTTATCGATAATTTTGTCTCAGCGCGGAGTTTGTCTACGCATGGAGTTGCCACCAGTAATGTCAATTTAATCTCAAATTGGGTGGTGTTAATGGCAAAGATTGGAGAACAAGGATATGGCTAACCTATCCGCGAAAAACGTCGGTGTAAATACTTTATTAATGTTGCTGCTATAGACCCTGGCTATAATGTTGCGTTGACCATGAAAAACTGGTATCAGAAGTCATTCTAGACGGAAAACGAGAAACTCTCAACTTCACAAATTTCAGCAGACGTCATCCAACGGACTATTTGTAAAGTGTCAAAATTCATAACAATCCATAGCATTCCAAAAACTAGAAGGGAGTTAATATATTTTGAAGACTGCTTGAGTTATAGACCTAAAAAACTTTTCCTAACGTCAAAAAACAAATGGCACTACATAGGAATGGTCAAAATCAATCGGGAGTTTTAACAAAGGTTTATTCAAAATTCAGAGCTGTGCTAAAATCTATTGATGATTGTATCAGTTGCAGACTTAAAATCTTTTCTTAACCTCGAAAAGAATCTATTTACACGCAGAAATATCTGTCCGGTTTTGGTGTTTGGATGCAAACATAACGTATTTATAGCTTGTCGCAAATATAGTGTACTCGTGTCCAAACACATTGTGTTTGCTACTCAATATAAAATGTTTGTGACACAATGATTAGTAGGTTATAATATGTATATGTATTTGTGACCCAATTGCGGCTTTGATTCTTGAAAACTGCTGAAAGCAAAACCGTGACAAACAACAAAGAAATGAAAAACAAAAGCAATATCTTCAATTCATGAAATCATTGCTGGCAAACATGTACATTAGGGTGTACCAAAAATTTTTTCTTTTTCGATTTTTATAGTTGCTCAAGTTTGATTGGAAAGCTTATTGGCTAAAGTATTTTTGAGATTTTTTCAGATTTTTCGGAAGAGATTTAGAGGTCGCACAAGTCGAATTTCCCCAAAAAATCGGGTATTCCGGATTTTTTGATACAGTTTGTTAGTAACGCTTTATAGCTTTTAAAATTCCTATGCAACTTTAAAAACAATAATGATGCACTTTAAAAGACGTATAAATTCCAAGCAATTTTGTAGGAAATAATTTTTAATTTGCTGTTACTGTTCCAGAGTTATACCATTTCAAAGCCTTAAACTCATGGTATGAACCTAAAAATATTATAAACTCTGCTATTTTTGCATCGAATTTGCATTAAATTTCTATGAAAATTTGAAACACTAATGATGCACTTTAAAAGATGGGTAAATTCCAAACAATTTTGTGAAAATTTTAAAAAAATTTTTTATTTTATTTTTTAAAAAAAATTTTCACAAAATTGTTTGGAATTTACCCATCTTTTAAAGTGTATCGTTAGTATTTTAAATTTTCATAGAAATTTAAAGCAAATCCGATGCAAAAATAGCAAATAGATTATAATACAATTAGTTTCATACAATGGGTAAAAGGCTTTAAAATGGTATAACTCTGGAACAGTAACCGCAAATGCAAAATCTTTTTCTATAAAATTTCTTGGAATTTTTACGTCTTTTAAAGTGCATCATTAGTTTTTTACATTTCCATAGGAATTTTGAAAGATCTAAAGCGTTAGTTACAAAATTTATCCAAAATTTACGAAAAAATGTAATACATTGTATCTTATTGAGCAAAATCATTGCCAAAACTGGTGGTTTATGAATACACAATAAAAGTTTGGACGTTTTTCTTTAAAAATCTTCACTTATAAACTAAGAAAAACGTGGTTATTGACCGAGTTTTAAGTAAAATTCAAAAAATGTCCGGAATATCCAATTTTTGGGAGAAATTTGACTTGTGCGACAACTCCCAAAAAATCTGAAAAAAAGCTCAAAACTATTTTACCCTATAAGCTTTCAAATAAAGCTTGAGCAAAACAATTTTTTACTGATGGGACACCCTAATGTACATGGTTCCTGCAAAGGTTTGATGGGTCGATTTTTTCTACGTGTATGTATGAAAACTGTGTCTATTTAAATTTCTGCTTATTGGAAATAATTTTACATGAAATCCATCTCATCGAAATATGGTGACCAACGAATATTTTATAATGTGAAAAATATGCTAGGGTGGCCAATATTTAAATGGCTGTACATTTTAAATCGATAATTATATTTTATTTGTTTTCCCCAGAGAAGGTGGTAAATTTGCTCAGTTATCATCTGCATACCTTTCTTCTTGTTTTAATACCATTTGTCATGTGGTTTAAGAAAATGAAAAAAAAAATATTAAAAAATATTTCTATATTAAAATATTTCTTGCAGTGTATCTCAGTAGATACTAAAGATGTAACAAATAATTTGACACATATTGATACTCTTACGTAAGTTCTAAGTTCTCACTTGTAAGTTTTTTTTAAAGGCCAACTAAAGGGGCTTCCAATAAGTGCGGGTAGAGTTTTACAGTTCATGGCGGTTATATTGTTTTATATAACCAGCTTTTAATTTTTAGGGCAATAAAGACAGATCATCATGGAAGGCTACAGCGTCGAGCAACACGTACAGAGTGGTCAAGGGCCTTACAAAACATGGATAACAAATTTCTCCAACAGGCTCGATCTTCAGCGTTGCTCCTTAAGTTGGTAACACCAAGCACTCCCACGCATTCTTCCACTTGGTCTTTCCACCGAAGTCTTGGTCGTCCTATATTTCAATGTCCTTCGAATATCTTTCGCACTGGTTCATTCTGATCCTTTCCATTGACATGGCCCAGCCAGCTTAAACGCGTTATTTTGATACGCATACTTACGTCGATGTCTGGATACAGGCTATCAGCTCGTGGTTCATACTTCGTCCATACTCGCCAATTTTTATTAAACTTATATGATTATGTATTTCGCAGACCAGTTTTCTCTCCAAGACGGAGCAGTTTCTCTCGAAGACTCCCATAAATGTTTCATCAGCATGCAATATAACACAGAATTCTGCGCCTTAACGCAATATAGGTTGTAAAGAGTCTGATATAGTTGGTTGTTCGTTTCTCGAGACGTCACCTTATCTCTTAGGAGATTGTTTAGACCGAAATAGCACATGTTTCCAAGCACAATTCTCCGTTTGACTTCTAGGCTATAGCTTTTATTGACGTCAAATCCCAGGCAAATTGATTCTTCAACTGTCGTACCGCCGTTTCGTTTTCAACAGTTGTCAACAAACAAGACCACATTTGGGCCACAAAAGCATATATTATAACCTATTAATCATTGTGCCGTAAACATGTTATATTGAATAGCAAACACAATGTGTTTGTACGCAAGTATACAATAATTTCGACACGCTACAAACACGTTATATTTGCATCCAAACACCAACAAAAAGAAACGTTTTTCAGCGTGTCGTATGATTCGAGTAGGTAATATCGATTCGGATCACCACCTGGTTGCAGCAAAGTCCCGCACAAGGCCTGATTCAGTTGCAACAGACGAATTCAATGGCGCTACAACATCTTTCCAAACAATTAGTTCTGCGAATTGTCCTGTATGATTGTAAAATTAGCTTTGTTTCTGCAGAAGGTGCCGGAATTGAGGGTACAGGAAATGGACATGGATTTCATTCTTGAAAGGACGTCGAAGAAATACAATATATTTCGAGTCGTATGAGTCATGTAATCCTGCTATAGTGATATATCGTTTCCCAAGTTCTGGGCCATAATTAATGGATACTTTAGATGTTGTGGCCGTCAGTGGTGCAATGGTAGTGTACGCGGCTCTTGTACATGCGAACGGTGGTTCGATCCCTGTGATTTTGACGGCGTTCACCTCGCTTAGTGACGGGGACACATGAAACAGCTTCTCAAAAACACCGTTCGGAACCGGTGTAAAACTGTAGGGCCCAATCGATGAGTACAAAACTAGGTCGCGCCCAGCTCACTGGTTTTGAGAAGCTCTCCCGTGGAATTGTAATGGGAACCATTTTTTTACATTTTAAAAAGACAGTTATGGATCATTGGTCTTTATTTGTGGTGTTCATTCGCTTCACGTTTTCTGTCATCTACCTGTCTCTCTCTCTGTTGAAGTTAGTTACAATTTTAGGTAGTCCCTAAAGGATTAACTGCATTGACAATCCCTGTTCTAGAGACATGAAATATCATGGCTTAAAGATCTTTAACGGTTTGATGTTAAGTGTTCTCTCTAGTACTCGAATGTCTGCTATAGATTTATTGTGATGTTTATTTTTAGTTACAAAACCAGATTTCTTCCTTCGTTTATCAAAAGCCGTTGCTCATGTTGCATGCAACACTGAAGGAGGTACAAGTCGAGCTGATTGCTTATAGAATCATTTAGAGAACCTTTTTATGTCTTCGCGAATGCAGCTAGCATGTGTTCAAAATAGCTGACAGCGTATTCAAAAATGCTAATGTTTTGATCAGGTTAATTACTTTGAAAAAAATAAAGAATCGAATGTCGACGAACTCTATTCAATGCATTTTAATATCGACTGTCCAGACTTGTGACTTGTAACATCAACCTACGCGGTTCGTTTTGAAATGCCCATAATTATGTTTGTTTACTTGAGTTAACAGAGTTCAACAACTGATTCGCCCTTTATTTCCATATCGCTTACAATGTGTTGTTTATACACCTGGATAACTGAGAGAAGCTGCACTCTTTTGTAACACTCAGACACACTAGCAACATTTTAAATGTAAATTTTCCAATACGAATTCAAACAATCATTTATTTTGATTATGCCTTCGTACAATTGACGATGATGATGATGATGATGACGAAGATTTCAATGATGTCGATGATGCTGCTGTAAGACTTCATTGCAATGAACTCATTATTGTGACCGGTGACGTACAGCACCACCAATCATGCAGCATTGTTCCTTTGGTTGATTGCAGCGATAACCATGTAGGGCCTAAATGAGGTATATCATCAGGTAAAACTTGCCACCTTCTTACTGTGTTAACTTGTTTACCTACACGTGTTACCCCCTGACCATCCTGCTTCATTGGGTTATCAGGATTTTGTAATATAAAATGTGAGTTATAAATTCTTATTGTTTCACATGGGGATGATTTATTTTCATTTAGGTGATTTACCTAATCACCAATGGAAAATGTTTACTCGATGATAACCCAAATTGACCTCGTTAGCCTTGAACATTGAACTGGTTTATTTGTGTAATTCATCTATTTGATGGATATATTTGCGAACTTGATCAGTGTTAATAACAATTTCATATGGCCTCTTTTGACGCTATTAATGTGGGGTTTTGTATTGTCAATGGAAACCAATGAATTTTGGTAGCAGTTAGAGAAAAACAAGTAAAAGTGTTAAATTCGGCTGTGCCGAATCTTTGATACCCTCCACCTTAGTGTTAACTAGCAAAATATTAAATTTTAAAAAGGACATTTTTTAAGAAAATGTACTTTTTTAAAAAAAATAAAAATAAGTTACTTGTTCACAAATGCAATTACTTGTTCGCAAATGCTCACATGTGCCGGATGCTCACAAATGCTCACAATGCTCACAACTGCATTGCTCACAATGCTCAAATGCTCACATTGAAAATGTACTTTGAAATGTACTTAATGTACTTTGAAATGCACTTTGAAATGTACTTAAGAAATGTACTTAAGATATGTACTTAAGAAATGTACATTTATTAAGTACTTAAGAAGAAATGTACTTAAAAAGAAATGTACTTAAGAAATGTACTTAAGAAAGAAATGTACTTAAGAAATGTACTTAAGAAATGTACTTAAGAAATGTACTTAATGAAATGTACTTAAGAAATGTACTTTGAAATGTACTTAATCTACTTTGAAATGTACTTAAGAAATGTACTTTTTTTTTAAGAAAATCTACTTTTTTAAAAAAAATAAAAATAAGTTACTTGTTCACAAATAAAATAAAAAGCATTTTTTAAAAATAAAAAAGCATTTTTTGAAGAACGGTTAAAAAAAAAACAAGCTGCAAAATATTTTTTAAAAATAAAAAAGCATTTTTTGAAGAACTATTAAAAAAAAAACCAGCTGGGACGAGAGTTGAACCAACAACCCTCAGACTCCAACGCGCAACCCTTTACCCATCAGGCCACAGCGACCTTAGATGAAGTGTGACAAAATTCATATAAATGTATGAACACATGAAAGTACATCTAAACATTCTAAAGTACTTACCTATTATAAAGACCAACAAAGATTTTCAACATGGAAATTCACCACACGGCAAAAGGAGTAGTTTAGTATAAAACTACAAAAATTAATGTGAAAATTTAATGAGTTTTTTTTACATTTCCAATCATAAAATTTTTTCCAATGGACCAATTTCGCTGATTTTCAATACCAAACTGCTCAGGAATACGTGGAACATTCTGGCCAAAAATCAAACCGCGTTATCGCCGATTGAAGTCTGAGAATGTTTTCAACAGACGGACAGACGGACATGGCTATATCGACTCCGGTTGTTATAAGGATCATGAATATATTTACTTTATGGGGTCGCAAAGCCTTATTTCTATATGTTACAATCAGAATGACAAACTGATATATACCCTCTATCACTTACAGTGGAGGGTATAACAAACACCCTGCAATGTTTTGGTGTAGCAACAAAATTACACTGGGGAAAATATAAATTCAATTAAGTGAGTTTTAAGTTCATACTACACAGTCAAGATGAAGCCATTCCTGTGATCTCTTCAACATGTTTTTGGAAGTAATAAAACGACATATTCTCTCCAACATGCCTAAACCGTAATAAAGGGGGTTCCAGTATGAGTGTACTTTTTCATTTTAAAAAAAGGACGTATTTATTGCGGTAGTTGTGTTTTTTTTTATTGAATTGTAAGATTAGTTAATTACGGTTTGGAAGCTGTCTATATAGAGGGGAGAATACACGCTGAAAAAACGGCCTATATAACATATTCTCCTAAACATATTCTGCAGGAACCATGTATATGTTTGGAACACCCTTCAAACATTTATATGTTTACAAGTTCCAAACTCAGGTGTATTTAAATGCAAACATTAGCATGTTTACTGACACATATGCATGCTTTTATGTGGAAACATATGCGTACTTCATTCCAAACCTCCATATACTTACGTGGAAACATATGCGTATTTTCTCCCAAACATAATAATATTTAGAAACGAATTATTCTTTCTTTCTTT
Organism: Phaonia tiefii; assembly: GCA_963931995.1. Lineage (NCBI taxonomy): Eukaryota > Metazoa > Arthropoda > Insecta > Diptera > Muscidae > Phaonia > Phaonia tiefii. Next base: position 43,647,371 of record OZ008369.1, read on the forward strand.
ATTTATTATAATTAATTTTATCATTTACATTTACTTATATAAATAATTAATACAAAAAATTGAAAGATTTAAATGAATGTTTGGGTTTCCTGCTCTGTTGTTTCTCCTTTCTTTGTTGTCTCACCGTTTTTGTCTTCAGAAGGTTTCAACTATGCGTTGGTACACGAACAATATACTTATATGCAAATCTACTTCATGCAAGACAAGCGTGTATTAATTACTTGTGTTTTTCTTTTTTATATTTCAAAAATGGTCCGCCATTCCGATTTTTTTGTATTAATTACTTGTGTATTTCTTTTTTATATTTCAAAAATGGTCCGCCATTCCGATTTTTTCAGTAGAGGCTCGGACAGAAAAAGGGATTCATGTTGTTGCCCTCTCTAGTTTCTTTCCCCAAAATCGTTTCCCTAATTGGTGGCACACATAAATATATCCGAAACATACACAAAACCCAAAGCAACTTAATCGTCCGAGCATTTGTTTATTCTTTTTTCATTGATCAAGAGCTTTTGATATCTGTCCGATGAACCATTGACGACTGAATACATGAAATAAAAACGCAATACATCACGCACATTCAGGAATATTTATGAATCAATCACTGAGAAAAATAATACAAAAATACAGATACACACTTACAAGGTATACACACTCGTTTCGCCTCTTCTATTCTCTTGCTCTCGAGAGAGCACAAACAGTGCAACAAACACGGCTGTATTTGTATCACAAACACAGAAATATTTGGGTCGCAAACACATATGTTATAACATATTAATCACTGTGTCTCAAATATGTCATATTGAATAGCAAACACAATGTGGTTGGACATCGCGATAAGCTCCAAACACACTTTATATTTCCATCCAAACAACAAAAAACGACAGATTTTTCAGCGTGTATGCTTCGTCTGCGATGCAGGAGGAAGCATTCTGCGCTAATACTTTAGTGAGTTCACTTGGATTGGTTGTGGCTACCCCGAGTAACTGCAGCTTTCTGATATTCTGTATGTTTACATTTTCTCCACTCTCGTGGTTTTTCGAACGGTCTACACGCTGAAAAATCTGTATTTTGTTGTTGTTTGGATGCTAATATAACCTGTTTGTAGCCTGTCGCAAATATAATGTACTTGTGTCCAAACACATTGTGTTTGCTATCTAATATTACATGTTTGAGATACAATGAGTAATTGGTTATATTAGATGGTCTCAGTAAGAATGCACTTTTTCATTTTAAAATAAAAGCACGTATTTTTTGAGATAGTTGTGATTTTTTTTATTGGATTGTAAAGAAGACATGTTGCGATTAAGTATGGAATAAAATATCCGTCAAATGGCCCCCACGGCTCTGATGACAGGCTATTACTCCTTTCATGAAATTTTCCATGACTTTTGGAACGACGTACCTTATCGTACGTTGCGGAATGGGGGCTAAATGAAAAAAAATTAAACAACTTTTATTTACAACCCACTATTATCAACTATATTGTTAACTTTTGCTTTGGTTTGTGTCTAGACTAACTTATGTTGGGAAATTCCTTGTTTAATAGGAAGTTTTCTAGGTGGAGCCTGTAACCAATATTTAGTATATATTGTAGTTTTGAACCCAATAAAAATTAAATTTAGAAAGCCAAAGTGAAAAATGTTTAGAAAGAGAACATTTTCTTAAATAAGTGCCTTTTCATAAAATAGTAAATTTTCTCAAAAAAAAAAATACCTATTCATATTCTTAAACAAAGTACATTTTCGTAAAAAAAAAATACATTATCTTAAAGAAGCACCTTTGAATAAGTTGTGATTTATCCGACCTTTCGTATTATATTGAAAAATTAAATTGTTCGAGCGTTTGGTTGTATTTTTAATTAATTTTATTCTTCGATATTTTGCTACCCTTTGGGTAGAATTGTCAGGAAGATAAACACACTTATTAATTAGAACCGAAAAGAATTGTAGAATTAATAATTGTGTTTATCTTCCTGACGATGCTACCCAAAGGGTAGCGAAATATCGAAGTTATTCTTAATTAAAAATACGACCAAACTCTCGAACAATTTAATTTTTGAATAGAAGTATCTTTGCTTGTAAAAAGTAAATTTTCTTACAAGAAGTATTTTTTCTTAAGAAAAGTAATTTTTTCCAAAATATGTACCTTTTCTTAAAAAAGTAAATTTTTTTACAACAAATTGCCTGTTCTTAAAAGACTAAATTTTCTTTAAAGTGAACCTTCTTTGTGAAACAAACTAACTCTTCTTGAGATAAGTACCTACTCTTAAAAATTTACCTATTCTTTAAAAAAAAGGACCAATTCTAAAAAAAATTCCCGTTTCTCAAAAAAACTTTTTCTTCAAAAACATACCTTCTCTTAAAAAAAATAAATTTTCTTACAAAAATTTCTTTTCTTAAAAGTACCTTTTCTTAAACATAAAATAATACAATTTCTTTTCTTTTCTTGAGATAAGAAACCTTTCTGAAAATAAGTACATTTTCTTAAAAAAAATACCTTTTCCTAAAAAGAGTAGCACTTCTTTAAAAAGTACCTGTTCTTAAAAAAGGTACTTCTTTGTAAAAAAAATCATACTCTTATGGCTTTTTTTTTACAGAAAGTACTTAAAAGTCTTAAAAATAGTACATTTTCTTAGAAAAAACAGTAGCTTTTAATAAAAGAAGTACCTCTCTTTAAAAAATGACATTTTCGGGAAAATATAATACATATTCTTACAAAAAGGACCTAAAAATATCCTTTTTTTTTTTAAAAAAATACATTGTATAAAAAAAAAAATTTTTTCTTAAAAAAAGTTTATCATTTGACAAAAAGTATCTTTTCCTAAAGATCCATTTAAATTGTCGTATTTTTCAACGGGCGCCTTAGGTATGTTGGAACTAACTAGTACATAATGTATAGCGAAAGGAACTTCCTTCCAAGCGGGTGTCCCCTGACACCTCATGTGATTTTTTTAGAAGGATGTGGCTGTATCTCACCGATGACGCGTCGGATCTCGGAATTAAGCACAGGATTTGTTTATGGTTTATTCACATAAAGCCGAGATTTCATAAAACCCAAAATAAAGAAATCGCACGGCGTTAAATCGCATGATCTTGGTGGCCAGTTGACACCAGAATTTCTTGAGATAATTTGTTCTGGATATCGTTGCTCCAATAAATCCATTGTTTAATGCGCGGTGTGACAGCTGGCGCCATATTGCTGAAACCACATGTCGTCCAGTTGAGGCCACAATAACTCCGTTATCATGTTCCTGTAACGAATGGCGTTCACAGTCACTGCAATTTAGGTCTCACCTTTAAAAAAGTAAGGCCCAATCACGCCGTCTGACTAAAAGCCGCACCAGACAGTTGCTCTTTGTGGATACATTTGTTTCTCATGAATCCATGACGATTTTCGGAGCCACAAATTCGACAATTTTGTGTATTCACGAAGCTATTCAGTTGGAAATACTCTTCATGGGAGAAGATGGCTTCTTTTTTGAAAAATTGGCATCGACTTCACTTTGCTCCATTAGCCATTGAACTTATTGCCGGCGCTTTCCATGGTCCGCTGGTTTGAGCTCCTGACTAAGCTGAATATGGTATCCACGTAGGTGGAGGTGTTTTGGCAAAATTCGGTGGGTAGTTCATCGTGAAATTTGAAATTGTTGAGAACGATGCCAAATTCATGTTTTCATGGTTCACTCTCGTTTACAGAAGCAATGTTTTCAAGAGACCGACCGCTAAGTTGACACAAAGGAGTCTTACTGTTCATAACCGATCCAGTTTCTTAACAAATTTCTTGGCCACACTTCGAATGGTTGACACATTAGGTGCACTTGCTCGTCTGAAAATTCTTCGAAGGTTGCGAGCGGTCTCAGCATAACTTTCCAAATTTTTTTAATAAGTTTTTACAATTATAACGCGCTGTTCTTTCGTACATGGGACTGTCCTAGGAGGTGGAAAGTTTCTGATAGCCATTCACTTGGGAGTGGCCAGAAATTATTCCTTCATTGGGCAGTCCAAGCAGCTCACTACTTCCACGCAGTATGTCCTGGACAATGGCTTATCGGAAACCTCCGTTAGCTAGCTAAAGTCAGAAGGCGAAACGAATGAGCAGCCTAATTGGTAATGCGATTACTGATACGTCTCAGGATTATTAGGTGGCCCTGTCACTGAAGCTCTTCGAAGTAGTCGACATATTCTTCTGTCCTTTGAAGGCGGATGAGGCAATACTCCTTGCCAAAGGCGGATCAAAATTTAAGAAACCAAAACCCAGTTTCGACACACTGCATTCTGGTCAACATCTGATCCATAATGGGCGGCTGAAACATAATCATCCTGGCAGTAGGTAAAATGCAAGCCACGGTGGGCCGGGTTTGCCTCCCGCCACCTTTATATAGGCAATGAAACTACACAGTGAAAAAATAATGAACAAAGAAACTAATTGTTGTCAATTGTCCTAATTGTTGACGACCCTCGCAAACGTTATAAGGTTTTATCCATCGCGTATAAGGTCTTATCGGGCGTATTATGTGAAAGACTAAAACCAATTATTGAAAACCTGATTGGACCTTATCAGTGTGGTTTTAGACCAGGCAAGTCCACGACTGACCCACGAAAAGCAAACCGATACACACCACCTTTTTGTCGATTACAAAGCTGCTTTCGATAGCCCCATACGGGGAAAACTGTACGAAGCTATGTCTGAACTTGGTATTCCGGCAAAACTAATCCGCCTCTGTAGAATGACGCTAACCAACATCAAATCAGCAGTGCAAATGGGGAAAGACCTCACTCAACCATTCTGTACTAAGCGAAGACTGAGACAAGGCGACACAAGTTCGTGCAATCTCTTCAACATCTTAATGGAGATAATAATGAGAAAAGCTGCAGTAAATACGAACAAGACCATCGACACACGAAAAGCCATATGTTTCTGGCATATGCTGACGACATAGACATCATTAGGCGAAATTTGCGAGAGGTTACTGGAGTATTTTGGAGAACCGTATTTTGGAGAATCGATAAAGAATCAGCGAAGGTGGGTCTTGCTGTTAATGAGGGTAAGACAGAATTGATGGTGTCAACGAGTAGAGAAACCTCTCGACTTGGTCCGCACTTGAACGTTGACAACCGATTTAATTTTGAAGTGGTAGATGAATTTGTGTACCTTGGATCTGCCGTGAACAAGGGCAACAGCATCAGCCTGGAGATAAATAGGAGAATTGTTCTTGCAAATAGATGGTATTTGGGGCAGTTTAGGAACAAAGCCCTCTCTCGACGGACAAAAATCCAGCTATATCAGACTCTCATTTTACCTGTCTTGACATATGGCTCCGAAACTTGGTTCATATCGCAAGCAGATGAAAAACACCTGGGAGCATTCGAGAGACAAATTCCTCGTAAAATATATGGTCCTGTTGGGGAAAACTGCGAGTACGGACGTCGCAGGAACCAAGAGCTATATAATCTATATCCTGACGTGGACACAGCTAGGTGAATCAAATTAGGTCAATTGCGTTGGCTAGGCCATGTTATCAGAATGGATGAAGATGAGCCAGCGCGATAGGTTTTCGACAACGTACCCGATGGAAGCAGGAAAAGAGGATGACCAAGAAAAGAGGATGATCAACACTCTGCAGGAAAAGAGGATGACCAAGACTCTGCCACGACTCTGCTGGAAAGACAGAAGAATCCCTCCGTGGAGAGAAAAGGCGAAGGATAGAGCCAGTTGGAGGAATATGTTGAGAAGTGTTTAATTCAATTGTTTAATTAATATGTGTAAGACATCTGACCTCATGAGGTTCTAAAATCGTCAATCAAATAGTAAAATAAAAATCCATCACAGTCCCATAGTATTCATAAAGTCTGTCCTTATTTATACTTTATGTATAAAGGGTTTTTCAATAAGAGCGCTACAAAATTTTTTTTTAAAAATAAAACACAACCGGTTTTAGATACCAATGAAATTCTTTATTCCTGTGAAAGTACGTTCGATGCCATTATGTATGGAACTCGATTTCTTTTGCATGGCCACCACGGGCACGCTTGCAGAAGTCCAGACGCTGAACCCAATTTTCGGCGGTTTTCAAGCATAGATCGGCCGAAACTGCTGCAATTTCACGTTCGATATTCGTACGAAGTTCTTCAGTCGTCGCTGGCTTGTTAGCATAGACCATAGACTTGACGTAGCCCCACAGGAAATAATCTAACGGCGTCAAATCGCACGATCGAGGCGCCCAATCGACTGGGCCATTTCATGAGATAACACGTTCACCAAACTTGGTTTCCAATAAATTGATTGTGGCATTCGCTGTGTGGCTTGTGGCGCCGTCGGTTATATGTTCGGTTATCATTGAACGGTAGCGATTCGCATTCACAGTAATGTGCCGGTCTTCATCATCACGGAAGAAGTACGGCCCAATGACGCCGCCGGCCCATAAACCGCACCAAACCGTAATTTTTTCGGGATGCAATGATGACTCATGGATTACGTGTGGATTGCTGTCTGACCAATAACGCATATTTTGCTTATTGACGAAGACATTCGCTGAAGATGATTTTCCGATGAAAATCCGAATCATTTTCAAGTTGTTGCTCAGTCCAATTCACTGACTCCAAATTTCGGTAGTAAATTTTAATAATTTCGACTCGTTGTTGGCTCGTATATCTTTCCATGATGAAATGGCAAACCTTACTGAAGAGAAATGTCAAAAGAGCGGGAAAAAATATGGCGTCGTTTGCTGTCCCTATCGATTTACTTTTGTAGCGTCTCTGTTGGAAAACCCGTTACTATGTGGACTCTGCACCAACAATTTGAATGGCTAACAAGAGGTTTGCCGAATTCCTCTGTCGTCTACCAGCACAAGCCGCGCCGAACATTCAGTTCGCCCTGAAATCTTTGAATATAATTCATGGAATGAAAGTGCATGAGTCATATCAAGATTTGGTCGTAAAAAGGCTATCGGCACGATGGGTGCTGCGATTACTCACAGTCGATTATAACCACAACCATGTGACCACTTGAAGAAGTGTTTAGTGATGTTCAGCCGCAATATGAAGGAGTTTCTGCGCCGTTTCGTAAATGAGAACGAAGCGTGGATACTACACACACACACACCAGACACCAAGGAACAGTCAAAAGAGTGGACTTCTCTGGGTGAACATGTACCAAGGTGGGCCTATCTACCAACCATGTCATGGCGACACTTAATTGGGTTGTGTAGTAAAAATTTAGCCTTTTATGGTTTTTAGAATAACTTTTAAATAGCATTCCCATGGATTCCCGTGAAATGAATTGTGCGCTATTGATCTGTGTAATGTCCACTTTAGATGGAAAAAAATTAGCTGCAATTATTTACCGTTAAACTTTTTATATATGTACATATATAGATAACATACCCATAACACGGAGAAAACTGTATAATGTGTGGATTGCCGAAATGGAAAGCAAAGAAAGGCTAGAAGTTTTCATTAGTTATTTTCTTGCTAAGAGTAGGTTACAGAAATCTAAAACAGAAGATATTGCAATAAAGTTAAGTTAGCTGTATGCTGTATGTTAAGTTATGTATACACACTCGCTGTATGCATAGACATTGAGGGAGCGGTCAATAATGTCCGGACCGAAACACTTATCCAATCCTTAGACCAGTTTAGGGTGGACCGGGCATTAAAAGACTGGATCAACCATATGCTAAGGAATAGATGGATAAACTGTGGTTCCCATGATGTAAATATTAGAGACAGAGTACAACGTGGAACCCCACAGGGAGGGATTATATCACCACTCACCACACACAGTCTCCTAAGGAAACTTACCGACGAAGGACCTAAACCAATTTGCTACGCAGATGACGTTGTAATACTTCTTAAGGGAAAGAACCCAAACCAATTATGCAGAGAGGCCGAGAGGGCACTGAGTATAGCGTATGAATGGCACAGCCAAGGGGCTTAAATGTAAACCCGAACAAAACGGAAATATGTCTATTCACAAGGAAGACGAAAATCTCAGATTATGAAGAGCCACGACTCTTGGGAAAGACGATTAAAATATCCGATAAGGTTAAATACTTAGGAGTAATCTTAGATCGGAAACTGAATTGGAAGCACCACATAGAGGAAAGGGCTAATAAGGCCTACAGATGCTGGTCGCTATGCAGAAGGGCTATAGGGTCCAAATGGGGCCTCAAACCGACTATGACACACTGGCTCTACAGAAGCGTAATCAGGCCTGTACTAACATACGCTTCTGTAGTATGGTGGACGGCAGTTGAGAGGAAATGTAACATCGCAATACTGCAGAGGGTTCAGAGAATGTGCTGCATTGGTATCAGCGGTGCAATAAGGACAACCTCGGCAAGAGCCATGGAGACTATTTTATGTATCCAGCCAATTAAGATTAGAATCAAATACGAGGCTGCCCTTGCGGCAAAACGCCTACAAGCTAAAGGTGAATGGATCAACAGGGATCTCACGTCAAAACACCAACGGATAACTGGGGCCTTAGTCGGGTACACGCAAGATACGAGTGAATCTGACCGAATACCCGAGATAAGGGTTAAGGCGAACTGCGTGACCCTAACGCCAACTAGAGACGCCTGGCAGAATGGGACCCTGACACCAATGCCAAATGGGACTTACTGCTACACGGATGGCTCAAAGCTAGGAGAAAAAACGGGTCTAGGATTCTTTATTGAAAATCCAGCAACCGAATCCAACCTACGCCTCCCGGATCATAATACGAACTTTCAGGCGGAAGTTCGGGCGATTACGGAGTGTATCAAATGGCTCGGCGATAATACAATCCCAGCCGAGGCAAATATATTCACGGATATCATCAGAAACTGTCAAATCTAGAACGGTCCTTGACTGTAAGAAGGTGATAAACGACTACTCTATGCACGGCAGATTCAACATCATCTGGGTGCCGGGGCACAGCGGAGTATTCGGTAACGAGAGAGCGAACCTCCTGGCAAAGAAAGCCAGGGAACTCCAAACGGTGAGCCTGGATGGAGCGAAACCCTTTGGGGTGACGAAGGCTGAGTTAAATAAATGGGCGGAATCGGCACATATAGCCCAGTGGAACCGGGAATCAGTAGGCAGGATGACAAAGATCCTATGGGGAGACCCAGATGGATTGAGGACAAAAGGTTTGCTGAAACTGGGAAAAGCCGAAATGGGCAAAATGATGGGAGTCTTAACGGGGCATTCGGGATTACGAGCCCACCTGTACCGTATTGGACTAGTGGCGAACAGTGAGTGCAGGGCATGCATGGAGGACGATGAGACGTTGGAGCACTTCTTATGCCACTGCCCGGCCTTCACACAAGCTAGATTCTTTGGATAGTACGATACCGGACAAGACCAAACTTGTGGGTATGGACTGGAACAAACTAAGGAATTTCGTGAATAGCACCGAATTCCTATAAGGAATACAGTGAAGTAGTAGGATGAACTTAGAGCGCACAACAGGTCGAACTTAGCGGCTTACTGACATGGGAAGGTTTAGAGTGCTCCTTTTGAACACTCAACACCGCGCCCCTCTTTTCGAACTAACTAACTAACTAACTAAGTTAGCTGTACGGAGATTAACGTATTCAATTAATGAAAGATGGATAAAAGCAAAAAGATCTAAGAAATATTTTGAAGACTCCAACAAAATTTGGTTAAATGGAGTATTTGTTGGTATTCCTTCTGAAAACGTGATTAAAATCCCAGAGGATTTAGGGATCCAACCATCAACGTCAAATATTGGTAGACCTCAATCAGATTTTTCAGGTAAATCTGAAAAAGGGAAGAGTTTGCAAGTGTCGGCTTTAGTTAGTGGATGTTCACCTGAGAATCTAGTTTTCGCTGCTGGCTTTAGTCTTTATAAATCTGGCAAGTGGGATGCTGCCGCGATTCTAAAGGACATAAATGAATCTCCAACGAGAGCAACTAAAATTAAAAAAATTGTTAATGAACAATCTAAGGAACCAGTACCATATACAGATGAAGAAGCATTACGTCTGTTTATCGATGGAAAATATACAAAAGCAAGTTATAATGCGATGCGTACTGGTTGCTAAGATCCGTAACGCGGATATATACCCATCATGTCATAGAATTTTGGAAGCTAACAAAAAGTGCTACCCAAGTAATGGAATAAAGGTATCCGTTGTAATAGCAGAAGTGGCTCTGCAGGACTTAGTTGATCACACTGCATGTAGAATTTTAAAGTTACAAAAAGAGGTCATAGAGGAATTCAATTATACGGAATTGACTTTGATTTATAAATGGGGATGTGATGGTAGCAGTGGCCACTCAATCTATAAGCAAAACTTTAGTTCAATTGATTCCCGTAAAACAGATGAATATTTCTTTGCAATTTGCTTGGTACCTTTGCAGCTAAAGTACGACAATCATATCATATGGGAAAACCCACGTCCATCATCTACACGTTTTTGCAGGCCGATTAAACTGATTTTTGAAAAGGAAACAAAATCTTTGATTCAAGATGAAACTAATTACATACAAAATCAAATTAATGCAATAGTGTCAACAGCTTCTAACATTGAAGATAAAACAGTTATTGTTAAACATGTGTTTTATTTAACACTGATTGATGGCAAGGTTTTCTCAATTCTTAGCGATTCCTCTACTCAAAGATGGGGTATTTGTGGAGCAACGCCAACCATTATGAATAAATTACACGAAATTAAAGCCTTGAATGTAAGGGCCAATCTTTACGAATATGGGTTATCGACATTGCATGCGTGGATAAGGTGCCTGGAATGTGTATTGCATATATCTTACAAAATTGAAATTAAAAAATGGAAAGCTCGTAGTGAGTCCGATAAAGCTTTAGAGAAGAAAAGAAAAGATGAAATAATTAGCGCTCTGAAATCAGAAATGAATTTGCTTATTGATATTCCTAAGCCGGGAGAAGGAAGCACAAATGACGGTAATACCGCTAGAAAATTTTTTCAACAACCTTCCTTAACTTCCCAAATAACAGGAGTAAATGAAAGTTTAATAAAAAAAAATCCAATGAGTGTTCGAACTCACGGGCGATGTGTTAACACCTTTTTGCTACGCGGTACCTGTTCGATTTCTATGAACACATTCGTATATGTTACATTGGAAAATAAAAAACAGCGTTCAATCCATAGTGGAATAATATAAGTGGAAGCATAAGCGCAGCTGATCAGGCATTTTGTTATTGGGTTGTTTCTTTTTATCTTTCTTTGTTTACGTAGTACACTCGAAGTGTCAAACTTTGTCAAGCGAATATTCCTTGCCCTCTTTGCTTAAACGCACTAGGAATTGTTACAACAAACACAGGCATTTTGTTTTTGTTTGGTGTCCATAATCTGTCAAATTTTCTTCATGTCTGTATCTACTGTAAAAGTAAACAAAAAAGTACACAAACAAAATGCATGTGAATTTGACATAAGAGTAACACCTAAGCAAAAAATATGTTGAAATCAGCTGTTCTAACGAGTTTACCTTACTCATTTTACCACGCTTACGCTGGTCGTTTCACCGACTGTAGTTTTTTTGATGGCTAAAAATATATAGAAGAAGTAACTAAAATTAACTACATATGTATGTATGTATGGACTTACCGATGGATACTTGCCAATTTGGATCTTAAATGCGTTCCAACTTTCTGCCTATTACTTTTTTTAATACATGTAATTCTATGCATGTAATTATTTACTTTAGCGTTTTTCCTTTGCCTCTTCTTCGTATATAAAATGATTTTGACATATCGAGTGGATTGTCATAACAATAGTACAACAAAATTCTGTCAAAATCGTTTCATATTACAACAACACGCCACGCGTCGACTTATATTATTAGACTATGGTTCAATCATATGATGACGTTACAGTTGAATAATATTAATACTTATAATTATTTAAAGACCCAGTGCAAGCACATGTGTCATTATTTTCTTGCTCAATACTTTTTGTTTTATTCCCACAAAAGTCAAGGAATGCAGAGCAACAGTACATACGCTACACAAGTTCACAAAATTGTCGTTGCTCTCTTGCTATCTCATTTTTATATATGTACGTATAATACGTCATTACTCTCTTTGCTCTGAGAGTGCTCCGTACCAACATTTTATTGGACTTACCTTTCAGTATAATAAAAAAACAACAACACCAACAACAACAACAACTACTACTACTACTACTGATATGTTGGTGATTTATTTGTGCTTGCTGTGTCGTGGAGTGTTTGTGTGGGTGGTGGGTGTAGGGGGGGGGGTACCTAAAATAAAAACTGTTAAGGGAATGCAAAGAGTGGAGAGTGTGAGTGTAAATTGTCATGGTTGAGGGTATATAAGCTTCAGCCCGGCCAAACTTAACACCGTTTCTACTTGTTTTTGTATACGCCGGGCAATGCTGAACATCAAATGACTCGCTTTGTTTGGCCATAGCAACAACAACGAAACAACCAAACACACAACATCACACATACTTTGTCCGAAGTAGCTGACGTATACGTGTGTCACTTAACCACATGTTTGCCATATCAGCAGCAACGAAGCAGCCAAACACACAACATCACACGTACTTTGTACGAAGTAGCTGACGTATTAGTATGTCACCATAACGTCGACTGCGATGGTTTTAGCAGCAGCATAAAATCTGGTTTTAGCAGATTTTGACTTTGATAGATTTAGTCCCTATACGCCGCTATAGATGTTAACACATCAAAAGACTAGGAATAATTTTGAGAACTATGTCATCTGGTTATGCAATTAATGTGGAAGCATTCCGAAAATATGCGATGGATACTGCGGAACTATACGTTGAACTGTATGAATGGTACTAAGTATATGCCATCGAGTGTCCACAAAATTTTGATTCACGGCGCAGACATAATTCAAAATGCGGCACTACTGATAGGAATGATGTCGGAGGAAGCACTAGAGTCTCGAAACAAAGATTCTAGATTTATTCGCGAACATCACACTAGAAAAATGTCACGAGAGAAAACAATGGAAGATCTTTTCAATTATTTGCTTCTGTCATCAGATCCATTAATTTCATCTTTTTCACCAAAGCCATTTCTTAGCTCGTGAAATGAAGAACTATTAGATGATGAAGACATTTCGTTACTTTTAGATCCTTTCATACAGGGAGATGTAGAATAATTTAAATAAATGATTATTATTTTAAGTATATGTGACATGCTCCACGAAAAGGGACCTCTGCACCGAAAAAAATTACTTTTTGAGTGATTCTTATAGGAAAAAAACGCTCTTTCAAATGCCGCAAACCGCAAGTTTCTATGTCTTTTAGTTTTGTTACAAATCACCTGTAAAGATGAACATAATTAATGAAAAAGTTGAAAAATGTGATATAAACAGATAATATATATAATATTTGAAATTTGAAAAAAGTTCAATATCAAAGGTACAAAACAACACTGCATAGTGAACATCGTACAAAGTACCAGAGACTCGAAATACATCGTCAGATGATCAGGTTGAAGGAAGAGTTGCATAACCATGCGCAAAACACGGAAAAACGAAGCGCTTTTTTTAAACGCGTTTTTCTCAATAACTTCTTTTCGGCGCAGAGGTCCCTTTTCGTGGAGCAAGTCACATATATTAATATTCTTATGTTGTTTTGTATATTAGTGCACTGTATCTATTTGAACCTAGTGGTGTACCCAAGGGAGCATATTGGTGGTGGGGCCTCCTTTGTTATATATTAAATTTGAATGAAACTTTTTTCATAAACATTGCCACGCCCATTTTACCTACAACGCCCATTTTGGGTACATAGAATGCTTTCAGTAAGAAATACATAATTCCAAAATTGCATACTTCTAGCTGCTTCCGAAGAGAAGTTATGACTTTTTTTTCCAGCTAAATTGGAGTCTTGGACCGTCTAGCTTCCAGTTACTACTTTCTATTTCCAAACCGGAAGAAATGGCTCGGTGTCAGGAGATTGGGGTCGAAGGAAGATGTCATTACTGAAACAAACGTCTATTTCGAGGACCTTGAGAGAAATTAGAAAAACGATGGACTAAATCTATTGTGCTAACCTGGCGTTTACATGGGACAGTTTTGCTCCGACAGTAGCAATACATACACACATTTTTACTACCACACTTACTCTTCTCTCACTTCCCAGCGGACCAAAACTTCGTATACGATATCGTATACGAGAGTTACGCGAAACTTTTGCGGGTAAAACTCTCGAAAACAGATCCGAAAACGATTGCAAAATGAATCATCAGTCGCTCAGTTTGTGGCAGTAAAAGTTTCGTTTACGATGTCTTGCAAGAGATTCGATTGCGAGACTTTTGCAATATCTTTTGCGAGAACAGCACGAAAAACAAAACAAAATGCAATTGCCAAAAATTTGTAGTTGTGTTGTGTGTGCCACGTGTGTGCCTCTGTTTGCCACACGATAAAACGACAACAATGTTTCTCTCTCTTTTTCCTTCCGTTTAGCACCCGTTTTTAAACCAGTTTGCGAACATTTGAGCGAGTTTAATTTCTCCCCCGGTTTTGGTCCGGTAAATACTCGTTTCTGAGCCCGTTTGCGAGCAATTAGCGTAACACTCGCTAAGGCCTGGTTTTTTGCCCGCTGGGTTGCCTCGCCACTGTCTCTGATTTTTCAACGACAGTAACTTCGGCAAGAAATTTGACATAAGCGGCCAGATAATGGCTGAACTAGTAAAGGTTGGCGCAATAGAACAACTGATTTTGCTTTCTTATGACTCCAACTGTGAAATTCAGTGTATTTCGTTGTTGTACTTTTTTGTTTACTGTGTTTGTTCATATGGATCTGTGCTGAATTTGACGGTTAGAGTCATGAAACAAAAACTAAATGCCAGTTGTTGGTTCACACAATTACAACAAATCCTACTGTGTCAACCTCTACTAGTTCAGCCATCGGCCATATTGGCGACGTTTCGTAGTAATTTGAGAAAAATGCAAAACATCGCAAACGACTTGGGAATATATATTTGTATTTGAAAATTTTGCTAATTTTTATTGAAATATTGTTTGGCAATACAAACATATAAACATGAATACATGTCTAATTTTGCAGAGTACATCAGTTCCATTGTAATTTGGAGAAGTAAGACAAAACACAATGGCAAAAGAGCGTAGAAACAAAAAATCAGAGCACCAAATTTAACGAAATGACACTGTCGGCGGTTGCTTAAAACTGTACTGTCTCTATAACTGGCTGGACGCGTACGTCACACAAACAATTTTTCTCTTTGTGACAACTAATACATATTCTCAACTATCTTGTCTCAAACTGTCCCGTGTAAACGCACAGTAAAAGGAGAATATGGTGAGAAATACTACAAAGAGAAAATCATTTATTCAAAAAGTCACGGAGTAGTCAACCGACCCTCGTATATTTAGGGAATTTCCATCAAGATTAATGACCATACAAATGCATTAATAGCCTTTAACACTGTTATAACAATGGTGACACATACGAATTGAAACTACTCTATACACTTAGAGCCCTAGGTATCCACTTACTCTGTTCCACTTACTCTGATCGAGGAAGACTGAGTTCTTTATCGCAATATAAATTTCCCCTATTGCGCCAAGTCAATACTCTACGCAATAAATATTCACCTTTCAACTGCATGTACGAATTGTTCTTTTCATTTAAGACGTGAAAAAAATCATTTTTATTATTTGATTTTCTTCCATTTTCATTTAAGCGTTTAACTACTGCGTCTTCCACATCCCCCTCCAACAGTGTGGTGCAAAAAG